>JAUJYV010000001.1:0-525970 GCA_033995625.1 Ophyiulus pilosus | reverse complement strand
TTCTTGACAATTTGGCCCTAATAAATGGCTGCCCAGATTAACCGGTGTCCAGATAAAGCGGAATCCACTGTATATATGTGTACGCATAATTTTACCATTTTAATGTAGTGCGTAATTGAGTATTGCTATTTATTGCTTAAGCATGTTAGGCATTGGAGCTTTAGGAGATTGTAGGTTATTGCAAATATATGTACATTATGTATGTTTGCCAAATATGTTTCTTACTATTAGCCTTATCATCAATATCGCTTTAGAATAATTTAACTTTTTGATCAGAATTTTTTCTTGATATTTTCAACTTGTACTTTGAACAATTCTGCTCACATAAAACTCCAGTGTTTTTCAACGACCAGAATTGGCAGTCTGTTGTTGCCTCTTATTCTTTTTCCATTCATGTGATGTTCCACGATAAAGTACATGATCATATTAGACTAACAAAGTTTCATCTTATTTGTTTGATAACAAAATAAGTCTTTATTTGCCCATATGAAGACCTCCGTGCAAGTTTGCTGGAGGGGGGTTGACTTGGGCTCCCTTGCGAATAGATGATATAGCCGGCATGATATGAGAATTTATAGTTCAATATAATGATATGAAAAATTGCTCTCTTATAATATGGCCTGCTGTGTTGGAAGTGGTCGTCGGCCTCGTTCCTGTTTCACTTCATTGCATTCGTAGATGTCCGAACTGAATTGACCATCATATATCAATGCAGAAAACGTTTTCTTCGTGCATCTTTGGCAAACAGGGAAAGGAAATATATAAAACGCCTTTGTTGCATGCAAGCTTTCGGATACCTGGCTACATACTGTATAATTGATTGCCGTTGCAGTGGGTCTGGCCTATTTTCCTATCTCTTTTCTCTTTTCTACTGGAATTGAAATACGGCCTTAACTGCCATCTTCACGAGATTTTGCCACCACTTGACTGTTTTCCGCCCATTGAAGGGTGAGGCCGGCCATTAGGAAAAGTCCAATGTGTGGTCAAGGATGAAGCCAGGGATGGACGATGGGAAGAGACAGCTCAACAATGAAAATTGAAGCTCATACGAAGATGCTCTTCCTCCATTTGTTGATGAGGTCCAAAGCCAGGATTGCGCACTCTGAACGGATGAGCTCCTTGCCAGGCAATCATTCATTGGGGCAGAGTAATTCTCCCTATTCGAGCTTAAGGATAATGGGTTGGGAAAATAACCGGCTCAAAACAATAAGTTTAAAGAGACTTCTGTTGTCCATATAACTCATTGGAATGCAATTATTTCTAGACTTTCAACCCATTCTCACCATCTCATTTAATGCATTGGCCCCAAATTTAAATGGCTGACACCAAGTCATGTTCCGGGCATTTGACTCCTGTGGAATCTAATGGAAATTTCATGTCCCCTCTATTGACCACTCTAAATCGTGTTGCCATTCTGTGATGTCATGTCATATCATTGTGACTGATGTGGCATTTTTCATGGGTTTATGTTCGAAAACCTTTCAAGGATATCCCATGAGCTTACTCTATATGCTTACTTTATACGTTAATGTTATGGATAAATAATCTGTATTACCCGTATGTGGTGGCCTCTACAATGACATTCAGTAATGTGTTGGTATTAGAGCACGTATGTGATGCACAACATCTTAGCGGCCTTTGCCTTTCGTTAATAATCCCTGGTGGCGAATAAGCCTGTAGCATTTTATTTCCAACACCCTGTCCAAAAAGGCCATCGTGAAAATGCAATGCTAAAAGATTTGCGACCAAATATAGCCGCTTTTGATGTGATCCGCCATTATGGAATCGTAAAGCATACATAACAAAATACCTGCAACATTTCATGACAGTATACTAAATTTTTAAATTTGGAATATTGATTTTAACTCGACAACTTATACCCATAACATCATATATTGATAGATCTGTTATGCAGTTGCATATAGTGAGTAGTTTTGTTAATATTAGGAAAACGATTTTTAGAATTATATATTTTGAAAACATGTTAGTGAGGAGTAGAAATCATACTCGTATGTTTCGCTATTAAGAAACTTACATGCATGCTGATAAAATCATGTTACAATCTAATTCTAGTGGCTTCCTAATATGAATTTGCATAAAATGGGATAAAACACTATAGCAGTGTTGCTAGTCTTAGTGAAGAATATTACAGAAAATATATTACCGTACTTTCTGAGCCTACTATGCATTAAAATTTAATATCAACAGACCAGTGCTGCTTTTTTGTGGAGTGGGGTATGCCACAAAAAGCCTTATGAGTTTCATTTTATGTAATATTACAGCGCTCGTAAGCCGAAAAGCCTAGGGCTAAGGCTTTGCAAAAACATATGAAAGCCCAAACACTTTTTACAACTTTTTTAAATTAAAAAAATGGTGAAATATCGTCCTTAAAATGGAAAATGTTTATTAAAAATATCATTTTTAAACCACCTCATCACGTACAAAATTACACCCGCTGCATATTCCACAATAGTATGTACGAAGTTAGTAATTTTTTATTTTGGTAAAGTAACTTAAGCTTTCCTCGTTGATAATAAAGTATTCCTATTTTGAATGGCAATTTATTTTCTACGTTTGGGTTCTTGGTGAACATTATAAGCTAATGTAGCTCTTGTTATTTATTACCTTTCGGTAAGATTACTTGCTGGGCCTACATGCATATAAAAGTTTCATGAGATTTGTGAAATTTTGTCTATTTATGATAGTCCCTTGATTTGTAGCTTTACATTCGCCGAAAGACGTTACAAACTAAGATATTTTTTACTGGCAAGCCTGATCTTTGTTCGCTGCTTTGGCATTGGCAGATTGACAAAGTAAGCAAAGTTGAGGGCCCAGAACGAAGTGCATTATTTTACGTGTACACATACATAAATGCGAGCATCATAAATGATGCATAAAAGATGCAAACACAGAATTTGACATTGGAAGCACTCATGCAACGTTTTTTGCAGCGTGCGCCAAATCAATGCCATCTTTTGATGGCTTTATATCAATGCCTTGCGAATGTCAAGTCCGTATAAGAAACAAAACGATGGCTCATTCGACTGTTGCTTTGTCAAAGAAGACATGGGTGTGGAGTCGTGAAAAATCAAAGGAAGAGAAATTAAATAGGAAAATACAATAGTGTTATATCGTAAAATTGCAATTGTAAATGTACAACTTTTATTTCAATTGGGAAATCGATATCATTAAACTGTAATTCATTAGTTGTCTGTTATTGTACTGCGTTATATGTTGGTTAAAATGCTTCTGTAAATGATTTACAAATACACTATTGATGCACCAGGGTCCTATAATATATTCTTGATATTGGGTTAGGCATATTTCCATTTCCAGGCTTCTGCTCTGCGATTCTGTATGCTATTTTTTAAAAAGCATTGCCCGTGCGTCATTAAACTCGACTGCGCCATTTGTATTTCTGGGTTAGATCCAAAGTAAATCGGCAAAAAAGAGGATTTCTGATGTCTTTTACCATGCATAGTATAAATTTATTTTATAGTTCAGTCGTGCGCCTGGGAAAATACCACGTTGCGTGCAATTTACTGCTATATATATGTTGAATCTAGCATGCGACAAAAATATCCTTTTATCAAAGATTTATATTGTGTGTAGGTGTTGATCCTTAACATACGGTTCAGTGTACCGTATCGAAAATATAATTTAAAACCATGTTTTTTAAATCTATATCTGACAAGCATGAATTTTATTATTGCCATAGTATATAGTTAAAGTCGTAAAGAGAATACTAGGGAAGAACTTGTGTACCTTTCCCTGTTGGCTATTTTCAGATGTTAATTATCAGAGTTTCATTGCAAAAGTCTATTACTTAATCGTTGATTAGCGGAAGGTTAACCACCAAGGAGCGTATAATAGGCTTCTAACAAAAAATATATAGGCCCATCTCAATTTAGCCGTTGTACATTTGAAAGCAGAATGTAAAATCCTCCTCGTTTGATTGTCTTTCGTAGAAATTACCACTTCCACTATCGTGTTAAAGCCATTTGCCTTTCTCTTCAGATTGCTTCTAGGAGAACCCAAAACTAATGTAATTGCTCCTAACTCCATCCTTCTCCTGCTTAATGATCGTAACTCTACCCAGCAATCAGACCATTCAAATTTAACCTATCAATATTATAGGACCATCTGTTGAGAGTCAGCACTAATATCCTCTCATGAAATTCACCTCTAAATTCATGGGAAATAATGAAAGGGAGACATAATTTTGTAAAACTTAATACTGGCCTAATGCATTCAATGTATAGATTTAAATGTAATGCTGTTGGATTATGCTTCAATGGGGCTATTTTCTCAAATTACTGTCTGTTTTGAGCGGAATAACCGCTTGGCATTTACACACATCTACATGTATTTTTGTGTATTTGATACTTTAGAGTTAATTTCGTTTAAAACGCGTTTACCACAATTCTAATGGGTTCATGCACTGAAACACTCTCTGGAATAAACTCTACCTTTAGAGCTTAGGATTATACGTCAATAAACACAATCTGATTAAATCGCATTGAGCCCCCATTAAGTAATTCCATTAATTGACACACGCCATCATTGTAAATATGACAGAGATAATTCTTGTTTATTGTTTGATGTGTCCAGTTTTGAACATAATAGAATGAGAAATATTAAATATCCACTTATACACTGGGTGGAAAAATACTTACAAGGAGTTATGAACACAGTACTTGTGAAATACTTAACATTCTTGAACTGAGAACTATACGTATACAGTGCATTGTGATTTATTCAATGGGCTCTTTCATCAGTTCTCCATACATTTTAATCTTATCGAAGGTGTGTAAAGAAAAACCCCAAAACACTTTAATTTTGTTCGTCGTCAGTGCATCTTTTTACCGTGTCAAAAACAAAGGAAAGCCGTGAAAGCATTTTAATAAGCTTCTGCTCTAATAAATAAATTAAATTGATGAGCAACGCTATGCGCAATTAGGTTGATCAAGCGTATGATAGCTTTGCTTATATGCATACGAGATATATGTTTATAGTTGCTACTTTCTCCCTCATCAGTAATTGCACGCATTGTTGATTATTTTTAGTTTATTGGATGTATTGCTACCCTAATTAAAGATGGCAATCGGTGAGGCTTACTTAGCATGCGAGCAAGTGGAAGAGATAGCATCAGGTGTACGGGCGGCAGTTACCCTCCGAGTGTACTTAAATATGTGTCATTAATTGCTACTGATCTCCATTATCTTATTGAAAGTGTATTATTAACCATTAAGCAGCGGTAGTGAACTCGTGCGGAATATTCTTTACCTTCGTGGCTATGACTTAAACAATGAATAAAAAATAAAAAAGATAAAAATTGATAAGTGAAACAATTTCCTCTTTGAAGATTTTGCTGACATCCTGACATAAAGATTACACGTGTATACCATTTGTATTTATTGATACATTACGTGTTTATTATACACGTAGAAAACGTCTTCTTGAATACTGCATATTTTCAAAGAGTATGGATATACAATTAGAAATTGAATAAATTCAGTTTTTGTTTGCATGAATGTAGAACTTCAGAAAATTGTCTATTAAATATTCATTATTTTAAAGTTCGAAATGCATAATTTATTATCGCTATTAAAGCATTCCGAATGCAAGGAATTTCAAAACAAATGAAAATACTTAAAATATTTTATGCATGATGTTTTTCTGTTTTCTGTTTTGTGTGCATAAAGCTACATAAATGTATATATGCAAGGAGTATATATACGTGTACATGAAATCCAATTCCTGTCGTCGACACTGGAATGATGACTTTATTTTTCATCTTTCTACATGTTTACCAACTTTCAAAAAGATGGAAATGGAGTCGTATATCAATAAATCATGGGCTCATCTTTTTTTTTCTGTCTACTTTCTTTATAACTCGTAATGTCAGGAAGGTTGCCTGGGAAGATGAAGGAACTTCTCTACAGATTTAATTTTGGGTAATGCGATCGAATGCATTATTCAGGCATTTGATTGATTTGTGGAAGATTTAAATATCGCTTCGGCTTTAAGGAGCAAAGGATTCCTAGTGTAATATCGCTACGAAAGTACGTTTCTAACATGTTTACTACTGTAGTTTTGTGATATAATCTCTCAAAAAATTACGCTATAGATTTTGTTGATATTTTTCACACTAAATAAGCTTAGTTTTGATTTAGATTAATGGAGATTATTCGTGTTTATGGAAAATTAAAGAACGATTTAAGAAATACTCTATAATCGATCTGCCTATGTTTTCGTTCTTAATATATTATTAATTATATGTGAGGTATATAGTAAAATACATTTAAAAAAAATAATTTAAAAAAAAAAATAATAATAACGATATTTCTTCGAAATTTTGCTTATTATATCAACATCATATACAAGCTAATAGGCCATATACAGTATGAAATATTAGAGTCAATAGGTCATTAATTTTAATGAATGGTAGTGAAAGAGCATGACATAGTATTTAAACATTTATCCACGGTCGGGTATCTTCCAACTTTTCAACTTTGTAATAAAGTTGAATATACACCCGAAAGGAGAAAGAGCCATAAGTTTGAACTCTTTGTCTGTAAGATGCCATCCTTCTTGCTGATGTCCATTACAGACTTCTTGGTGTCTCTGGTATTTGTCAGGCCACTTTATCCTCGCTATCGACAGGCTAAGGGTGAATTGATGGCCGAAGCAATGTATCGCAAAAGGTGTATTTGCACTGCAGATCAAAGTGTTTGTCAACTTTAGCTATGCATTGGTGACGTTGAAACGAAGGCCCTGTGCGAGAGACGACGTGCATCTGATACTTTTGAAATATGATTCAATTATCTGGGATTCTCAGAGGATTTTGGGCTATGGTATCCACGATTTGGTCTACTGCCAAGGGTAGATCACATTGCATCGAGTTTATCAACGTACGCCTTCCTCATCATTTGAGAATCAGCTTTAAAAAAAAAGGTGAAAAACGACTGTGTGTTATATTGAATTTTACTTAGTGATGTCCGAATCTAAGGGATGGTATAAAAGAAATTGGTTTATAACAAAATGGTTTGGAGAAGTGTTGCTTTTTGTAATCTATTGCGCATCAAATGGAAATACTGAGGTTTTTTGTTTGCATTAAAACAAAATTCTTAAATTGTTTTAGTACTTATCAATATGAAATTAAGATGTATAAAGCAAGGTTTGTCAAATGATAGTGCCACTCGTTTTCAAATTATAGACACACTATGTATAGATGACTCTTATGGGACATCATTTACAGGACAGCATTGCTTGGAAATATTATTATAGCGTAATAACGTTAGTGTTTTATCACTATGCATAGGATTGCAAAATGGGTAATATAAATAGATATAATATAACAGTTGCGCGTGTCTTCCCATTTGAATACTAATATTAAACGCATAATAAGCTTTGAATAAATTGCTTTTTTGTTCCGCGCAGTAGCATCAGAACTTTTTGAAGCTTTTTTTTGTGTCATTCTTCATCCAAGGGATCTCTATTGATTTCAGCGATGGATAAAGTCGTCTTGTCTGGGACCTCAGGGAATACTCATCTCGAAATAATGACTTTATTGAAAAATTACACGAAGGCAGGCTGCTTTCAGTTCACTTACGATTAAGCTTACTGGAATATTTCGTTACGATTTGTTGCAAAAACAGTGGAAATAATTTTTGTATCCAAATATCTGCCTTCGTATCGCTGAGTTATAATTAATACAACAAATTCGTGCATGAATAAAAATTGACTAAAACTTCAAACTCCATATCGGAAAGATCTTATCATCTTTCTTATGAGTTATAAGAGGGTTTTAATAATCATGATATGGATTTTTAATGTGGTTGATGTAAGTGAAAAAAAACTTGCTTTTTGTAAGATAAGAAAAATATATCATTGGAAAATCGTTGATCACATTTATACGCTTAATTTGATTGGCAATTAATGAGTTGATAGTAAAAAAGCATTGAAGCTCCAATCCTTGTATTTCTGCGCCTGTTGCTTTAATTAACTTTTCGCAACATCATTCAAATTAATTTAAAAGATAAGCCAGTGAAGTTGAAAAAAGTGAACTGGCGCACTTAATTCTGCTGATAAAGCTTTTTTCTTCGACTATCTTAATAGAACCTTTACGACTGAAAAATATTCGCCTATATATTGATGTAGTTCTATCGTATACAACTATTCTGGTCCTAATTGGCTATCGTTGTTGTATTGCAGGTCTAATCAGCATCATAATGATAGAAACATTGGACGATTCTCCTCACGGCTAAAAGCGTGTTCTCGAAGGGCTGCTAAAATCCATTAATAGTTTGAAGAAAAAGTTTCAAAACTGAACAATTTGAAAAATAGAGCGGATAACAAACATAAAGGTAAGACCTAATATTTTACCAAACTATAAATGGTGTAGTTCCTGAAAATTTACCCAAATTCATTTAATATTTCCAAGGAAGCCTTGTTGTTAATATTCAAATTTAATTTGCAAAGTATGTTAAACTATTTCATGCGCCTGCTATTAAATGCCTGTTTTATAGCTTTACACGAGTCTTATAAGTTCCACGAATCATTTTTATTAGGTAAATGAGACTAAACGGGTAGATTTTAATGGCTAGAAATGATGAATGACCACATAGCATGGTTGGAATGCTCAAATATTAAGATTTTAGGCTGTCGTTTTCTAAGAATGCCGAGGTTTAGATGCAATAAACCGGTGCATTTCCTTTTAAGACGCTCGTAGTAAAATATGTTTGTTTCAAAGCACGAATGCCATAATCTCTTTTCTTTATTCTATAAAACACGGAATCCATTTTAGTGTAGACACTAAACTAAAAATATATCAAAGTTATTTTTTAATACAAATAAAAATCTTGAATATGAGCATAGTGGATGTGTTTACATATGTTATTTCTGTTTACACTTGATGTTTATCTAAGAAATATCCTGAAGGTGCAAGCTCCATAATTTTGATTGAAAATTCAGCAAATGCTGTTGCTTTAATCCTAGCGTCTACGGAGTATACAACCATCGCAATACTTTCTCAAGTAAAGTTCAATGTATCGACTAGACTCATTGTTGTCATTTAAGACTATCCCTTCTCGAAAACCGTCTAGGCACGATGAATAACATTTTAGCATAATCTCCCTCATTCGGGTGGATTTGCTTAAATTTTTCTGAAAACGTCGAACGTGGTCTTAAACCTTCAAATCTGTTAATCCTTTCCATCCAGTACGCTATAGTTGTGTACTTCAAGAACGGCTGATGGCTGATCTTAATTTCTTTCTTGGCAAAGTGAGTGGAAAAGGCCCGAACATCCAGAAAGGTTTCTTAATTTACCTCAAATGGAGATAAATAGCAGGCAGTATTAGAGCTCGTTACTTTCAGCCATAAAACTCAAAGTCGCATTTGGAAGATGTGGGTCGCAATACAATGGTTTATTTATAAAAGCCATTTATCTTTAAAGGGAAATATTTTCCAGATGATGTTTGTTATGAAGGAACGAGTGAGGGGGTGTAGCAACAACCAAAATGAAAAAGGGGGTGCTGCTTGCGTGTTGAGTGCAGTTGCCGTTGTTGCTTATATCGGTTGAAAATACAAGTGGAAGTGCTCGTTAAAAAGGATATTTTACATGGTTTGGCGAATATATTAGCAGGACAAGTACAAAAGACTCGAGCAAATGGCACGCGAATGCAATGAGTCGAGAGGGCATAGTGTTTACCCGTGCCAGGGGAAAAACAAATGGTACACTTCGCCAAGATTTCACATGTCATTAAGCGAATACAGAGATACCTCCTCTAGAAAAGACAAAAAAGAATTCCACTTGGCCATACTACTGCTTTTATGCAACCAAATAGTTTGCTATTTGTTCACTAAGCCATGCGTAATTAGGAGTGTGACTGTCTATTTGAGACTTCCACTGCCAAAATGAGGGGCCACACACACTCGTCAACCTCTAAAAGTTGGTCGCCGAAAGACTGCCCACAATGAAAACTGAATCCATTTTGCAAGCACGTTTCATAGAAAATTTTGCTACACGTTATTCCAATTAACGTTGTTGCTTAATGCGTTTTCGGTGTAGTCCATTAAAAATCATTTTTATTTTCATAATGCATTTCGCAATGGTGAAAGGTAATAATGCAGTATTAGCGAATGCGTTGAATTATGCGTTTTCTTATAATATTCTTATAAAATGTTGACACAATTCTACCATGATGTATACAGTGTATTTCTCTTCCATTTTCGGTATATATGCTGTGCAATTTATAAATTCATGAGCTAGAAATTCCCATAACCACATTCCCGAATAAATTTTGCTTAAATTTGTTTCATTCCTTTTACTAAATTGTTAGATTTGATTTTGGCTTATTTTTTAATAGTACATCTTTTATGATATTCTTTAAGGTCCTCATTTAGGTATTTAAAACGTTATATAAAAGGTGCATCCAAACCAACGTTTTTGAAACATTGGTTGATGCAAAATTTACATTAACAATGAACATAGAAGGTACTTCACAAATACCTACATATTATAGTTTTAGATTCAAAATGTTTTCCTTGAAATGTGAAATAAATGAATTGGAAATTGTTTTTATCCCATCATGCATTTCCATCGATTTTAGTTTTCATGGACGCCTTTATCGACCCTTGCCTATTACAATTTGATCTGATTTTAAAAATAAAACAAACCATGAAATCTTTAACATTCATACTTTTGAAGTAATAATAAAACTCTTGGGTTAGTCTGTATAAAAAATAGCCTGCGCACGAAATACAAAGCAGCTGCTATGTCAGAATATGCATAAGCTACAGTATATAGATCCTCAGGGAAACTCCGTAAACTGCACGAAGTGCAAAAAAGTCTACAATTTAGTAGTTGCCCAGATTGAAAGGGTGCCCAAAAGCGGAGAGATACCTGAACGAAAGAGCCCACACACGGTGAACAAAAGGAATGTTAGAGGCTCCGAAAGTTATAAGCGTATAATGTTCTTGCGAGGCTTTACAATGTGCAGTCTTACATGAGCCCCTAATCCTAAAATAAGAGAAGAAAATGGAGAGCAAAAACGGGTGAGGATTGAGGAAAAAAAATATAGAGGAGAAAAAATAACGCCACCTCTGCAGTTTGCGCAATATGGAGTCAAACAACGGTCTACCCATTTGAAACTAGCTGGTTTTTTTCTTCCTATTTTGCCCACTTCGTTTTAAAATGCACACCCACTTTTGTTTCACAATGATAATGGCAACCGAAGTAGAATAAGAAGTGCGACACGGAACTTTACTTCTGAATTGTTCTATGGCAGTCATTTCCTATTGAAACGCACTCAGGCAAGCTCGCAACTTGTATGTTTGATTCATTTGCGAAGACATTTGTCATTTACATAGTGCGCCAAAAAACAAGCATCTTAAGTTCTGTCTACATTGTACATTGCTATACACTTTGCATATACCAGGGTTAATCGAAAAGTTGCACAACACATATATTTGAACGTAAAAAATTTGCTTGTTAAGGAAAGAAGCATTTTTAAAACCGCTTTACCAGAAATGGAAGAAATCAATCTTATCTTTTCTCCCTGAAACAAACATGTTGAAAAACCCGCCATGGTTAGAGGGATGGATCCAGTCAACGCCGAAACGTTAACTTTAACGTTAGAGGCGGGGAAGAACCACGAATGCGCACTCATGAGGTTTAGTTAGTTCATGGGGTAGTTCACTCCGTGGCTCCTCCCTTTACGACTCTAACGTTAAGGTTAACGTTAATTCTTTGGCCGGCTCAATCTCTCTATTAATGTAACCGTAAATGTTTAACCTTATTTCACGACCTTTACAGACGTGATTTCCATATTTATATCGTATTTTAAAATGTACCAATCTCATTTTAGGCAATTATAATATGGTTTTATGTAAAGCCATATTCTTTGGACGATTGTTAGGTTCCTTAAGAAATAATAATAAATTAAACTTTATTTACTACTTAAGTTGCTGGATAACTTTTAAAGCGCAGCCTCTGTAAATCATTATCATATATTACTTAATAGTTATACTACGTGGGTGTTAATTTCACACATTTGTACAACAACAGGCAACACACAAGTGTTACAATAACTTTTGCTTAGTTCTTAATGTATTCGATGCTTAAAGTCTTTCCAACTCCCTTGTTGAAATAAATGTGCGCAAAAACAGGGAAAATGCATTTCAAGCACGTACAATGTACATTATATACATGTTTGTAAAATGCGTAGTTTAGTGCGGGGTTCAGTGGAAGTCAACTAGACATCGCGCTCTGATGCACACCTTATTTAAAACTTTTAACTGTTATTTGCGATAGAAAATCCTTCGATATCACATTGTCAGACGACTGTGATAATATATTATTGCGCATTTAAAACAATTGGCATGTGAAAAAAAAATGAACAAATAGGCGTAGATTAAAAGGAGACAATACCGACAATTTAGTTTTTTTTAACAGTGATGGATATGCTTGTTTTTTATTGTGCTAATAAATCACCTTACGAAACACATTTTTTGGAATTTTAAATTACTTCATGGTACAAGGTTTTAAAGACATTACCTTTAAGGAATGGGAACTCTTTTATTTTTATACAGTGATGTCGTGCATCTTTCAAGACCCACACAGCTCGTACATAAATCTATAAAGTTTCATTAAAGTATTGTTTTTCAAAAACATAAATTTCCATAATAAAGATGTTATAAATAGTCATCTACGTTTCAAAATAAGTGTACACCTTTAGGGAAAATACATCTCCACTTACGTGTAAATTAATATTTGTTTGTTTCTTCTTTTCTTGAACACATTTGTGCTATGGTTAAAGTTATTAACATGTTTTTATCAGATGTAATTTAACACGGATTAGATGGTAATCTGTTTTAACCATTAATGCCATGGATTTACAATATAGTACAGACTGTTTAAATCCTAATGTTTGCGAAATACAGAATAACTTGAATTTTGCTCACATTAACGACGTCGTTAATATTTCTAAAAAGTACATGTATACTATGATGCGTTAAGCGTTTCGTTAAGTTGAAGCATTATAACAAAAGATCTTGCCAACTGAAACAACTAGCAAGTACAGCGTAATTTCTTGAAGCCTTGCCCCTTGTAGGATGGCAATCAATGGTTGCACGAAAGCTATCATTGATTGCCTCCTTTTAGGGTCATTCAAAGAAAGTCAATAGCTATCTTGGTTTTAATGATGACAAATGAGTTGGGCTGAAGGACCTGCTGCGGGCTTTTCTAATCAGGTGAAATTGGGGGTCGGCAAAAGCGTTCCGGAGCATATGTATAATCTCAGTGAATGCTTCAATTGAGCTTCTTTTTAATACTTCGTCGTACGGACTAGATTCCTTGGATAAAGAGGTAAATTTTGATTGACGCTGGCTTACTGAATAGAAAGCTTTTCAAATCTCTTTGAGCTCGTACCGTGGGGCCTCCATCCTGATGGGTTTCATATGTGCGGTTGACAAATTCTGTCCCTGGGTGTCAGCTTGCCAACAAGGCGATTATCAGAGGCACTGAGGCACAGATTGCCTTTGCCTTTTAAGCGTGCAAATGACAAGTCTATAAGAAAACTCCTGAAGAGATGTAGGCTGCGCTGGAATGCCTTTCTTAAAATATGCAACGCTTTACCATGTTTCAATTTTCGGGATACTTGCTTTTGATGAAAGTTTTAAAATGTTGATGCACATCTTACAAAATATTTTTCATCGTTTTTTTTAGCACCCAAACTATAAGCTGAATTGAAGTATTGCATCTATACGTATACTTGTATCGTAAAAACCCTCTTAATCGGTCCCTTTTACCCAGCTCGCCGGGTTAACCGACTATCTTCCTTAGACAACCAGCCTTCAGTCCCAACTAATACGGATAGAAGGTGTTCTACTGAACTTGAATTAACAAGCCTTTAACAAGCTTTTTTGCCCCAGTTAAGGAAAGGTAACAAGCTTAAAAATACCATGTAGAGCTAACTTCGGATCACATAGCCTAGTGGTCGGCAAACTCATTAGTCAAAAGAGCCAAATATCAACAGTACAACAATTGAAATTTCTTTTTAGACCCACATTTTTTAACCTTAAAAAATGTGCCCATGCAAAAATGTTTCCATGTGCCGACTTCTGCACATGGAAACTTTCAAAGAATCGATTCATAATTGTCCGAGCTACATCGTTTTGAAAAGTTGTAATTTCCGCCGATACGCGTATCGGCGAAAATTATCCAAAAAAAAACAAAAAATTTCTTAAAATCTCGCAGTTTTTTGCTTAAACCACGCGTAGACATGTACAAAACAAGATTTTAATATAGAATTTTCCAAAAATAATATTTTAATTAGAGATTTCATAGGGATAATCCAGTGGTCGTTAAACTCATTATAGTCAAAAGAGCCAAATATCAACAGTACAACGATTGAAATTTTTTGTTGAGAGCCAAATGTTTTGAACTTAAACTATATAGGTAGGAACATTGCTATTAACTTATTTAAAAATCGACTTTTGCGCATGGGTAACGAAGTTTCAATCGCACTGTACATGCGCGCCCGCACGTAGTATTTTGTGAAAGAGCCACACTCAAGGTGCCAAATAGCTGCATATTCCGACCCCTGACATAGCCTATTAAAATCTTGCCTGTGATTTGGCATGACTCTCTATAGGTTTGATTATATTTGGATTTTATTTAAAATAAAATTTAGTCAAATGTTTGTTATCTTTGCGCTAAATACTTAATTTAATCGTTCAACAACTATTGCATTACATAAATAAATAACTGCCATTGGCTTTGTTTGCTGTATATTTGGCAATAATTACGTATGTATGTATATAGTAAGGGCGTTATGCTCTATCGTGCTCTGGTGTGCTAACTTTAACATTTAGCCAGTCATTTGAACCCGTGCCTGCGTAATGGCATTCTTTGAGTTTAGGAATTGGATCCATTTGTGCTTGTAATTATGATGATCCGCGTCGTTAAAATATATTGTCCATTTATAGAGCTGGAGCGATGCGTTGCATCTATTTTATTCAGCATGCAGACTTGATCTTTTTATGCTTGAATAATCCAAATGTGAGTTAACGGCTTGGAAGTCGTTTTTCTCTACCATTCAAGCGTGCGTTTGATTTTGTCAGGAACAGGAACCAATTAAGAGTCATGATGCGAATTATGAATGCGAAATAGTGTACTGCTAGAATAACTTCTGCGCCAAGAGTCGTGCTTGAAACTATACGTGATGAATACTTGATTTTGATAGAAGATCAATAGCTTAATTTGCATCTTTTTTATTAAACTAACATTTTGCTTTGTGGCTTCATACAACACTCGATATTAAGGCTTTTATGCACGGAAAGATGGATAATGAGTAGGCTGGCTTTTTACTCCACGCTTTCTGTTTAAGGGCCACTTTGGTGTTTATAAACTTGAGTGTAAGTGCTAGAAAGATGTTTGACGATCGTGATACAACAGAATTTAGAGATGCAGTACGACTAGGACTTTAGGGAATGTCCGTGCATGATGAAAAAATACATTGTTTCCAAGCAGGTATCGAGGTTCTTATCTCTCATATGACAATATATCCACTCAAATAAACATATATCGATGTCTTGCCAAACAGATATCTCGTGTGGTACGTTGAAGCAACGCTTTTAGATTAATTATAGTACATCAAAAAGTGATGATAATATAGAGGTAGAATATGCGCTACATGTTGTTGTGTGGTTTTAGAAAAAAAGCACTCATTGCCGTATGGACGATAAAGAATATAAAAAAATATGAAACGCAGGTCATCTTATTTTGAAACTACATTTAATAATTAATAAGCCTGAGCGTGTTGGGTTTCTTCTATAACGAAAGGACATCATTTTTGAAGAAAAGCTCATAAATTTTGAATTAAGTTGAGATTAAAACAATCTAGATTTCGCGTGCTTCCCTTAGGGTCGTTTATTATTTACTTGTTTCTCAAAAAGTTTGTTTTGGTTTCTGGTGGAAAAATAACAGTTCCCAATGCTGAATAAATTCATAAGGTAAATAATTAAAATCTCCGGTTTGCCTCGTATTATAAAATAAAATCCCGTTTCGCAATCCAACGATATTTATTTTTCATAGTTTCTTCACCCCAACGAACGCTATCAAGTGAAATAGTGAGATGGGACATGGAACCTCAGCTATTCCAAAAAATAAATTATAAATATAGTTTCACATTTGGTTTTCCAATGGATTGCCAATATTTCTCATATCACATATCATAGTTTTATTAAAACTCAGTAAATAAATTTTGCTTCAAAATAGTTTTTGGGAATAAAGTGGTTGTTTTTTTTATTTCATCAATTCAATGCAGGACGGTTGCCCGTTTGTCAATTGCAAATGTGAATTTTTAGGTTTGAATTGATATTGGTACATGTCCAACTTAATATACTGCAATTGTTATGTTATTTTTTTCTCTCTATTGGATGCTAGATTGACAGGGTCTGTGCATTGCTTGATAGACAGACGGTTTTATCGATATTCCCACATACTCTCGACTTCTTATAATATTATTTAGAATCATGTCACGAAAACTGCGAGATAGGGAAAATATTTTATTTCTTAGATTTCAAAAATTTGTCTTGCCTCGTACATAAAAACTGGCGAGGAAGGATCACTCAATTTCAACATATTCTTAGCAATTGTATGTAAAAACCTACCCTAGGGTTTTCCAATTTGACCTAATAATGCTCTCGCATTCAGTGGATGGCATGCACGTCCTTTGTATTCATCCCAAGTAGTCGAACCTAGCTTTTGACTTTTATTATATGCTAAATGGTAGAGTATAGCATTAGTATTTTCGTTATAATACGAACAGCAGCTGGGGGAGCCTTCGTCGCTACGTATGCCATTACTTGCCTGGTGAATGAAAGTCTTGCCCTAAAGCAAAGAAATGAACTTGCTAAGGTATGACCTTGCCCTTTGCGGTCAGAGCCATTTATATTAAATGGATAGCTTACCATTAAGATACTTTGTAATTTTTCAGCGATCTTCCTGACAGATTAGTTATCTCATCCATATTTTGAATTTCGTGATCTACTAGATTCTAACAATAAACTAATTAATTTGTTTTGATTGCATTGTTCCAACAAGACGGTAACTTGATCCCGGATAGGTTCTTGGACAGTGCAACATCGACGTTGGCTAGGTCATACTGAATTTTAGAACTGAACATTTGTCCTTAGTTATCCATCAATTTTTCATTGGTATTACTAAAAGGAACTTTGTGAATGCCCTTTGTTTGCAGCCATGGCGTGTGCACTTTAAAACCTTCCTTTTTTAAACGTCGATGGCCCAGGATGACCTTTTCCCCCCTTTACGTAAATATGTGAACGCTGTTTAATGACGCTTATCATTGAAACATCAAAGTGCCATTCCATCCCCCAGCTTTTCGTTTTCATCCAAAGGCATTTTCTGTCAAAGATCTTCTGTCTAGTCATTCATCCAAAAGACGTCGATGCCCAAGCATCTGTGCTCTATGCTTTTTTAATGAGAGCAATAGGTAGAGAGCAGTTTTTGAATCTGAAATAAGCCGAAGTGATTGGAATGTGGATGACATATGATCCAACGTGTTTGGGTTTATTTACAAGGGCAGCGTTGCATTTCGCATACTGAGCCGAGTAATAAAAGGATCAAGGGTTTGCTATTGGGGAAAAAAAGGGACGCACTCCATCATTGGTATGCGATTTCAGTAATGCTGCCTTTGCAGGATAAGATCTGTCCATACTTATATGGACGGAGACCACGAAGCCGGTTGGACGAGGTATGGAGAGTGTATCAAATGGACGACAGTAATGGTGACAAGCACTCGTGGTCACGCCACTTAATGTGCGAAAAGTAGGTCTAAATAAGGACAATCGGGTTAAAGGATATACTTCATGGGACAGATCCCTTGAGACAAGAGCGCAGCAAGAGTCCCCTCTTACCATCTTTGATTATATTCAGTATCGCATTCAATAAAGAGGACTTTGAAAACGTGGACGTGTTATGGCATTTTCAGACAACAACAAAAATACTAAATAAAAACTTGGCTCTACTCCATGACATTTGGAACTTTTAATACCAATAAACAGAAGCTGCATAATCCCATGAAAAATGTTTCACATATTAACGATATCCTACATTTTATAATGCGAAATCCTCATTGCAAAGATATTGTATTTGGACTGGAGTTGGTACTCGTATTGTTGAATTGGGTTAACCTTTACAATAGCAAAATTGGACATTTAGGAGCTTTATACCGGTTTTTTTCCTTTTCTTGGTCCATTTACAAGTGGAGTATAAGTTTCAAGCATGCTTGAGTATATGATTCATCTGAAACGTACAGAGCTCGACCTAAGACGAAGTTAAAGTCAATATCTATCAATGCTAAGAGTTTTGACATGTTCCCTTTTATGGAATATTTTATATTTTCCTATTTATTTGCTTTTCAAATAATGAAGACGCAAATCCAAAATCGATTGCGAAAACATCGATGTTTGCATTTATATTCTATGGCTTTTTATTTTGAATTCTTGGCATATTTATATATATTAACATTTATCGAGAAGAAATTTAATAAATGGCGAGAGTACGTTACAAATCAGCTGACGATTGTTGATTACAGTATATAGTTTTATAGAATTGCGAATATCATCACCTCCAATTTATATATATATATTTGTTTGATGTTTATCTTAATATGGTTATATTCTTATAATTAATCACTCTTAAAGCCACTTGACAATTTTCATATAAAGAAAAACTTGATACAATAACATACGTCGTTTATCTAAATTATGAATGGCTTCCCTCTTTTTAAACGCTCTGCATTTTATTGATTATGCTAATGTGTGACAAGCTGGATGAGGCATAATTAATATTTTTGTGCTACTTTCAAGAGCACTTATGGTCTTTTTTTCCTTTTTTTTTTTCCGTTAAATGTCATCTTCAATATTGCATTTTTACTTCATTCTAATTACTTGATATTATACAAATTTTCAAACATCTGCATTTGCATTGGCCTTATCAGGTTGGCAATTATTTCAAATTAAAATGCATTACGTAAATATATCAGAACGATCCGTTATGCTTTGCAATTTATGTCATGAATATTAAATATTTGTAAATATACGGCTTAATAACAGCGAAAAGCTAGAAATACACAAGTGTGGGTTTCTGTCTTTTGATTAATAAAATATTTAAATGGAAAAATTAACAAATTTGAGTTTCGGTATTCAATATTTATTCAAAACAAATCATTTTAAAATTTGCATAATTTCCAATTTCCGTAAAAATGTTTTCCAAAATTCGTCATGGACGCTTGGGTTATCAAAGCTCTAAATGACCGACGAAAAATGTATTTATCATAACTACATTAAATATTCGAAGATATTGCAACAAACTTCGTATTTTGCCAGTTGTAGTTCGTTTTAACTGTACAATTATTGCCATCGCCAATTGCGTCTACCATGCAATGTACCACACACTTGCCCTTTGTTTGCTTATGAGATATATTAAGCTGATTTTGGTAATTTTTGGATATTATGCTCGGATCTCCAGGGAAAGTGGCATGTTGCGCGTTATACCACTCCAGGATTAATGCATTTTAATTAATGCGATTAAAATGGTCTTAACTTCGCAAAACAAACCAAATAAACAGAAGTAATTATGCAGCATTAATGTATTCACCTATTTGCATTTTGCGAAATTTTAATCACTGTTTCGTTTGTAGCCCTGAAGTTATATATGTATGCAGATGAAATGTCAACAAAAGGCAGATCTATGCAAATAAATCAACGTGAGTTGCTTGTAAATTCTGCTTTAGTCTTCGTGATGTCATCATTTTTAATAACTTGTCTTAGTCGTGAAACAGACGGCATTGCTTTGAATATTCTTATCTGCAAACTCATCTTAACTTGCATATTATTAATTTACATTTCGGTCTAATTGCTTTTCATAAACAGTAATTTAAATTGTAAACCGTTTTCGGAATACATTTCAGGTCGGTTGAATGTTGGCCGGTTGCAACAAGACTTCGTTGAGCTAATTTTGCACAAGTTCGTTAACTGATAGCATTACGAAAATGTTTAATATGCAAATAACTTCAACAGCGATTTAATAACCGAGCACTGTAAAAAATGTGTTTTTATTCCGGCAGTTACAAATTGGTGAAAATTTACAGAAGATAAATCAATAATATTATTAAAATATAGCGACTGTTTTAAACATTTTTTAAGTACATACAATCTTAACTTCAGTAATTATTTATACTTTTGCACGTATTTACACACTTCGTAATTGATGATTCAACGTCAACTCTCCTTATACTGAACCAATTCTCAGGCATTATGTAAAAGTAAGCTCCTTGCATTTCGTCTGGTACAGGGATTTATTTCTTCAACACAAGAAGATAGATTCATTAAGCCTGTATTCAACTATATTTTATTCAAAACAGATTTGATTTTTATCATTTTTGTGTGCTATTTTCGGTTTTTTTCTTCTTCTTATTCATATTTCTGTACTTAAGCTGTTCTTAAAATCAAAACATAAATAACTTTCCTTCAGTTTCTGACGCAAAACGTCTGTGTTAAACAAATCATAACTGTGTTTTAGTTTGGTTTTGTATGAAAAAGTTGAATGGACCTATTGAATTTGATATTACTTTTATCAATTTTGTTCGGGCTAAATCCTCTATCCCTATGCCTATCTCTATTTACATTAATACCAACGAATAAGCAAGAATGAATAAAATGTAAATATTTTGTGAATAATATTACTTCCAGTGAATGGTTATAATAGAAGCCTATTTCAATGGGGTGTATTAACACTTAATTGCTTTAGGTCAAACATTTCCCCATTTAATATTCGTGTAAATCCAAATGTCGAAGTTTAACAATTTAATTTATCCATAAAATGTGTGAATCAATATGTAAATGTATAGCATATGTAAAGCATATTATGAATGGTGTTTAAGAATTTAAAAGGTTAAAAGTCAAACCGACATACTATGATATGCACAAAATCCATTCTGCCAAGAATATGCCAAAATATACAGTATATACAGTAGAAAAGTATAATTCCTGATGACATTCGTTGTATAGCGTGGTTTTTATCTGCCTTGCTTCTGTAAACATTTCATGTAGCCCATACAACTTTAAATTTAGGTCACCAGTTCAATAATTTATTAAATGCATGAACTCGTGGTATTTTCGCCGGATATTATACTGAATGTTAAAGCTCTAAAAAGGGGCAAAAATCGCGTGTAACACTTGTTCTTGATTCTTCAGTATTATTTAAAAGCTTTATAAATAAGTGTAATAACTGACAACAAAATGTGGATATCATCCTTTTAGGTTGGACTTGAAGTTCAGCATCAACGATGCGTTATATGAGACAGTTATTATTACTATGTATACTCATTCATAGGATAATAGGACAACTTGAATAAGTTTTATTATACTTTAAGTAATAATTAAACTTATAGTTAAAACACTGAAACAAGTTAAGTGTATGCGCAAATAACAAAATAAGATAATTCAGCGTTGCCAACTGAAGTGCTTTCAACGTAGTATATCTCCACCCACAAAATGCATCATCATCTTATAGCTTAAAAGCTATGTGGTTATAGTTAGCATTATGAATACTTTTCACTTATTAGCATTAAGATAAACAACGCTGGAAATCTAAAATGCGAGAATACGGTCATTTTTTCAATGCAGATTTCCACAATGCATTCCTACGTAGATTAGCGCATGTAAAAATGCATCTAACAAGGCATCTAACTGGCATATTCTTGGTAGGTTTCTGGCATGCAGCGAGTTTAATCAAAATTCCCTCATTCGGACTACTTTGGCATGATTACTGGAAATTCAAAGTAGGAACAAACTCATAACATTAAGCAATTTGCCGTGTGTTCATATACGATAAAAAGAATGATAAGATCAGGAGGATTACTTTCGCTGCGTACCTCAGGCGGACGATTTCACGACGAAAATTGTGCAAAACCCCGCCCAAACCAACATTGGGAAGAACCAACTGGGAAATCACGCTAGGCTGAATAAAATGCTCCTATGATAAATTTACTAGCAAACATAAAACAGTTTTGCTTTTTTTTTCTTCTTTCGTAGAAACCTATGCTGGATGGTATACACTTACATGTACGTGTAGGAAAGGTATATATTTTTTTTGTAACTTGCAAGTACGTCGCAAGAATCACGTTTTTATGGCTTCCCCATTAATTTGGACAGGTGTAATATCGGATTAGATTTTGACGAAATTGGATCCGGGCCATTTTTCGCACGAAACGTGTAACACGTTCATTACTCACTGCTTCCATAAATTACATCGCCAGATAAATGAAACTGCGAACATGTGCTAGCTAGATATTATACTCTAGAGTTTACAGGTAAAAATTCGTGATTTTTTATGCAAATTGCTTCGCTAGCTTTAATCAAGCATTTCACATCCACCCATTCGGAACAAAAAAAAAGTGGTTTGCCAATTCATGCCTCATAAACTGATTTGGCAAACCGCTAACTAAAACATCTTGGAAACGTGGTTGGTATATAGGGATAGTATTTTAACCAAATATGAGCTTGGGAACGATGTTACTGTCATTGATATATGCCTGCTGACTTTTATTTGCAACAAAAACATTTGAATGCCAGTAAATCACCATGCAGTGTAGTGTTTGGCTTTTACAACTGATATGCAAAATTGAGTATCCAAAATTAAGGATGGAAATATTTCGCAAAATGTGAGATAAGAGAAATATAACCATGACTGGAAGTGTCCACGAAGCCAAGAAAACTTCAGTTAACGATTCACAATGTTATCTGACGTTTTCTATAGGCTTGTTTCCAAATTTGTGTATTGCGGTGAAGCATGTGTATTGTGGTGAAGCGTTTATATCGGGGGCAGCAGCTACCAAAATGCAGGAATTGCATTTACCCCAATCCAAAAGTTTTACTTAAATAATGTATAATCTTGGCAAGATGCCTGTATAGCTTTGACTTCTGGATCACCCTGTATATGCTGATGTACCAACTAATGTGCTACCATAACCTACATCAAAGTGTTTATAATGGTATCCATTTTGTTTTTGTTGTGCTCGTGCGAAGGCTGACAGTATGCAATTTTTGCCCTTATTCATGGTTGCTCATAAAACTTCAATGGCAGCACCGGCTGCATCTAATCCAACCGGAAAACGTCACGTTGCCATGGAAACGCAGATGCTACAGCGTGTTGCCGTTATCAGTTTTAACCGCCGTGTCATCGTTGCCAATTTGCAAATCTCGGTTGGTGCGAAACGAGTTTCAGCATCTTAAGCTTCATCCGTGGTTTCAGCTAATTTATAGTTGTGTAGTAGCCATAAAACTTTGCGATATCGCCCTTTAATGCCACTGCCATTCGTTCCAGCTATATCCGGTCGTCCCCGTGTCCCTTAATGCGCGGCAATCAGTGTTTTTAACATTAAAAACATTGTTCCAAAATGAGAAAGTTGTTTTAAGCGTCGCCTATTCGTTGGATTTATTACACAGCCAGAGGCCATGCCCAATTTGACTTTCAAGATGAGCTCAGAATTTGCGTTTATAATCAATATCCTGTACCGCAGGCCTATCGCGCACATTACGAAATCGTTAAACTGGGTCGATACTATTGAGCCAATACAAGTATGTAGTACGTGTATACAATATGTATGTATAAAATGCTTTTGCAAAGTTCTTATCTTTTGAAGTGCCCAATCGTATTGGCTTCCTGTCCGCTATCGCGACATTGACCGAGGCAGTGCTTTTGCATAATATCTTCATTGAATGCAGCTTTAATAAGCACGACCATGCCAAAATGCCCTTGGCTGTATCTCAACCGGCTTTTTCTGTTATCTCGGTGGTCAGCAAACTGCATTCATTTGGTCAGATAAATTCATTTGCAATTCACGTCGTGGAGGTCTGGGTTCCAGCAGCTGCTGTAAAAATACGCGGACTTGTGTATCTTATAAATATATCGGTCGCACCTTTGATGTTTACTCATTCTCTGGCCACCAATGTTTTTGCTACAGCAAGGCATTTCGCTCTGGCTGTTTTCGAGATGATTCCCATCCAGCGAACCAACGGCTCGAAAGGAAATTTGGCTGCTTTTATGGAAAAATAACTCAACGAATCTGACGTTTTTCGGATTCTTTTCCGAGAAACGACGATCTATAAATTTGCTTCGGGAAATGAATGAGTGCCAAAATGTGAAGGCTTTCTGAACATGTCCAGGTTTTTACCGTAAACATACCGTAGGTGCTTGCCAATAGCCCAGCTTTGCGTGAAATTAGCTTGGTTTGTTGTAAATCTTGAAAAATGGTTCTTCGAATTCAATTTAACCGAGCTCTTAAAATCATCGCATTAGCATTGTCCTGAGAGACACTAACATTATGCCTGAAACTCTTCTGTACAATTGAACCGAGTTAAGGTCCATTCACACACGTCAGTTTCAACGTTTTCACTTTCCATACGTATTGTCTTAACAGTGGTTGACTCGATATTTGCATTGAAGGCCCGGGTGCCACCATTAATGTCAATTACGACAATTAAATGACATCTCTCAAATACTTTATTCGTTCGTGAATCATGAATATCAAGTTTAATTGATATATATCATGTATATCATGATATACATTCAGTATATATATTGTGTATGACGTGATGAAGGCTAGACATGTTATGACAAATGACACAACGTATTGAAAATCTCATTGTCCTAAATACACTGTATATCGTATCTAATATTCTGCTATTATAACTGATCAATTTTTTCCCGCAAAAATAAACAGCTTCATATAAAATGGCATCTTGTCGACATTTACGATTGCTAACACGCGATCGTGCAATAAATTAGAAATTGCAACTTGTAGCGAGCGTAATGCACCTGAATATGCCATATAACTGCCTATATATCAGACGTGATCATTTGCTGCATGATAAAATCGGACAAGTTTGGTCATTTAGTTTCAACTTTTCATTACTTTGGTCATTAATTACTGGACTCTATTGTAACACAAATGAATACTAAACCATTGTTTTTTTTTCTCCAAAAACTGCTTTCCGAAATCCAACATTGTAAACATGGATCAATAATATTGACGCCTTCTATGTATAAAGTAGACAATTTGACTAATAAGTACTAGTTTATCATTTTTTCCCTTCTCATCCGCAATTTATTGAGCGTTTCCATAAACATCTTCCGCTATATGTTCGTGTTCAAATGTTAGACCACCAAGAATTATTATATATATTTTTTATTTCCATATTGCCTGTTTCTATTTCCTTTTTTGCATTACATGTGTGTATCCATTCAGCTCCATACGGCTGTGGATTTTATAATGCGTTCTTCCTCAAAACTGAACAGGCAAGAAGATTCATAGCTACGCATCAAAATTCAAATGGAGTTATCAATATTAGGTTTTTGCATAAAACATGCCTTCTATTGCTGTTTATTCCGAATTTTCGAATAACAGACATGACCCCATTGTGTGCGTAGGGAGATGAGGAAAAAAATCCTCCATTCATGCATTCTGTACTTTCAATTGATGGTTTATGACATCGTTTTGGTATAGAAAACTATACATCTATAGCTTTCAATCGTGCAATTGGACTTATTATGCATTTAGAAAAAGGATTTTCCATACTTATCTTGTCATCTAGAAAGTGCAATCTGGATGATTAAAAGATATTGTAAAAATGTACAAGACGTGTATTAAACAGCATGGACTAGCAATTATAGGATAAACTAATTGTTTAATTTCGTATTAAATTGGATCTTTTTTTTTAGTAAAGAGTTGAACATTTGTATCAGAACATGTTGTAATAAGGTACAAGTTTAACAAAAAAAAAATATTCAGATGCTATTTTTCTCCAAAAAGTCCAACTCTTGTATACAATTCCAGATGTTAACAACGTTGTTAGCAATGGTATGTTTAATTTGTAAGGAATGGTACCTCACCACAGCCTATGCTTTTATTCTGTTGAGTCCATTGGGTGAACTCGGTTGTCGTTTTTTTAATCTTTCGTGCCCTGAATTGTAATTCAAGCGGCCAACTATTTTTGGACGTGTTGTTTGGTTCGCACTTTTGATGATTGCTGTATCAGAAAGCCTCCGCGTCCTAATTGTGCGTTATTTTCTTGCGGTCGTATACCCTTCGTTTTCCATAGAAAAGCTGTGTTTGTGAGCAACCGATCGATGAGCTTCTCGTCTATGTGTTGCATTCATATCATCCAATTGTGCATTCATTCACACATTTTCTATTTCCGCATCAGCGTCATGTATTTCATGTGCGTTTGGCATTTTATTATATAGGTTAACATCGTTTCTTAAATTCTGCAAAATTGGAGGCTTCCATTATATTTGTGTGAGCTTGGGAAATGAAAGCGCATAACTTAACGCTACTGCTAAGTCTTAGACAATTTGCAAGATGTTGTATCCATGCAAAGAATATGTAGACGGACTGCAAACATATTTGGTTCCACCACATAAAGGCACCACCTTTAGTGTTTTTGGTGTTTCTGTATCCTCAGGTGAAAGAAAATTTTACGACATACTGAACTTATCGTGGAAACAGAAATGTAACTTTACTAAGATGTTCATAAAACGTATGCAGTTTCATTTACTTTTAGAATGTACATGTGAAGAGTGTGAATTGAGAGAGGAAAAGTTATAATGGTAAATGTTCAGAAAATAAAAATATGATCGTTTAAATAAAAATGTGAAAAGTGTTTTTTAGGTTTGAACAACAATAAAAACTAATAGCAACTGCCATAGTAAATCAATAGATTAAGGTTGAACACAACATGTCTTGATGCTATGTTGTTTATGTACCGTATGTTAAACTGTATTTTCTACATTTGGCAATGCTTAGCCATTTCCCATGTTTATTTAAGTACAAAGAGTGTTTAGAATAAACATACTACGAATAGAAGTACATGCAGCTAGTTTTATTCACCTTTTTTATTACTCAAGTATTTACGTGCTAAAGGATGTTCCATGATTATAAGGGAAGGAAAGGTTTCACTCCAACATTCTGGATATAAATCTTTGGTAGTATTTTATAAGCCTTCTGATAAATATCCTCGCAATACTGCAGGTCAAGAGATATAAAAAGGTATGTTTTCATTGAGGAGAAACCACAACTACAAAAAACGTTGCTAGTATTGGTATAATTTACACATCACACACATCAATTAAAACAGTGTAGTAAAAACCTTAAAATATCTTTACTGTTCCGTTTATATCATCAAGCATTGTTTTGGGAAACACCTTTTTTGTTTTTGTTTGGAGCTCTTTAGCATGGCTCAGTCGTATGAAACGTTGTTGTAATTATATTTGTTTTCCATGCAAACGTTGCTCTCTTTTATGGGTTTCGTGTGTTGAATGGATCGATATTTAAATAATAAAACATTGTTTGCATGCGAACGCCTAGGCACACAAGAAATGCAATCACATCAGCTGCGAGCAACATAACTGAACATTGAATAAAAAGCTAAAATTTTCAGCTGATTTGCGTGATATGACATCGCCGGTTGTCTCCTGCAAAGTTATTGTTTGACCATAATTCATGTAAATAATGAGGAAATGAGCAGTCAGCTTGCTTTGTTATGCAATTAATTTTGTAATTTTGAGGCAACTACGGAAATATTTAACAGTCTGCACATATGTGCACATATGTTAGGTCAAAGGTCCTAGTTTGTAACTAGGGAACCACCGAAACTCACTGTTTGTCTTCGTCTTTAATATTGAATCACAATATACAATATAATCGTGATGGCCATATAAAACAAATAATTGCATTTGTGAAAACTGTTATCAAACGACCATTTTAGACATTTAAAATCTTCAAATCCTCGTGACCGATTATTGTTCAAATCAGCTTAAACAAACAGTTTAACGCACGATAATTTTGTATAATAATAATAATAATTATAAGCAATACTTTTACAAGTACAGTATATCAGTGTGGCTAAATATGGCCTATAGGATTATGAAATTATGAACAATATCCATCAAACCGTATTAAGTCGACTTAGTGTCAGTAGCGTCATGATTGTTTAGACATGTAAGTCTGAATCAAGCTTCGTAACCAAAACCATGTTATTTTACTAAATTGAAAACAGAAATGAAGTTAAATATATTTATAATCCGTGGAAACATATTTTTTGTGGGGGAAATTCGCACGTTTTGGCTGAACTCACCCCATGCAGAATTGTACTAAAATTGTAACAGCACATCAGATGCAGAGATTATTGCAATCCTGGAAACTGAAATTGATTCATGTTATAAAGAAATAAACTGCACAAAATGGTTTCATTTTGCATATTTGCTTGTCGTTGGTGCATTCAGAAGATTATCACAACATTCGGACAATCTTTGCAAAAGAGTTCGTTCCCAGGTCATCCCAGCTGACCTCATTTTGGGGGATTGGGCATCGCCTTCGTGCTAATTCCATAGTATAAAATTAAGCTATTTGCTGCCCCTCAAATTACCGTGCTGCAGCTTGTGGTTTGCAAAGCGCGAAAAGTCCATCCGCTGTGCGGTTCAGGGCAGCTAGTGTCCAGTCATCCGTGCACTGTGGTTACGTGACCATGACAGGGATGAAGGCACTGCCCCGTCTTAATTGCTGGACATGGCACTTCCTCCTCTATTTTTCTTAATTCGCGTTGAAACTCTGGTTTCTGCCTCGTTCGTCGTTGCCCAACGACGCTTCACATGTGTGATCAAAGCATTTTAGGCATTGTGCTATGCCAATAGAAAAGCTCGATTGAAGAATGGGCCAAAGGTAATAGTGTCGAAGAGAAATCGAAAGGATTTTATAACGATCTTCAAATTTAGTCTGCTCTGTAATTACCGGCATGAAGGAAACCTTGATGTTTTCATTAAATATAGGATTATAAGGTGATTTTAGTCATTCGGAGATTGAAATGGGTAGGGTAAAAAGACCATGAGTGCCACTTTTCCCTTGATCTTACGATGCTTTTAAGAATTATACTTTCTGATGACTTTAAAGAGGAACTTAGTTCAAAAAAAGTATGCTGTAGCTACTTTTTCAAGCCAAATATTGGGCAGTTTAATAGACTCGTAATTCCTAGAAAGGGTGTTCCGTTTTGCAGCTTCAACACCTACGAGTTATGGAGCAGCTATACATAATTTAAAGTCGAGTAAAACACGAGTAATTAATTTCCCTATTAGAGTGCTTTACATGCTGAAACATCAATTTGCGAAACTTTTTAATTTAAGTTTTATTATATAGCCTCAAATGCCAGTTTCTGAGCATATAATAACACCTTTTTTTTGGCATATGAAATGCAGGTCAAGTCAGTTAACACGCAATTTCCATAAAAATTATGTGATTGATGAAAACTGGTATATGGGTGGGGCTGTTTTGTATGCTTTTTTTTAAATGCTGTATTCTAACAATGCCTCTATTATTGATTAACGTGGACTTATAGTTTTTAAACATTATGTGCATCATGAATATTTGTGCTTATGGATTCAGCGTAATTAGATAATGATGAATAAGTCTGTTTGTTTATGAGCAGGAAGCATTAAGGGTTAATTTACGTTGAAGAGCTAAGTGTTGCTGTATTGGTATCATGAAATATGTTTGAATGTGTTGTTTGGAGAAAATCCAATCACTGCAACAGATAAATTATACAGTGAGGTATAATTTTGATTGATAACTTCGGGGATACAAATGCTATCTTGATATTATATTACGTAATGTCGAATATACTTAATGTTAAAGTACGTTTCCACAAAGTCATAATATTTATGTCTATCAATTTAGCCTTGGGCTAATGATACTACTGGAAACAGTCCTGCCATAAGGTGCAATACAATACTGTAGGTCGAGTGCTATGCGTCTTGTGTTTTTTTGCTATAGACCTCATAATACGTAACAAAAGCAATTTTAACCCGCAAGCTTTTCTGTCATTGCAGAAATACGACGACGATTGCCATTGTTATGTTTATGTTTGTTTTACTGTTGTGATTTTCGTGTTTGCAATCCATGCAGTTTATTTATTTTGTTTTAAGTGCCTCGAAACTTTCAAAAACATCGGGAAGCCGCCATGCGCTTGAAATAGCATCGAAAAACACTTTTGAAATATTTTTTTGCTTAGCAGCAAGTGCAATATAGACCTTTTACAATTTTATTGTTTCCACGTTGCGCTTCTATTTAATACTTTCCTTTTCTTTTTTGCACCCGTTGCATTTTCTACCAAATTTCCTATAGACATAAACCGTGGTGAATACGTTAAAAATGTGATGATTTCAGCTACCGATAAGTCAGCATTTTAGTGTCAGATAGAGGGTATCGAGTCATACTTCTGCCATTTTTAAACTTATTAACTTTTTGTTATAATTAGATATATTACATGTTTTTTGGTGCGTAGTAAAGTTATGATGCTATAATGACTGAAATTGGACCATACGCGCGTATTGCTTATAATAACTATGTGTATTGTCATAAATAAGAATATACTTTGTGCATACTGTATACTATTTGTATGCAGAATTTCCCTTCCTCATAAAAACACTCCTCCACATTTATATAATCATGTGTTAAAATGATTGTTTATGGATGCAATATCGTTGTTTTTAATTAAAGCGTACAATAATTACTTAAAGGCAACGTGCTGTTTTAATACTATATCGTCTAGTCATTTTATTATATCTCATTTTGCAAGCTTGTTAACATGTTAGTATATAGCTTGTTAGAATAAGCTTGCATTTATAATATCAATTTCGCAGATTTGGTAATAAAAACATATATTGCGCAAGAAATTAACATAACTTTGCTCAAAAATGGTGATGCAAATTAATTACTATCGAGCCAGTGACTAACGTATGTTTTTTATTTCCATTTTTAGATGTTTGAACAAATAAGGACAAAATATTGCACAATGTGGTTGCAGTCGGGAGTGTTGCTACTCACAGTAGTTTTGTGTTATTACAACTCTCTTTATTGTGGATTTGTTTTCGACGATATATCAGCCATAAGAGATAACAGAGATATACGACCTCACACCTCTGTTTGGACTCTTTTCAAAAATGACTTTTGGGGAACAGCGATGCATAAGGTAAGAAATAACATTTCGTACTTTTTTTGTGTGCTGCTTTTGATAGGATTTATATCGTTTCAAAAAGTCTCATCCAGACGCAATGTCGTTGATTTTAAATCCAAATGCTTATAAGACGGAGAATCAGTTTCTTTGTGTTAATGTTGTTTGGTGATCTGCGTAAGCTTTCCATTAATTGATTAATGTTTGGCATATTTCATGTTTTATAAAGACCAGGTTTAATATACCAATAAATAATACGTCTGCATCGTTTAATCCGCTCAGAATCCCATTCTGCATTAGAATTAATTGCATTAGGCATTTGGGTAAATGTAATTATATCTCAGGGCTTGTCTAATTTTAACACTAAATATTTAAAACCCACGCATTACTTTCAAATTAAATTCATGAATCTGCATTTGTCTGGTACTCGCATATGCATCCATCTCTGCCTTGTTTTTTCCCCCCAAATTAAATTTTCTATCTTTGAAAATATAAAGCGTGAGTATAGCATGTAACAAATTTGCTTTTAATGATTTAGACTGATTAAATAAAAATGCGGAGTGCGCTTAGCCAGATGCCTGTTATGCGATCATTCTGCCAGGATCATTTTTCTTAAGAGGCCTATAGATACACGTGCAGGAGTATCGTATATACGAGCATGATGTTCATTAAGAATGAAATATTGAATTAGAAATGTTACCTACGTCAAACTGTGGGAAATTAAGGCCCGAAATATAATGGAGGAAATAATGTCTTCATTACGAGCGTTTGACCAATTAAATTATGATCCCCTCAACGAGTTTGCATATAAACCGTGTGGGCGAAATCCTCAGCCTTTGTGAATTAAACCAATGAAAAATAGCCCATAAACCTATTACTGCACCACTACACCCATTGTCAGCTTCATAAAATATTGACTGGATTACGAATAACATTTTCATTTTGTTTTTCACTAAATCCCGGCATGTTTTGTTTGCAGCGGAAAATTGAGTTTCAATTCATACCTTAATAAACCTCAGCATTAGGATTAACTTCAGGTTTTCTTCATTAACAAATTAAATACTTATTTAAAATGAAATTCTGGCTTATGTGAAGGTTATTAGAAATATATTTATGGTCATTGCCAGGCCATTAACAATTCTATTGAGTTATGTAGAAAGTTTTAATATGAAATTATATTAAGTTACTACGTCTGTTTTAAGTATAGTGTTGTAATTGAAAGTTATTGTAAACATATTCCATAAATGTTTAGTTGTAAAGTTTCAGAATTTATAGGAGAGATGGCGCTGATAAGTCTTGAGTAAATGTTATACATGTGTGTATACTCTGAAATACGTCCAGCGTTTTAACTTTGACTCGCGTATCTATTTGTGCTAAAGTCTTTTAAATCGAAAATTCAGCTTTACAAAAAGTAATGAGATTTTAATTATATTCCATAATCTTAATGAGAAATTTCTTGGAGATATTATAATGAAGTAGGCTTGTTTCTTAAATCTACAAGAAAAGCTCGGAGCGCTGCGTGCTTAAGTTACTAGAAAAAAAAGTGATGGTATCTCGAGGGATAATTAGATAAAAGAAAATCTTCCTTTTTTAATTTGCAAGTCGTTGACAATACGAATAGATCTGAAGGCTGGCAGCTTGCTATTTTCCCATTGTATTTTTCTGCCTAACATTTAAAAATGCAATCTCATAAAATTTAACATGCTTTTCTGTTTCTTTATTCGGATTTCTATCTACGACCCTTCTGTTGAAAATGAGAGCAGACCTATAAAGATTTCTATCTTTTGACATATTCTGTTTGTCAGCTTTTATATAGTTTCCAGGAGATCGTCTGATATACAGTGAAGGATATAAATGAAGAATTTTTTCATCTCTTCAACATGTATTTTTTATTTGTCTTGAATATCGATAAACAACCAAAAGAGAAAAATAAGAATTCATCAGCCTATAATGGATATATCTTCCTATGTTTTAAAATTACTTGTTAAAAGTGAATTTTTTAGAAATATTAGGAAACCCATTAAGCTTTAATGGGATGCCAACTTAATGTCATTTTTGGCAGAATTTTGAAAAACAAATACTGAGCTAATTTTGCTTAATACTGTAAGATGTACATTTTGTTTATCGTATGAAATTGTTTTGTTATTCTACATGTTCATTAGGGTGGTCCTTATACTTGTAATGTGGAAGGGGAAGAAGGAAATGTTTTTGATTTTGAATAGGGCCATCAGCTTATCTTGTTCCAATATTTAGAAGAAATAATATTTTCCAAATTTGGAATTGCTAGATGAAATTTAGAGATTGTTAATTATGTAAGAAATACGTAATTGCATTATACAGGTATGATAAATTGCAACTGCAGTATATATATTTCCATGTTCTTAATATGAACACAAGAACAGCCTTATCCTTTTCATCATCAAGGATTTCATGCGTACTACATTGGTTCACAAAATTGCTTTGCTTGTTGACATGTTCGGTTAAATGACCATTACTGTCCTATATCGTAAACACTACACAACAAGGTTCCAATTACTTACTCTGCAATTTTTTCTTGGTTTGAGGTCGCACATAGATCAGGTAATATGAGGTCGCGCATACATCGGCTATAATAAATATAGAGAATGCTCAACGTTGACGACATACATATCTATGGGGTTATAAAGCAACATGGGTGTAATTCAAAGGCATGTTGTATATCTGCGTTCAAGAATTATTGAATCCAAATAATGTACGACAAAATTGTTCAGAATTGCGTATTCTTGGGAAGTATTACACTGAAGCATATACACTGAAAATCTTCTACAAAAACCGATATTTCACAATATATAGTTCTCAAAATACTACTAGTCTGTTTTCCTGCCAAAAATTATTTATTGAAATTATTATAAGCTGTGAAAAAATTAACATTTCGAACTGTAAATTCCAACCTTACGTATATTTCATTCAGTGTATTTTTTAATCATAAATAAATGCTTTGCAAAGACATCTTTTTTTGTTTGATGAGGCAATTAGAAAATGCTATTCAACTTTAGCGCAGTGAATAATATACTGATGAATTACTTTCTTTTTTCACCTTTTGTTGAAGTTTGTACTCTTTAGTATCTAAAAGCTTTTACTCGAATATAGCCACGTCACGCAGTCTGTCTGTTGGTATCCCTAAAATCGTAGTTGTTTGAATAGGTCGTGAATACACGTCATCTGGTCTAGCTGCACATGGTCTAAAACCTGAAAATTCTCTACAGAATCCCTACACAGATTCTGTTTGAAACGCCGACGGAGGTAAATATTTAAATGCTGAAATAGAAAATTCCCTTGTACACTATTCAAGCGTCCTATTTGCATTTCTGGTGATGTCCTCTTTGAAGCCCAATGCACTCAGCCTCATAATTATTCAATTTGATTCAGGATGGCGATATCAAGGGGTTGCTATAGAACGTGCTCGCTATGTCCTGCGTCAAAGGAAGCCATTCCTGAGGGTCCTCCCTTACGTTCACTTCTCTCTGCTTTCTCCTTATGCTGAACATTTGCATTACTTGATATGCGCATTCCCTTCGCAACGTATCGGAATTGCGCCAAAGCCACTCACAATTGAACTATGAAACGTAGTGACTGGTGTTGTCATGTGAAAATACCTCGGAGACAAAGTTGCAGCCCACTTACCCTAATGGGAGTCTAAGGAGAAGATACAGTGACGTCCAACACGAAATCCCCACTGATTCGGGATGTCGAGGCATTACATTCAGCTTGGATTTCCCCATCATCATTAAGTTTATGGAGAAATGCAACTGTGAGCCCATCACGAGTCTTTGGGGGCTGTCCAATGCACTGGGGTATCCTAAAATCATGTACCACAAAATGGCAAACATTAAATGCATGGAAGTGTTGCAGTAATGCTTGTAGGCTATTGCAGATGGAAGTGTCACACATTTAATGTATTGGCTTGCCTAGATATTTACGCTTCCATTTGCTGTAGTTTAAGGTGAAATGCTTCATTTTCAATTTTTAGGATCAATGATCACCTTTTTTTTTTACAAGTTTTTTATTATTTTTCATAGAATTCTAAACATCTGGAAACATAGCGATAATGACATGGGACTAGATATTTAAAATATAGATTGAGGCATGAAAAGACATATTTTCAAAACTCCCATTAATTTATCCACATTTTTGAAATTCAACATACGATAAACGATTATGCCCTTAAGCGTTTTCAGCAGTATATATAGCGGTAATAACGGATTTTTGATTCAATCGATAACTGTTGAATAAAAGTGCTATTCTTGTAGGATCAGTACCAATTCAGTTATTTTATTTTGAGAAAAGGCATGCACTTTACTTCATCGAATGCGTGTACTCAACTTAAGATAATATTTTGAAAAATGCTTAATTTGCTTTGATGGCAATTTAAGGTTTATTGCGCTAATTGAATTCCTTCATTCGCGACGAGAACAACATTTCCTTAATAAACACCAGAAACAAAATCCAAAGTGCTTCCAGATGCGTCGTGCCCTTTCGTAACAAGAAATACGACATGTATGTTTCGTTGTTTGTTGTTAAATGTTACTTGTTTCGCAGACTTCAATGCCCTGTAGACTTTGTCTTTAGAATTAAGTACATCAAAAGCGGCATTTTCATAACACAAAAGACATGATGAATGATTTTCTTCGTTAAACATCTCTAGCAAAAGTTAAGCTCTGCTTTAGATTCAATGCACATTTTTTGTGTGTTGTTTTGCTCTGAGCTTTTTAAATCCCAATGCACCTTAATGTATTAATCAGATAATCTTAGATGCAGTGAATTTACCTTACATTCCCGATAAGGTCCTGCTGTTCAAGAAAATCTGTTATGATAGATGCATTTAATTGTTCTACTTTTAATTAACTTTTCTTAATTGCACAATTAGCACATTAGCTACTTGAAAGAAATAATGACAGTTTTATAGGCACATTTACGGAATATTTATTCCATTTTTCGACCTTTTCCTTTAATTTTGTTTCTCATTTAAAAAATTCACTTAGACAATTCTTAGCATCATAAACTGGATTTCCACTGAAATACTATTAATACTTTTTCTTGTCATATCATATAATTTGCTTAATAAGATTCCCGGCTTTCAACATAGCTTAAGAAAGTTTTGTCATAGTCTCTTTTGAAAGTTTGAAACTGCATATACCCTTAAATCTAAATTAAACCTAGTTAAAAGCTTACTGTCTATATACACTTCTAAGCTACGACCGATTAGGGAGATTAATGTAAGCAGAAACATGCATGGCGATTTAAATCCTCTGCATATTTTATTAACGAAATCTCGTTTCTATATCATCCATCTTAGCATATAAATATCTAGTAGTTCTTTTAGAAACATTATTTGGATCTCATGGATGATTTTATAAGACTGCTAAGTCCTATTTAAATTGTTTGAGGAACTTTATAAGAACTTGTTTTCTTAGAAATTCTTCTGACAATTCGTAATATAAAAATCGCTAGTGCTAATTTCAGTGATTTTATTCAATCAGCTAAAATTTGTAATCAATACAACACTGTTATTTTGTATACGTTGACCTGCCAATTTCGAGTACATTTCTATATTGAGTGAAAATTCAATTTTGTCGTTGTTTTTCGTTTATCGTTTCGTTACTATTGTTCTCTAGCATCATCTAAAAATACTTTATTTGGGTCGTGATTTTAGTCAATGTATTGATTTCATTTGTATACAAAATGCATGTTCTATAAGCAAAATAACATGAGAGTATTGAAATATAGTAACATAAATGCCCCTCGGGCAATGTTTTGGCATATAAAACAAAGCATAATCAATAAAACCGTAAAAAGGTGTTTTTTCTTTTAATAATTTATGTACATAATGTATTAAAAGGTTTCACATTGCAGGTAAATGCGGATTTCTAATTAAAAATTGATTTCCTAGCATAAATTACAGGGTGTGTAAAGGACAGATTGATAGTAACTAAGTCACTGTGCATGATTCTTATCTTATAGATGATACATCTATTTTCCTTCAGTGTGCTGTTCTTTCACATACATTATGTAGGTATTGTGATTGGCACAAATAAGATATGTTTAGAAATGTTTTCCATTTTGGTGAAATTAAATTTCTTCATATTTTATCTAGGATATGACAGAGTTTTGCAAATTGTTTCCTTATTAACGTTGTTTCTTGTGTATTAAAACCTTGTTCAATTTACTGGATAAGCGTTTGCATCCTGTTAGAGGAGGATGATAAACTTCATCACTATTGGATACGATAATGGTAATCGGAGAAATTGGATAGTAGCTAATCGTAAATGTGAAGACCGGAATATAGAAAAAAAATTGAATTTTGGAAATAAGTCCTATCTATAAATTAGATCCTGTGTTAGTTGATACTTATTTGCTTCTGTACAATGAAAAGGGAAACTAAAAAATCCATGTTGGCAACCCAGATTATTTGCCTTGTTCAAAAAAGCTTTTAAAAATAATGAAATTTTGTTTTGATTGATTTTGTTGTAGGGGAAGCCAGTGGACACTTAATAGTTTTAGGGGTTAAAATTTATCAATACTGAGGTGTGGCATTTATGGATGACCCCTTTTCATTGGCTGAAAACATAATGTAGAATAACTGATTTTGCGATATTGCAGTATCCTTGTGACGACACCCTTTCAAAGTCTCTCAATTTGGATTACACCGTACATTTTGCATTTATATTGGTATATAACATGCACACCATCATCTAATATCTTTTTGACAAACCTTTCTGTGAACATGCATGAATTGAGAGATTTTAACACATAAATTGCATCTCATGGATTACTTTTTTGCCATCAACTTATACCTAGGTCTATGAATGCCTGAGGCGAATAAAATGCTGGCTTTTTGTCTTAAAAAACATAAATTTGCAGAATGTATGGATATCATTACATTTGCATCAATCGCATTTTATTTTTTCAACCTAAAGAGACGTTGAGATGTAATGCTGATGCTATTTGACAGTCTGCTCAAGAACTTATTCAAAAAAATGTCTATGTGGGCCATTAGAAAGGAATAAAACGACAAAGTTCTTCAAATCGTACCGCATTGCTGATACGCATTACTAGTAGGGGCTCTCGATGTTATGGATATGGTCCTCCAATGTGTTACTACTGTAGGTAGCATGCAGTTATTCTACCATCAATTATTTTGATCTATGGCTTTAAAGGAAGTTACGTACCACTCTAGTAGATAAACTTCCAAGCTCTGCATTACTTCCAGTCTTCCATCAAACAGCTTTCAGGTTTCAACATTTAAAAAAATCTGAGAACAAGCAGGGAAACAAATGTCCAATTACAAGCTTATTAATACCACTTGAATTATTTAGAAGTTTCGTTTAGTTTTTCCGTGTTTATGGTTTCCAACTGCGTGTGAAGTAAAATTACCGGTAGTTAGACAACCATTTACAAAATTATGATGGAAAAAGAACAGTTTCCTATTTAAAGTTGAACCAGCGCAAATTGTTTCGAGTATAGGCAAATTTTGGTTGCAATTCTGTAAAGCAAAACAGCCTATTGTAAAAATGCGTATGCAGTATAGAAAATAAAAAAATCGGAATATAAATAATGGGAGTTCCAGAAAGTATTTAATGCATATCTAAACGTATTTGTGACAAGCTTGTAACATTCATCTCTGTCATCACTCGCAATTGAGTAACAATATTACATTAACGAGACCAGACAATGATGAATCCTTCCCAATATGATGTACGATGACTAAACTCGCTTCCAGCTCAGGTTGAGATGATACATAAAAACCGCATGCTGGCTGAATCTCGTTTACACACCCATCGTAATGATCCAGAAAATCCAAATTATCGCAATTGCTTTTAAGCAATCAATGGTAATAAATAGTGAAGGGGCGTTATTCCTCCGTGTAATGCAATTCCACGTGTACAACATTATTAATACCAATTATTTGCAGCCTCATTACTCCAGGTTGCAATCCAACCAGAATTAAGCATTTGAAGACACCCGGGTTTACTGCAATAAACTGCAACAGTAATCTCGAAAAAGTGGTGGTTTTTTTGTGTGCAAAATTGAAAATCTCTGTATTATCGGAATTATTCTCCAGTATTTTATAGAAAAATACGGTAGTCTAACAATGCATATCTTCATGGATATTATACCCTATTGCCGATGACATACTATATACTGTATAGCAGGGTAATTCTATAAATTTCAATATTTTAAAATTTAACATACTGTTGCTATTTAATGAAAAGTACATTCACCTAACATTTTGTTTTTAATGTCCGAATAGTCTTCTTAAGTAATCACTACTAGCTATGTATTGGTTTTGATCATTTTTCAGACCAAAACTTCTCCTATTGCGACAGAAAAAAAGTCACAAGTGATAGGCCCCAGGATGCGTAGTCTGCACACTAAATGAGCCTATGCTGCAATTAAATACAGTCATTTGAAATAGCTGAGAGATGCCGTGGGTCCTTCAACAGTCAATAAACACAATTGATCTAAACGACTATTTATTTTCAAGTGTTGCAATCTAGCAAATTTCCGTCGATGGCATCACTGTGGGACATTCGTGAATTCGAGAAAATTGAGTTTGGTGCAAACACGACCGTAAATTAATTACTTGTATCATCGAGTAAGTTTTCATGTAATTTTGGTGTTACGAAAGGCGATTAAAAATGTTTTGACATCGGTGGTATCAGGTCACTTTGAACTCCTGGTTTCACCCCTTCTAAACAACTATACGATTGTTGAAGCGATTAAATATATTGTGTTTTTCATTATGAATTAAGCGATTCCTGAAATGCATTAAACGATGTCACTTTTGCAGCTTTAATCTCAGCAGAGGAAACTGATAACGTTTTAGGAATTGAAAACTGAAATTTTCCATTTTTTTATATTTTTGATATGTCAGCATCGATGAAAAGTTTAGTGTCCATGGGAAGTTTATATCGATCGCTGCATGGGCTATAGCCTTTTCTGCTCCCACTCGAGTGCTATTATGGATCTCCTAGCGAGTGTCAACAACAGAAGATGCAATCAATGTACTGCCAACATTTCATACAATGTCATCAAGCAAATGCGTTATGAGTTTGAACACAAAAGATGCTGGGCTTTTTCTTCTCTCGCCTAACTTTTTTTTTTTCTATATTTACTCGGGGATCTTCAATTTTACGCTCGGTGAAAACATTTGCCCGTAGGTGTAATATAATTCACGTTTCACTAAAGCCTACAACCTCCTATTGGCATTTAACGAGAGAAAATATCTATCATGCAAAAATGAATGCTCGGATTCGTGTTTGCAACAGTAGAGTTCTGATGCGAAATTCAGAAAATTATCAAACCTTTCAACTGGTTTTGAAGTGAAATAAAAGAGTAAACATGATCAATGAAATGTGTTGAAAAGGGAGTCAGAGGAAGCGTTTTTCATATAGTACATCGCTGAAAGTTTCAGGCATTTGTTGATATTGTATGCACAAAAGGACTATGCAGAGACACATTTGGAAAACATACTTGAAATTCAGTTGCTTGTATTTTTAAGAGATTGAATATTTAAATAATTTCGTATACATTGAAGTATACAAAGTTTGAATTAAACTTTCTATATTTCCAATAGCATTGGGTTAATTTTAATGAACATTAAAGTAAGTGTACTTAATCAATATTGTTTAATGAAAGAAGTGCTAATTATCCATTGATTATCTATATATAGTTTCATTCAGCGGGGAAATCAATAGAAATTCCTATTATTTTCTTGCTTGGGTTTGTCTTTGGGTTTATAAAATCGTTTTACATATCATTCCTTACAATATGTTGCCTAAAGGAAAAATGGTGTATAATGTAGAAAGAGCTGTATAGAAGCTCAGGGCAAAAAACTAAACCGTAAATGCATGAGTTTGAAAATTGAAGTAAAGCTGCTGTTTATCGAGCTTGATTATTATAGCGTGATATGGAAATCGATATAACATATTACCATATTTCATCTTATTATATCAATCATTTTTCCCCTTCTCATATTCATGAAAACACATTTTCACTGCTGTTTTTCCACGTTCTTGTGGTTTAATTGATTTTTTTTACTGTGAGAATATGTCAATTCGTTGGCCCCAAAAAAGACTATAGGCTACGTGATCAAAAAAATGCGATTCTTTAATGAAGTGGAAATGCATGCTGAAATAATGCCTTATTGTTTCTTAAGTTACAAATTAGTTTTTCTTATCAACACCTATGCAACGTTCTCTCACATGAGATTAATTGGGAGGCCTTTGGGCCACGCAGCATTTCGCCTAAATTTGCCAAATGATGCACTGCACCTTAGGGAATGATTTTGCTTTTTCGTACGAAGACCCCTTCCGTTTTTGTTTGCCAATGAAAAGCCAAATGGAGCGTTGAGAGTTGATGTTTTCTCCAAGAATCAGTCATGATGAAGCTTGATAGTACAAGAAACCAGAATTTTCCTATCAAAGAGTTACAGACTTGGTCATGAATTGCATTGAAAATGTAATTAGTAATAGTTTTAAAAATGCACATTTATACTGCATAATCGTTAGTCGATTTGTTTTTGAATAACTGAATCCATTATTTTTATTACAAAGGTTTCATTTTTCTCAGACACTTGGATATCCGTTATAAATCCTGTCACCATCAGATTTCAAGATAGTAGAATTGCATCACCATTTCATGTAAATATACACAAAAATTCGATATATTGATTTAAATTAAATTGGATATTCTGAAATGCAAAGACGCGTCGCCCATCCAATGGCATAAGTATAACATTTTGAAAAATTCTTCTCAACTTCAGTTGGCAATTTGCCACCGAAGTGGTACAAACTAATAACCTTATTATTTACGATGTCCATATTGATTTTAACTTAAAAAACGTATGTATTTTGCATAGATTTCGGGAAATTGATCCAGCTCTGTGATACATGTTTTTTTTAGGGAATGTTTTTTGAAATCCATGTGACGTGTCGAAAATGATTGTACGGTATTTCATTTTATTTCAAATATTACCAAATTGTATCCGTAATTCACATATGGACTTAGTTTGTGACAAATGAGAATTTGTCAAATTACAGTCCTTCCTAAACAATAGTATGTAGCAGTCAGTTTGCAAATTATAGTAAATTTGCGGCTTGTTGATGATCGTGATGATAATAGCAAATGAAAGTCATTTGTGATAGAACATGTGACGTTTCATTCGCCACAGATTTCTGAATGTCATAAATATTTTCAATCCAATAGTCGCATAACAATAATAAAATTATGTATATGCTCGTTATTATCGTAGTATTCACCATCATGAATAGAGCATAATTAAAGGTAAATGCATAATTATTCTTAGCCAAGGATAAACATGAAATTTGCAAATGTGAGGTTGGCAACAACTGTTATTGATGTTATACATGTATAAACGTTACACATATGCATCATCTTTAAAATATCGGTTTGCTATGTAGGCTTACAAGATGCCCAAAAGGAGTACCAAATATATATTTTAGGGGCAATAATATAGGATTTACGGTCTATAGGTTACGAAATAGTTACTGCAATATGATATATGTAGTTGACGTCACGAAAGTAATATATGCTTTATGACGTCATTTGCTCGCTTCATCTTTAAAATATCGATCTGTCATGGGTCCGTGAGCATAGAAAATCCATGACGAAGAAAGTAGATTTTCATAAGTCATCAGAGTAAATCCTATATAATACAAGATTTGCTCTGGGTTTTTTTTACAGATAATTATTTTATGTTAAACGCCTGCTTTAACATTTAAAACGCTATTTGTTTACGAAACACGCCATAACCAGAAAGTGGAAATAATCAAGGATGACATCAATCGCGATACATTGACCTATTATGACCTTTTTTCTGCATCATAGTCTTATCCGGATTTCCAGTAATTATTCATGTTGATAGCTACACAATAAGCTGATAATTATTCGCTGATTGGAAGTCGTACAATGTGCTTCCTGAATGCACGGTCTTGCGAATGACACATTTTTTTATGTACTATACTGTATATACAATACGATGTGGAATTGGGATGAAAATTCACCCGTTATCATTGATTAGCTCGCATTGTTTTCCAAAATTTCAAAACTTCCAATGAACAAACTGCATCATGCATGTACAGTAGACGAAATGAAGTTTCTACATGCAAACCTTTCATTACCAGATGCACGAGCATTTGCATAATTCTGAGGGATTAACTAAATTGGCAATTAGTCTTGGTCGAGGTTCATGTATTTTACAGCTCTTGTTTTAATATGCAGATGGCATGTTTATGAACTTTCGTGCGCAACGAAGTCGATAGGATTAATTGTACCCAAATTAATTGGACTGTTTGGCCGTTGCAATCGGTTTAGGCTTATTAAAGCCTATGTTATCTAGATCACAATTCCATATTGCAACAAAATGCCCAGCAGACAGTACGTGACATTTTTATTTATAAACATACTTTGTTATAGAATGTTTGATTTTGTGAAAATAGCAAAGAGTACAAATACATTGACTATTTTTGTTTAGCTTAACACTGTAATATTAAAGGCTGGATTTATTAATGGCACCGATGTATTTAATTACGTATCTTAAGATGGTTCCATTTTGAGTATATATGTTGTATACATAAGCACCGATTAGTAATAAAATTATTATATTTTTAGAAGTTTGTTTTCTTAATATACCGTGTATGTGATCATAAGTGTAGATGAGAATCAGTAACTTAAACGTCTATTAAAATTGATTCCTGTAATTATTTTCGTAGTATTCGTAATATTCTATAGGAAAAAAGTTTGATTAGCCCTTAAAGTACAAACTATAGAAGAATTTAAAGATAAAATGACAAAATCGGTACATAACCATTTTTAGATGACCCCTTTATCCAAAGCATTTGAGATGTGTATGCCATTTTGACAATTTCGCGTTTGTTTACTGATCTGAAAGGTTTAGCAAAGAACTAATTCATGAACGCAGACAGCATTTACGAGGATTTGTTTTTTCTTCTTACGTGTTTACTAACAAACTGGCTCGTAAAATTTTCTATTGAATAGGTAGTCCCTTTCAAGAAAAAGCTTTAAATCAGGTTTTCAATTTAACGTATTACACCGCGTCTTAAAAACATGTTGCCAAACTTGCTCTCACATTGGGTAAACACGAACATTTGCAAATACCCGACTTGGATATTTGTTGTTGCTAGGCAGAACATGTTGAAAACACGGCCATCCTTTTAGTGCAGGAAGCCATAGCCGGTGTTTTTCATCATGCAAGTAATTTAATGCCACGGTACAGCTGATTAACTCCTAATGTAATTTAACGAACCATTGTCGTGTCATTAATTCTACTTTGCATATGACACTAGCCGGTAGCAGCCTTTTCTCCCCCGCCTAATATTAGTTTTCGAACGCGTGTTTTGAATAATGTCAACAAAGTATAAACAGTATGAGGTGTAATTTTCTAATGGATATTCATCTTGAATTTTACACGCGTCTTGGCTCTACTTTTTTTTTTTTTTCATAAAAGATTGTTTGACAGCGTCATAACAACCTTAATATATTTAATATGAAATTGCGATGGTTGTTCACGTAGGCAAAAGCTTTTCTCAATGACGAACCAATATCACGAAAGAGAACTCTGTAATAGATAAATCTCTTTAATTCCCCAGTAATGAGGTTACAGATTTCGAAATTACAATTCTGGTTGAACCTCATAGGAAATTGCTTGAACAAACGAGTGGGCGCACTTAGGATTTTTCTCTCGAGATGATGCACTAACGTGTCTTAACAATTGTTTAGTTGATGGATGTTATGACGGATTAAACAAAATAAGCAGGGATGCAAATTTCAATAAACAACACCTGTTCCACTATCTAAGACGAGAAACTGTTCATCGAAACTATTGTGCAGCTCTTATGTAGAACTACTATTAAAGGGTCAATAGAGAATCTGGTTAATCCAGAGGCCGGATAATCTACCTTCGAATAATCAAGAGTCTGCTATGCATAAAATTTATTGTCAAATAAACGAAGCTGAATATTTCTCCAGGGGTACTAATTTTGAATGAGCATTTGGATATGCAATCATCTACCAATTCATACCATAAACTAAACTGCAATATATTAATTGGCATGCGAGTCAGTTGTTCAATCTATACTTGTTTCTCTGAGTTTGGGCAGAGTGCCACAAAGTATAATCATTGTTATTTCTGTTTTAATCCCATTTTGGATTTCTATTTGTGAGTTAATGAGCCTAGCCTGTGGCGTCATTCGTGGGTTTTGAGGAACTTTCATTTATAATGGTTCAATGATGCTTTTCTCATTAGTGCACGTCGTTGATACGGCCTATATTTGTCAAGCCCTATGCAGTAGGCTGCAGATTCTAAATTCGGGTTTAATAAATGTCATGTAAGCGGATCCTCTATAGAAAACGTGTATTTTCAGCAGAAGATCATGCATTGAATGTTTGTATTCGCTTTTGTCCAATTTTTATAAAAAGGCTCTTTTACTAGATAATGAAAACATGTTCAAACACCATTTCCTATTATTGAACGCCTATTGCTGGGCCTTACACGCACGTGTAGATACGTTTCATGTGTTTTGGGGATTTGTAATAGGATGATTTTACCTTCTTTTCACAGCTTTTACATGCTTGATTTTCTGCACAAAAGCTATTATTATCAAGTACAACAAAGACGGTTTCTAATTTTCTGACATTTTCTCGCTTTCTGTCGCCTTGATTACGCGCTTGGATGGTTATTATTAGTACATTGTGAAGCAAAGTTGATACAGTGCTGAAAACTGCTAGAAAATTTTAATCAAGGAAGATAACGAGTCTTTTCAATTGCTGTTAGCGTAGGTGAAAGAATAGAACAAAATGTTAGCAAATAAACTTGTCTATCATTTCCGACATGTTAGTTTTTATTCGCCTTTATTTACCTTATAGTTCTAACTACATATATTTCCTCTATTTCTTGTATTTTTTTTGCTTTTTTGGCTGCACTAAACTCGTTTAATAAAAGGTGATTAATTTAATCCCAGGTGCTGCAGCTGGCCATCGCATTAAGCATTTATTTTTAATAGCGCTTTAGGAAAACTACAGAACAGGAGTCTGGAGATTTATTAAGCACCATGCAACATAAGCAATTGCAAAAATGATATTCAATTAGATGTTAGATAAATTATTGCTTATTGAAACTATTTTTTTATGAAATTACACGAGCTATGTGTGTTAATTTTTCAGGTGTTTACAAAGGTGATTTTGTAAAGGTTCTATATTCGTGGAAATGGTAATCATTATAGAATTCCTTAATTTAGAGATACCAGATCGGCAATAAATCAATGATGGTTCTCTGAAAACCAGGTAATTAGACGTGTGTATTAAGTGACCTTCGACATCTCGAAAAGATGTGCTAGTTTAGTCAACTATTAGTTAGTTAACTGTGCAAATTATGTGTAATTTGCCAAAGGCCATAGCAAATACAAACAAAATATAAATGTAGTCTGTTTGACCTGCAAGAAACATTATTTTGATATTTCTCTTTGCATCATGAATACGCATGGTTGAAAACATCTGTGCATAGAAATTATAAACATCGTCTGACGATTTTTTGTGTGCAAATTCTCGCATATACAGAATTATGCTTCCAACATGAATTTCCGGCCATGATCGGTTTTAAACTAATGTCATCATGATGATTTATCGTTACTTTAATGTTGCAGAATTACTATGGAAATACGTAATGAAATTTTTCAATTTTTTTTATCAGGATTAATAATGACGAGTTTCCGAACATCATCATCATCGGATTCGTGACTTTTTGAGTCACTGTTTTCTTTAACTTCCTTAGCTCGTTTATCTTAGTTCTTAGAAAACTCAATGCCAATCAATATGTTGATGGCATAAAATATCATACATTATTAGATGTTCTGCCCTTATTTGCCATAAAGTAACGTTTTTAGTGATTCCTTTTTGGTTGATTGGAACGGAATGATGAAGCGCGAGTGATTTAAGAGATAATATCAGATCAATTTCTTAGGATATTACAAGATTGGCACTGACAAAAAATATAGTCGGCCGTGGAAAACTGAAAAAAATGGGGTTGACATTGCAGATACAATTTTTGAGCATAAAAATAAGTGTGTTTACCAAATGCTCGAATGGGTAATAGGATTGTGTCATCGTAAATACTTCATTGCATGAAATATTTGCCTTATACAAAGGCTCACAATGTCTACTATCATACATTAATCATGTAATAGAAGTAACTTGCAGAAGTTATTTTATTGCGATTGCAATGTATTTGGCGAGTTGGAATATAGTTTACAAAAATCTAGACTTTGAATATTTGGTCTATATTTGAAAAAAGTAAATTTTAATTTTAAAAAAACGTCAAATGGCGATAAGCTCAACTCGACATGAAAAATGCGATGAAAATGGTAATTATCAGTGCATCCGAGTGACGACTTTTTTTTATAAAAAAAAGACACCCATGAGGATAACTGCACAAGCCATTGTTGTACTATTACTGGGAAAACACTCTTAGATGAAACGAGAGAGAAAAAAAAGCCTATCGCACGAAGCATTTTAAGTGCACTAATGATGTTTCAATGTTTCTCTATAGGCAGACTGAAAATGTGTTTTTCTCTGTGGTTTTGCCACCCTTTAAATGGAAATTAGTCTCTTTCACTTGGCTCGCTTCCATCTTTAAGTTACAAACAATTGGCTTCTACAATACATAGACACTCGTATTATTACCGGGCGACAGCATTAACAAATTATGCACAGCTGTTCAATAATGCTTGTTTTAGACAACTTTCCCATTTGCAAAATAGGCCTATGGGTACGCGCTGCCACTCGCTTAATTTAATAGAGTCGTGGGCTGCTATTGTGAGTTAGCACATGGCCTATAACTATAGGAAAAATGGTCCCTTCGAGAAAAAATTGGATTAATACAGGGTGGGTTAGGGACATCTTATGACGGAATAAACTTCATTTATCCCTAGAAAGTCGTGTTAGGAAGCCTTGGCTTACTTTAGCAGAACTTTAATAACAATCGTGAAATAATAACTACTTTTTCATAGAAACACAAATTGATAACATCAAACACAAATGTAATAAATGGATGCGAATGTGTGTGTTGGTTATTTAAAAACGTAGTTTCCTTAACTGTGTTCCTCCATTAATCCTATGCATGTAAATATTCTATATTTGTTTACATAAATATAGTAGAAACAAGGATCATCTTTCTGAAGGTTTACCCGTAAAAGCATCTGCAGAATTTAATTGGTATCATTTGTATTTCAAGAGCATGTTTTTATGGAAAACAGATATTTCACTCTGTTGCTCACTGTCATTTTATTCCTGAAACAACATTATTTAAGAGAGAAAATGACCAAAAACAGCGCATACATTGTCTATATGCATAGATAAACTGTTCCATCCCCACCCATTTCAGATAAGAGGATGGGGCACATTACAAGTAATCATCTAGGCCCAGGCTCGTTGTTTTCTAGCTTAGCCACAAAAGCTTATAAAATGATGCACGTTGCTTCTTTTCCTGAAAATAAATGACCCCCTTATTAGCAAATAAAATGTGTTATCTACTTTTATGAAACTGCCTTAGCCAAAAGAGCATGGCAAAGAATCCATAAAAGCCACCTTAACGGCTGAAAGTTAGTTCATCGAATCATTATCTGCATTGCAATAGAAGCATTTATTGCTAATTAAAATATAAATATTTTATTAAACGAACTTTTCTCCTACGCTATACGCCTGCATCGTACGCAGTAACGGCTGTCTATGCATCTCATGAAAAATTGAGCGAGGATTGCTGCAAAATTAAAGAGGCTTTGGCTCTCGTCTATTATTAAAAGGTTCAGAGAGACAAATCGTCTTTAGACCTACAGGGCAAAAACTACTACAAAATTATATACGCAGCAATATACAGTATGTACATACACTTGTGTGTTGCAACAAAACTGTGACGCATTGTTGTGCCCATCATATCCGCTTTCAGCTTCTTAACTCCAATTTTTATGATTTTCTTCTGAGGAAATGAAAGTTTTGATATGAAAGAAGGTGGGATTGGACGATAAACATGGCAATATGTGCATTTTTTTATTTCCTTGAAATTGTTTACGCTTTTAAAAGGCAGCAAGATGCCCATGATGTTGGGTCTGGCTGGGCAAGTGTCTATGCTGCCAAATACATGCCTGTAGAGACGAACCATAAGGCCTTGACCGATATAAAATACTACACCACCAGCAGTTTCGTCGAAATGAAATACGAAAGTACAATTTTGAATTGATGTAAAAAGTTGAGATTGAATGTGTGCTATCTGTCAGCAACCCTTTCAGCCAGTGTTGCTGCGAAATGACATCGGATAAGCGCTAAAGCCAATCCGTCACTAATAAATTGAGAAAGTGGCATGGACACACGTATACAATGTATAAAGAAAAGGTTAAGCTTTCAAGAAACTATATGTGGTAATAACCGCTTTTATAGCGATACCTGCGGTAATATGTATTTCTAGAAAATCATGGTGAAGACTTCTGACAGTGCCTGCGTGCATGCTGCAAATAGCAACTCTTGGTATCGACAAAGCTGGTAGTATAATAAAGTAAGGTTATATATTACCTTAATTCTGGAAGTAAATAGCACCATAATTCAATTGCCCACACTACTAGTGAACAAAAAGTTTAAAAACACTCTGAAATACAAAGTAGACTGGAATTTCTATGCATTTGCAAGATGTATATACATTTTTTGTTTTGCTCCCTTTCACGGACTATTTTCTCCAGCGTGTGAATCTGAAAAAAATGGAGATAAATTATGCATTTACTTTACGCAAATAAGGAAAGTATAAGTTTGAAAAAGTAAAAGCCGAATAGCTGCTCCAGCAGCTGGGGCCAAATGTGCTATTAATTCTTTCGTTTTAATCATGTTTCTTACGCCCGCAGTATTTACATTGGGCTCATTAAGAGCAAATAATTTATTTTAATGGAGTTTTATACACGCGTAAAGTATAAAAGAGTTGAATCTCATTACAGCATCCCATATACTTTGCATCATTAGTTTCCACTTTGTATTGCGTTTAAAATGCATTTTTCTGTCCCGCACTTCCCCTTCGGTATGCTCCTGAAACTTGGCCATTGTGAGTTTTGCCTGTCACTAACTCGTGATATATGAATACCTTTTTGTCCTTTAATAAATTAATTATAATTTCGTTGCGCAAACACGGTGCACGGGTGCAACGAAATTGATTATTAACGGGAGATAATGGGGAGGGTTTGCCGACTTTTGAAACGCCACGGCCATTAATTAAGGGGAGCCACTTGCTCTCCAACAGCATCATGTTCTAATGGCCATTCACCTTCGTTTATTCCTCTGACTCGTCATAATTTCATGTGTAACTTCTAACTCCTTAATCCTATAAATTGCATTATTAATTCAGAATCTTAATCCCTCGAGGCTATGTTATGTTGCATTCTCGTATTGAGAGGAAGCGGTTTAAATTCACTCTAATCAGATGAGGGAAAACTCGGGACATTTTAGTGTAGACTAGTTCATCGGTGTAGATACATACGTGATAGGGCTTATGTTACGTTATGTTACTTAAACTAGATATTGGTTTTCTAAATAGTATTGATTTTTGATGAAACATTTACTCGCACATTTTATGGTGCATTTTCCTTGCGAGCAAACATACGATAATGTGAATTATGCAACATAATCCGGTATTGCGGAGAGAGTATCGGTTCTAATACCCTGATCAACATTTACCTGTGTCTTGTTTGAAATGGAAATTTATTTACACTAAATTAACGATGTGTTTATTGCAAACTATACAGCGGGAATTTCATGAGACGCAGAATACAAAATGAGTTCATTAAAAATATATTTTCGTTTGTTATGTATATTTAAAAGTATTTAGCCACATTGTATTCCTGTTGATGTGTATACTGGTGTAGTATATACATCAATTCTGCATCATCAAAGTGAAATTTAGTATATATATGCTCTGGTTAATGGCCGATTCGAACATTTGCACATTCTCGAGTACATCAACGCATTACTGCTGTGAATTGTGTCTTTTTTATGTGTGCTTTTGGCATTTAACCCTTTTTAATTAAAAAACTTGGAAACCAATTTACAGCTGCAATAAATGTTTTTATTTAGATTGTTTCGCAGTGATCCAAAGTTGTCGTTTTTTCCCCCTTTGTGTATTCGCAGTCCAACGACTATAGGTAGATGGTAAATGTTGGTCTAACAGGTCTTTGACACTATTTCCAAGCCATTTGCCTTAAAAAGTGCCGAACATAAAGCCGAAAGAGGCGAACAATATTCATCAACGTAGAAAACTGCCACCTTTTCCAAGTGCAACGAATTCAAAGTGTAGACCAAATTATTTGAAAAGTGCGCAAATTTCGCAGATGTGACTTTCAAAGGCCTGTCATGCATAAAGAAGTATCGGGCCTATTTGTCCGAGCGATTGAACTTAATCCTTGCTTTAAATCGTTTATGTTACAGAGCTATAGAAACCACACAAAAATAAAATCTCTATAGAATAGAATTATTTATACGACTAAACATACTGTACATTTCCGCCCTCGTACATGTAACTTAATCTATTTTTTTTTTCTCGTGAAATTCAATTTATTATTTGGGACTTAGACGAAGCCTTTGGAATGTTACATTTGTGTGTTGTTTTGCTTACTAATCAATTATTTGCATACTGTGCTCTATGGATTTTGTTTCACATGTACTGAATATTTAAATGAAAAATTGGAATTTGTTTTTAATACAAATTGAACAAAGCTTGCCTGTACTGACAAACTCCATTCCGTTTGCCATTTGACCCAAGTTTTATCGATATTCTCTTTCCTGATGCAATCCTGTACAATGTCTTTTCAACTTTTGTTTCGCGATTTTGGGATAGTCAAGTGCAGTTGTTTGTTTAGAAGTTAGGCTATAATTAACAAGTCAGCAATTAGTTTGCGTAATAACAATGCTGTTCGGATGCATTATGCATTTTTCCCTAGCGTAATGTGTTTCGCATTTGACTAATATCTTGCCTTTAAGGATAGGGAGGAGGGGGTTAATGGTGGGTGGATGCCATTATAGATTGAGTTTGAATATCGTAATATGAACGGAGGCTACATAATATCGCCGTATTTTGCAAGCTGCTGCACTTGCTATCTAATGATGTGCAACACGATGTAATCATCCTATATTATTTATAGCCTGATGGCGGTGGCATGGAAATACCACTAGGCCTATGCTGTTTACATATTTAATGTCCCCCTCTTGCACCATACAACCTGTCTGTCTGTCTCCTCTCTTTCTCTCTCTCGTTCTTCCTGTCCAATCTGGCGACATTGGATGCTGCTGCAATCACACGCTCAAATCGTTTTAATTTGATACGGTTCATCTTTTTTGAATATGTTCAGCTATGGTTGAATCTGTGGCAATAGTTCTGGAGATTTAGCAAACATCTGGTTGAAGAAATTCTTGAAATTTGTTCGTGTTATTGAATAGCTTATTTAAAGATACATGTATGTATGTGTTATTTCATCAAATAGCATATACACTGTATGTATGATATATTTAATTAAAATGCATCATGCATTATTTTCAGGTGAAAGCATTTTTAGAAAATTCCTTATAATATTAAAAATGCACTTTTGGGAATGGCTGTATTACACATCGGTACTACACATTAATTCTATTTCGAAAATATGTAAAATTATTCATAGTTGATGTTTGTGCGCATATTTTTTTTAAAGTCTTCAAATTTTCCCAAAATATAATTTTCAATATAAAATTCCTAATAAATATTCAATATTCACTATCCACACAACTGACATATAGAACATTTCGTATTCATCGCTTTAACAGTGCATAACAGTTTCGATATTGAGCAGCAAAAGTTGCTCACCTTTAAGTTATGATGGAATAAATGGATGAGCCCAATCCAATTAATCTTTCTGCTAAAGCAGCTGTGATACGAGGGCAAAATGACGTCAACATCATGTCCATCCATCAATATTTTTTTTCTGATACTTTTAATGAAATAAAACCTGATACGTTGTTTCAAAAACATTTCCTTGTTGTATTGTATATAAAAAGGCAACTATTCCTATTTTTGTAACCATTTGCAAAAATTGTGCAATTTAATTCAATGAATAATGCATAGACGTATTTGAACGCAATTTATTACATACCTCTGCATCACTATTAATAGGCTAGCCGTCACTGATGAGCTTGTATTAATTCTGGATATTGATTGGTTTGCCCTTCGTTCATAGCTAAAGCATGGTGATACTTGGCAACATCCTCCTACGCCATATCCTTTTACAGAATCAAATGTACAGAAATCAATGATTGGTAGTCATAGAATAAGCATGCTGAACTCGTAGTACTGAAGAGACCTTTACTAAAGAAAGTAACTGAAATTATATGTTTGTTATAATGGTGCTAATCCTTCCTCTTTTCTTGATACAATATAAATGATTCCACTTTGATTTCAATCATGCACGTTCTCATGAACAAACGGGTTTAAATTTTAATTGAACGGTTTTTAAAAAATCATTTCTGTATGTTGTTACTTTTCGCCGTTCCCTACATTGTTCCACAAAGCTACGCTCTATCCGGTTGATATGAAGTGCTGTGAAAGTATAATCCTGGAGCATTGTTTCATGGAATCGTATTGCAGGCATGGTGTTAATTCGTGGACATTGTTATCTCCAGACCATCCTATTGGGGTTGGAAAATAAAAGTTAATTAGACGAGATATACACACAGTGAAAGAGGAATTCAAAAGCTCTCTCTCTCACACACATTGTGCGCACTACTATTAAATTCTTCCAACAATTCTGGCTCTCCTACACTATATCCCATTATTGCGAGTAATCATAAACTTGTGGTATAAATAAAGTTGCGGTTAGTTTGTTGCTAATTAAAATCAACAGATAATGAAAAGCTTACATTTGTTTTAGGGGAGTTTCCATGTTTTCCTGCAATTAGTGGTACTCTTTTGATGAAATTTTTTAAGATAAAAGTTCGCATTTTTCATACTGGATTTCATTGTAAACAAAGTGCATAACACATTTTCTGATAATACAGTTAACATATGTGAATGCCATCGCTATAAATTTTGTCCATATCTTTTTTGTTTATTTCCAAATCATTGTAGCAATCTGTTAAATATTTAGTATGTTTTTAATTTCTCGTTAGGCTAATTGGTTACTTAGATATATTGAGCAAGTTTTTGCCAACTTTAGAATCTTGGTCTCCTTTATTTTAATCTCATTTATTAATATATTTTGATCTCGTTGCACAACGATACCTTTGTTTTTTAACTTTTAAATTTGCCATAAGTGAAACAAGCTTGGAATTAATCCCATTAACGCTATGGGAATATTTTATTTATTTTTAGGTAAGCCTTACGAGTTATTTGAACTGCTATTTAAGACTGTATTTATAAAGAGGTAATGCAAATGAAGAAATATGCCCAAGAATCAGCTGCGAGCTGGTAAGCTGCTTATATTCACCGAATTTTGTAAGCATCGATAAATACTGCATTGTGCAGCAGCAGTTATCGAAATATGTAAATGCCAAAGGATTATGCAGTTTTTCTTTTTTATGGCCATTGCTCGGTTAATCAAGCGTGGAGAAAATGCATCTTAAATATATTTTTTTCTCCCCATTTTATTCATAAACAGAGCTAGGGGAATTTAAGACTTATTAGCAGACTTTACGAATGAATTTGGGGGTTATTTTGAATTATTTTAATGAACGCATGCAGTCTTTATATGGTAAATGAAATCATTATTAATGCATTGGTTTGGTTCACAGAAGAAATGTTCAATTCCACCTCCGAGTGTAATTATGGTCTTAGAGGTATTTAAGAATATTTGCCAGGTCTAGTTTTCAAAATCATATACTCCGATCTTCAAAATATGATTATTAGCTTACTCGAAATGTGTCGGTTTCCTTATTTATTACTATAGAAGCTTGTGTATTGGATTTTAAGATAATTGCTATATTTACTATAGGCTTTACCGCACCCATAGATGTTCAGTGGAATTTAATTATTTGTTCACTCTGCACAAAATCAATGTACATGTATATTTAACGGAAGTACGTAGTGCGTGTCTCATTTCCTTAAAATGAAATGTATTTACCAAGCTTCCGATAAGTACAAAGTAGGTGCACTTACAATGAATGTACAGTATAACAAATGTGGTCTGCCAGTTCACGAATTTGCACAACTGTAATGTTTTGTGTAATCAGCGATTACCTTCTCTACGGGCTCATCGTTAAATTAAAAAAAGATCAGCAATTAGCAAAAAGCATTGCCCAATTACAAATTCTTCGCGATATGTTGCATTTTCAGGAACTAATTCTTAATTAGTGTCTTAAGGAATTATAGCGAGCAAATGGTAGTTTATTTCTGATTCAATTAACTTTAGTTGCAATTAGAAAGAAAGCCTGTGGCGTGAAATGGCGGTTAAACCAATCAAATTGAAATTTCCACAATTTTCTTAAGGTCTTTTTAAACGGTGCTGTTCAGTCAGAATGCCTGAAAATGTCGGCGATGATTTCAACATGATCATTATAATTTGACAAATTCCATACCTTTTAAAGAAAACCACAATTGTATAATTTACGAACTACTGATGGAATCTGATATTAAGAATCTTGAGATTATATTAAAGTTAGGTGGAATACAAATTTAATTCCAAAAGGTTCACTAAATTAAAAATTTCTAAAAAATTCTGGATATGCTTGAACATTGACACGTTTGACTCGTTTGACTCGTTTACTTCGGCAACAGATTTATCTTTCACAAAATTAAGCGTTATTTTTGATTTAATATTCTTGGCATTTCAGAAAGTGAAATTTCCCTTTGACTTAGTGAAAACGACATGCCACTTGCCTGCCTTATTCTTAGAGTAAGCAATCCTCCAGCTTTATTTGTTGGCACTTACGAAAACTAAGGTATGCCCAATACGTATAACGATTCTTTGTTCGGTGATTTGAAGCTCTCTTGACGAGTAAGAAAACATGTTCGGCGTGATTTGCATGCTAAAGCTACCATTTTTTTGTATTTTCAACTGTTATTGATTGGTACAGCCAATTGCAAAGTACACACAATTCGTGCATGGAAATGGATGTAAGCAATACTTCCCTGCACTTGCTCTCGCTATCTTCACCATCGCCGCATGAAAAAAAATCCTCGAATAATCGTGTAAAATACATTATCAAAATTCGTATTTTTAACCGAAAATGGCACCAAGAGGTACTAGTTGGTTTTTTGTGGTAGAGGTCGATGTATATTTATAAGGCGGAAGGAATACGTTGATGCTCTCTTATTAATGCCAATTGGTATACAATTGCAATTGGCGGCTTTACAGATACCTGATGTATTCATGGCACACCATTATGCAAACAATGCAGCATTCTTTTCCTAAAATACAGTCTGCTTCGGATATTACCTGACGCACGATGAATATATATGAGGAAATGCACTATATATTTATACAGTAGTATAAAATTTGCCATTCCGTGGGGTAACTTGTATAACAGCACCGATAGCCGTTTGTACAGGATGACTCAGAAGAACCCTCCCTACTGGAAATAATTCACTGCGTAGAAATTATAGATAACGTACATTACTGTTATTTATAGGCGTGTGTTATCTATATATGCATACAGCATCTGATTCATACATTCATATGCTTACTATCACGAGTACTGCCCCTGTAGATAGGCAATCACTACTAGCTTCCGTGTTATACGCATGGCATCATTTTGTCCTAGGCCTAATTTCAATGCAATGGTGAAACCGTCATCCTGTTCGTTTAATTTTGATTGCAAATGAAAATTCACTAGCATATTCGCGAATAATTAATAATTTACAACAATAACATTTCAATATGATAATATGGATTGGTTTGCATTATTTATTAACTTTAAGATAGCCAAGGCGTTTTGCAAAATAACATTCGAAATTAAAATTTATATATTTAATTAAATTTTTGTTTGTCGATGTCAATGCTCTGTACAAGGTCTGTATCCCTTTAATAGTTAATTCGCCCTCTTTCAATTACGTTGTTGTAATTAAAAATTTGAATAATTCTAATTTCTCCACTTAATTTTCCCGTTTCACATTGTCACACTCTTGAATCCAATCTAATCTCGCGTTTTGGGACTTGCAGGCGGTCCTATTTATTCGTCGACAAGAATAACGTTAATTTTCTCCACTGTATGCCTATTTTTTTACATTAATTTTCTGAAAATAATGCATTCCACGTCGTTCTTAGTAATTAATGTTATGCTAAACCTAAGCGTTGAAATCTCATCCCAAGAGTGACTGCTGCGTAATCTTTTTCTACATTGTCTACACATGACGTTTTGTTCCAAGGTTGTTTATCAAGTATACAGTTTTCTCTATACTCAGGATAAAAATATCTAGAAAAAATCTATTTTTAGAATACTTCAATACATGCTAGTATTGAATGGAGGTTTATCAAATAGTTGGTTAAAAAATTATCTAATACGGTTACAATTCGATGCTTTGAAAGTATGCTTAAAATTCGGAGTGCTGCTTTTGAAAGACTTTAACTACTTCTGAAAAAACTTTGAATTGTTTATTAACAACTCTTTACATTTCAGTCAGTTGTGTAGCCTTATCTTCGAAAATAAATGTGAAGATTTATAAAAAAAAAAAAAAAGGGGATAAAAATTAAGTGTGGCTTTCCTGTTTGGATGTGATAGTTGTAATGGCCTATAAACAGTATACTGCTGCACAATGCTATATACCCAAAAAGTGTGCATTTTCATTTTACATGTAAATCCACGTATATAAATAACATTGCAGAAACACGGATACTCTATGTTTGCATTTAGCCTGACAATTTCAGCAAAATATAAATTTATTCTGGCTGGAAATGGACATGAACGTAAAAAAAGAACAATTGGTTTCGATTTCATAAATCACAGTGAAATGCGCTCAGTCGTGAAAGTGTTTTTTTGTGAATTAATAGCCTGTTATTTCTAGCATGATTTGTAGCGCCATTTCGGTTTTACAAATCGCCCATTTAAGCAAAATTTTGAAATTTTTACAAAAACAAAATTATTTGTCTGTCAGATGCACAAAAGGCATATCGGTGTACGGTGTTTGCAAGCTAAACAGCGCTAGCTGATTCGTAAAATGCATGCCTGTTCACGCGAAGGTTTTCCGCAACAGCATCTAAATAAATTTATGTGTACGTCTGAGAAGAGTAATTCAGCAATTTGCATGCGACGGTGAACAAGACTGTGAATTTCTAGGAATTGCGGTGGTGGTGGTTGTCACATTTCACACCGTGGCTTTTGTCATACTAGTTATCTGCGAGTACTTTACAGCTTTAAACCAAATTCTGTAAGTTGTTCTCTGAAAATGGGATTCTGCACAGTGACAGACAAAAGAAAGCCAAATTTCTTTTCAGTGTTTCACGCTGAACGTGTGAATGAACAGCTAGAAAAGTTGAATCTTAAATTACTTTCATAGAAATGTTAAAAATGAGATTTGATTTATGCAGATTTTGGGTTAACAATAGAAAATTGTAGTTATACCTGCAATGTCTGGCATCTCTCTATGAGATCTTGAAAATGATATCTTACATAATAAACATATATCCATTGAGTCGTGTTATTAAATACGACATTTAAGCATTCAACATAAGACATACATTTTATGTATATTTATAAGTAATTTTCACAATATACATACAGCAATGTTGTTTATTTCATAACAGCTATATAAACATAATATATACACATATATATATATATATATATATAAATTAAATAACTAATTTGCATATGAATGAAACACATAAAGTAAATTACTTTAATACGAAAAATATACTGTAGCTATGCATTTCAGGGTGGACATATCATACATGTATGGATAAATATAACTATACGTGTTACTATGCCCACACGGGTTTAATCATTGCTTTCGATATCATTTAATCGCATTAATTTAAGGATTTTTGTGAAACAGTGATCCTTGTATGCGCATTAATGCCTTTAAGCATTTCCAAGTAAATTTTTCTTAAATCCTTTGATATATCGACTACAATTAGGTTTTATGTGTGCTAAGCATCCACTCCCAATATGAAATATCTTTAGTGTTACTTTATCGTAGGATTAATATTAATTGGGTCATGCTTTTACTACGATTAGTTTCCTCATTGTTCAGTTGTTAATTAACGGCACAGATTTTACCTTTATCGGTAACCGCCAATTTATTAGCCTTACCCTAATACCTTTCCTGTTGCAATTGGGTTGTGCAAATGGCGACGTGATAACGTGGATTCGCTGGAAGAGATGAAACCGGATCATTATTTATGGAGGATGCCTAAGTCTGTGATAAGCCCATGGCGAATCTGTTTATTCGCAAAACTCCATTTTACTAGCACCAAAATGCTCGGTTTATGTATACATACAGCTTAAAAGCAACTGATTACGAATTGCCTCAGGATTCTCGCCATTTTATGTTTATTTTCTCGATCAATTTGAGCTTCATTTAAGGAGACTATTATTTAGATTATATTAGATAAATATTTTCGCAAATTAAAGAAATCGCAATATTGCAACAGTGGCTAATTTTAGATACAATTGTCATATTTATCTAAACAATTTATTTTGCTAACCCATTTTGAAATTCAAACCTGAAGGAAAGCTTAGTATTTACAACAATAACAGTAAACATTTTACACCTTTTTGTTTTCCACCGGTTGAGGAATTTAATCTTACGAAAACAATAACAACGACTACTTTTACTATCATTGTTATTTTATTGTTCCATCTAAAATGTAAGTTGTTTAATAATAGTTCGACTTGATTAAAAATATTTGCGGCTTGTTTACAAATTGTAGTAGATTTTTTATTTCCTAATCTTAGATGCATCTTGGTGGCTCTCGGCACCCGTCTTTCGGCTAATAAAACCCGGTTAAATTAAAGGAGACGAAATACTAAAATGTGGCAATAACAAATGTGACATAATATGACAAAAGTGAAGCTATAAGATTCTCGTGAATGATGTTTTTATTCTGTTAAATAATGTAAGTTGATGTATGTATACATGTGTAGCTTTTCCAATATAGACGTTCAGGATGGCTTCATTTCTGAACAAATAAATTCTAAACCCACTAAGCTCATGGATTTGCCATTTCATCTGACCTTCTATTATTCATTTGCTCCCAATTTTTATGAACCCTCATTCCGCTTCGCCCGACGCTTATTCAATATCATAAACTGCTCTACGGTATCACGCTGTTATTAAACTTTATTAACGTTTAAGTCCGTGGGGCTGAATAATGTGCAACATCGGCACTAAATCGCCCTCTTAAACATGCCCCACTAATGAATATGAATAAGTGTTAAGTCAATTGAAATTATGCTTTCGGCTCTAAGTAATCAGGTGAACTTTCTCCGTACTTGGACTCCAATAGACCGGTTCAAATTGATTTTATTCAGAAAACCCTTATCCATTATCAAACACGATGCTGATTAAAGATGGTGAACTTTGCCCATAAGGTGTTAGACCACGTCGGCCCTTCTGAATGGAAGAATATTAAAGAGGATATTTGCTAGAGCTTTGATGTGGTCTTTGAACTGCTCAACGTTTACTGATTAAAGCCTCTTCCAGTAACTTTGCTTGAAAGCCCAAAAAATTTGTTTAATCAGATTAATATGAAAGTTTTTTAAATAGATTTTATTCTAAATTTACATAATTAGAATTACGTAATGAAAAATGCATCCTAAAATGACATGTCTGCAAAACTCTGGCAGCTCTCTCGTTTTAAGATGGAATTATCCCTTCACTAATCCGGAATAGGGTTAAATCCAGGTCACTCAACTCCAGATAGCTGTCTGGATTACTGAAATTCTTTTGCAGTTGTTTAGTGCAATTGCACGAAAACTAGTTATGTCCTTATTGCACGAAGACCTGTAGCGAAATTTGCATGCTCGCGTTGGCGCTAAAGATATTTAGAAGAAATTGCACGATATAAAAGAGGGGTGTAATTATAACCGTGGTTTTCTGCTCTATAAAGTAGTTTTGTAAATCTAATTAAGTCCTTACCATCCCCATCTGCCTGTCAACTGAAATGGGCCATATATCTAAATTATCCCCAAAGAAACCCTTCATGTTAATGGTTGATGCTAAGGAAGGGATGCGTACCCATGTCCGAGGCAATGCTGCGCATTTTCATCTCCCTATACACAAACCCAGAAGTTCTCTTCGTTTTCTGGCAAGTGCCGGAAATTGTAATATAAATTCTGGTGCCCATAAAATGCAGTAATACTGCTCCGTATGCGCATTTCTAACGTCGGTTCTTGCGTGCGCCCTTCCCGTTCACTTTATATCATCAGACGTGGGAGTATGATTTTTAAACGGAAAAAAGAATTCGTATAACAACCGCATATCCACGGATGATGATAAAAGGGATAGAGAGATGGTGACTAGGATAAGTGGAAAATTTTGCTAATTTTATTAAGAGTCGAGCCATAAAGATATCTCTGGTAACTCTAACTGACAGGAAGCCATGTGTCATCAGAAACCGTCTTCTTTTTTAATGTGACATCGCTATATCTCTTGCAATATTCTGAACGGGCAACATTTTTTGCACAATATGCGACTTAGATACCTGACTTTCACTGTCTGGACGATGTTTCTGATGCACTGTCCCCACAATGATGATTTGCATTGTTCACAGTCTTCTCGATGAGGTTTTTAAGGGTACCACCTCAAAGATGGTGGCAAATGTGGCAATTTGTCCCTATGTGATCGTTGTGCAACACCACGAAAATTTCCGCAAACATTTCTGCCTATATATTAATTGCCTTTTTGGCATAAATCCAAACAAGGGAATTAAGTATTTGGATTTTATGACTCTGCGTTAATTCACGCAAAATCGGGATGAGCGAGAGAACACGCCCGCAAGGGGGAAAGAATACCGCTTAATAAACACGAATTATTAAATGTGATTTATTGGAGGAAACGAATGCATAATTATAGGCACGGCAAAGTGCTGTCTTTTAATGATGGTTATCACTTGCATGTTCTTTTCGCCAACGTAAGATTTAATGTACTATCTAGCACTAATTGTATACACTTCTTGGTGCATTTAAATCAATAGCCTTTTAAGGTTTACTTTTGCGCTATATTGTATATTTTTACTTATTCTTTTAACTTTTGGCTTTTAGCACGCGTTAATTTTCATAAAAGGATTCTTAATTGAGCCATCAGTACTTGGATAGAGCAGCTAAAGTGATTCTCATTAACGGAGAACTTATACTTCAATGGTAGCGATTTAGCTACGTAGATATATAGTATGAGCAAAAACAAAGTACCATTTTTCCGAATTCCTTACCTTTAAACAAATAGGTTGAAAAGTTTTTATCTAAGCAATGTTTTTAAGAAAAACACCGATAACCACTTTTCTATTCAAACAGATATGTCACCATTTTATATAGCAATTTTGTTTTATATTTCGTGAAATTTCTCCCAAAGTTTCATGACTTTCTGATCTATCGTATCATTTTTTTGTGTGCTATGAGCTGAAAAAGGTTCAAAAACATTTCCATAACATTTCGATGATACTTATGGGCAGCAGATAAACTTAAAAACCGTATGCTGTTTTGGTTATATCGTGATTATATCTTTCCATTCTTCTTGCATATAAAATAATCAAAACCATTTACGATTTATTGCAAATATGTAATAACCAAGATAAATTCTTGGTATATTTTAAACTTGTATAAAAGATCATGTCGAGTAGCTAGAATTCCTTAGTTACGCCTTTATAATTACGAAATCCGCGAGTTATTAAGATGCTTTTCAGAACTAGATCACATAGATGGGAGAGTAATCATTCCCAAGGTGGGTTTAAAATTTGATCTTTGCACGTGTTGTTTGCTAGCAGAGCTTCAGGTGAATTTATAGTGCAATCCTTTCACCGTCATTAATCAGGTTATAGATCAGATTGTATTTTCAGTGCAATATTTTTCTTGGTCACTTTTTCGTCTCTGGCATTAAAGCTTATTGATTGCATTCGAGCTTCACTATATTTATTTGTGACGATGCAATTGTTATAACCCAATTGCGATAAAACCCAACCAGTTTTGCCAATTCATTACTCGCCAGTCAATATATAAGGAAGATTTGAACATCAAATTTTCTGTATCTTCTTTTTTTTCTCCTTCTGATGTATTTATGCTGCGAGCGTTGCATTTAGCGATTATCTTTTGATGAGTGCTCATTCGTTGTGTCCTCGTTTTTTCCTATCGCTTAGCTATTGTTTTTTTTTCGTACTTGATGTACGACAAATATACACTTTCAGCGATTGGATTAACAGAAGTAATCTCCTCATGAAGGAAAATTAAAGTTTTACTCGGATTTCCTTATTGCAGGCGTCTGGAGCCTATACGTGTTTGCATATTCGACGTTGTTTTTCTTCAGTCTAGGACTCCCTGAAATTGGATTTAAACCATACTGTCATTTATGACTACTGAAATACGGTGTATACTATTGCAGGGGAATGAAATTTTCTTAATAAAAGTCATATCTGTTTCTGGAAACACGATTTACGGCAAATGGCTGATGGGCAAAAAAATGTCAGTTTTGTCTAATGCCCATATACAGTGCATATGTACATGTTTGTACTGCACACAGATATGGACTAAAACCATCGTGAAAAAGGGGTCTGTATTCCAGGTACACAGGAATCATGACAATGTAGGTTTTCTTGATTCTTGGCTTCTTGTTCTGAAAAGCAAATGTTTTATATCCATTAGTGCTTTAAAGTGATTTTAACGAAACTTTCGTTCGGTTTTTTAAGGTCATCATTGTTTTATAAACAATTAAGTGATTGCCCATATTTCATCTCACCATAATTTCCAACCATACAGTCCATCAGAGTTAAAGACCGTATTTAATTTTGTTTCCATCATTGAGGTATCACGTATTCGATAGGCTCAGTTTCAATAAGTTATTGAAAGTACAATATTTTAAATTGGTCCATAGTCGTTTCATTCATTTTTTTAAAAATTTGCCATGGTGATAGCACCGAAGGCATCATATAGCTAGCATCATCAGTTCTTATTTCCTCACTAACAAATCCCAAAAGCATTGGCACCGTCAACGTTAGCAAGGACCTAATTCAAAAGTCGCGAAACAGACAATTGTGTAAATAGCTGGTTCTGTTGTCTCGTCCTTAACGTATATACTTGTTATGTAAACAACGCTTGCATTTCCAATGAACTATGCGGAATTTTTAATGGTATTGTGTAGTTGCGCATCATTATGTAGATGGTAATTTCATTCCAGTTTCTCTCTGCATCATATTTATTAGTATAAGGCTGTTACCTGGCAAATTGGGTCCCTACGTGTTATTTATGCATAAGCGCAAGCGTCGTAGATAGGCCTGGAACTGCATAATAAGCATACATCATCCATCATGGAGAGCGAAAATTGCTGTCACAAAAGCATGGGAGGAGGGATATGTGCGTTGCTCATTATAATCGACAATAACACTGTTCTTCGTACATGCATCAGTTGTTGCGTGTGTTTGCATTTTTCGCAACGAGATCCACTTTCGTATTATATGCATTTCAAGGTATTCCGTATAGGCGAGTGTCAAACTTTTCATACGCTATAGCAGACAATTGCACGTTTTCCACCTTTTACTCGCAGTGATATTGGGATAAGGCGTACTAATTTGTCATGAGAATATAGGGCATTCATTTTCCACACTAGAAAAGACCAGTGCAATAAATTTCAACGTGGAACGAAGGGAAATAACATCTCGATTTAAAATTTCGTCCTGTATAGGATTATCCAAATGCGTGTAATCTGATTAGGAATCTAACATTTTTGATATAATATGCGAATTAATTCGCAACAATGGTTACTTTATGAAGCAAGAGCGGATTTAATTCGTAAAACAAGAATCTCATTTCAATGACGAATGCAGAATCTAGTGCATGGTTAATTTAGGTTTTTCCCATTGAAGCTGTTTAGATGATCCATATAATGATAGTTCAATTGCACTTAAATGAAAACAATTGTCGTTAAGTGTCAAATTTCAACTCTCGGTGAATATATCATCATCACTAATTCTGACATAAATCCCAGAGATTTAACAATGATTACACATTTCGGTATTCATATAAATTGACTAATTTTCTCTTTAATATTAAAGCGATGATTATATACAATACAAACATAAAAACAGACTATTTGGGCTTCGATTTCAGAATTATATTAAAAAGGGAGACAGCTTTTTCCCCATTTCGTAGGATTTTACATGTACACAGTCCTCGTTTTTCCATTTTAGGAACTTTAAATCACATATGGATGGCCCTTAGCTATAGCCTTGAATAGATGTACGATGCCACTGGGGTCGTATGGATCTACTTGGGTTATATTTACAGATTGACGAGGTTTGCTTGTTTACCAATTACTTTTGTAAGTAGTTGATGACGTTTTCAAATGTTGACAAATCTGATAGAAACGCAGATGTGAACGGCCAAGCTTTTCTGCCTCGCACTCGTGAATTTTGGCATTCTGACCACAGGGAAATTCCCTATCCGAGTTCGTCTTTCATCTATACTGGACGTCTGGCATGCTCCAGCTGCATTGCTTGTTTGTTCAACCCGTTTATGTATACTCTGGTGAGTGTAGTGCTCTTATAATGTGTTTGCTCAGTACTCTGCTGGACGATGACCATTATGCATGATGGAGCTCAGAGCCACCCTTCGTGCATCTGTAATAATATCATGAAATATTCACCACTTCTATGGCCGGTTGCACAGACACACGAATAAATTTGAGTGATATCTGTTAAGCGCAAGCTAGCTTCCAAAAATAACGCTGAAAGTTTCGCGGTTATGTTCACCTTGATTGGATGATTGAGAGAAGGCTTACACTGGAGCTTTTTTTAGAAAATGTGGAAATATTAAGTATAACTCTTGCTTTATATATTTAATAACTTCACTTAATCTAAATGTACCTCTCCAAGACGTGAAAGGTTTATGTTCATATACTGTATGTATATGTGGAAATATTACTGGTATGATTGGTACCATGACTGATTGCAGTGAATGTGGCAGTTTGTTATTTTAAAGTCATTTTAAAAACTTGGACATCTTGACAACTTGTCAGTTCAGCAATGTGCGCATACACTTTCTTACATTAACGAAAACTTGACGGAGCGTTGTTTTAACACTAAAATATTTGATTAGTTTTTATAAACGACCGTTAGCTTTGATATAGATGGATGATCATTGACCTAGGCACAGTGTTATCATAAATTAAACCTCCATCATGCGCTCTTGTGCAGTGAAGCTGTCTTTATGAATTTGGAGACATTTTTTCATCGCTCAAGAGGCAAGTGACAATGATAAAAATAATGAAATATGGTCTCCCTTTAACTCCATATTTTTCAAGCCAACTTCGTTGCTAAATGTAAAAGGTCCTACACATAACATGCCTAACCAAACAAAAAAATCGTTTTTATCAACATCTCATCTGTTGGGTTGACTTTGCCAATAGTGAAACCAACAACAAGAGCCTGAGTCTATCCGTGATTTATGTTAGACCGAGCTAGGAGTGCACAATATCCAACATTTTGTGCCAAAACACTTGACAGCCAGCACAACAATGGATGCCAACAATAAAATGATTTTGAGGAGGTGCACGCATCTTAACGCAGAGCTAGACTTTGCCAAATATATATTTTTTCTTATTATTACGTGAGCAGGCTCGGATTCTTCTCATAATCGATTTTTCCTGCCTTTTCTGTTTTTGTCCATCCATCATTTGCATACACTAATATAGTGAACAAGTTTTAACACCGTCTAACTCCCAAGTGTTGGGCACGAAATTTAGGGACCTTGTGAAACGTGCGCAACTATTAGGCATGCGTGAAACGAATATGCTTATTTTCGATGTTAATTTGAAGGGAAACTCTGGTTGAGCACCGCCTCGAGATTACACGCTTGTTGAGTGACTGCTCAATTGCTGTGCTCCAATAATCTAAATATGAAGATCGAAACAATTATCCCACGTGGAAATGAAACAAGAAAAAAAACATGTCAATCCTTGCATTAATTATACACTTGATTTATGTAGTAAATGCATAATTCATTAGCTGCATCATCTGATTGATCCATCATTGTCCGCAAGAACAAGAATATGCAAACCTCCTCCTTCAGGTACATTTTTTCTAAACAGACGTAGCATGTTAATGCAGTGACACGACATTGTTTTGATGCAGTTTTCAGAAATGTTTGCCTATTCGCCACCAATTCTGTTGTTCTTCACAGGAGTTGGAAAAAAAGATGATAGACCTTTATTCAGGTGGCCCAGAATAAGAGGTTTCTGGAGCCATATGACGATACCAATCAACGTATACAATAGCTGCGCACAATACAATGGTGAAATGCTTGCCTGAAAAGCCTGGCACACAAACAATTGGCTGGGATTTTAGGGTGTGAAACGAGTTTCTTGAAAGATTTTTCTTTTCGTTTATAAATTGAAATAACAGATGAAGGATTCCAGAAGGTTATAGAGATCGTATGGATGCCTTTGTAAATATTCCTGGTAGAAAAAAATAAATGCGCTGCTAGTGCATTAAGCAGTTCGTGGTGTAGTCAGTCGGTGCAAGTGGAAGTAAATCACAAAGAAGCAGACAGCTATGAAGTACATTTATAATACGATTTTTTATCTGCGTGCGCATGAAATATAACACCGCTTTTATTGCAGTCTGGCAGTTCCTTAATTCTGGCAATTTTGATTGTCTGCATTCTAACAGTTAATAGCGGATAAAGCAGTTTCGTATCTTGGTTTCAGGTTTTTATTTTTTATTTGCCTAAAATGCAGTTGTTGGAGGATGAACAAGGTTCGCGTTTCTGTACTATATGTGTTGGAGAATTCTGAACTTTTTATTACTTGACGTACTGTATCGCAATAACGTATGCATTTAATGCTGGATTTGTTGTTTGGGCGAATCATTTTAATTTTTTAATTGGAAAGATGTTTACGTGGCAACTTTGTTTATTGTCCTTTAAAAAAGTTCTTCAAATAAAAAACAGATTTTTAAACACTGTATGTGATAGCTAGGTTTGAAATAATATTATCAGTTTACCTTCTAATAATTCCCAAGTGAAAATGAGAAATACTGATAAAACCAAATAAGAATCCACTACCAATGTGTTTTTTTTCTATTGGACTCTACGAGATGAGTCCCTTAATAATAAGATTTTATGAGATCCCGCTGAACTGAGTGGTACCATAGCTATGAGATCTCATACGTGAGATTTTTCACTTTGGTTTATAGCACTTAATTTCATACATTTTACAATTTACCACGTTTCCTACATTCCTACATATAATAATGAATAAAAGAATTGTAAAACTTTACTTGTACACATGCAGTGTTGCGTTCCACATAAGAGGACATGTCTGGGGCATTTTGAAGGCAGCACCAAATATCTTAATTGCTTTGCATTGCACGTGTGGGTGTTGCAAACTTCCTTATAGTAAGGCTACAATTTTATAAATTACAAAACGAAAAGTGACATAGCCATTTCTGCTTCATCCTGTAACATCCCGATCTCATGGGCACCAATTTTATAAGGCATTGTTAAACTGATCGATCACCGATGAAGCCTCGCTTTCTTCTACATTACTGATACTAGTACATTGAAACGGACATAGTAGCATGCACTTCAATGATGAACGAATTTAATAATCTAGAGCCATAATAAATTACGCGGGCCAACCGCCACCGTGTGCGCTTTATTGGGATTCGTAATGGCTTTGGAGTGGGTTTCCGAAGGGAAAAAAAATTATTCAGCTTTCATTAAATCCCATTTCTTTTTACACTAGCTCTTCTCGTTTTTCAATTGCTTTCAATGGGGGATTTTTTTTTTCTTACTTTCTCTCGCCCAAACATTTTCAAAACCGAGAAGACAGAAGCTTGAGGAGTGCATTCACCACGCGTTTGATGTTCTAATAATGTAGGAGTGCATTCATGAATTAGGCGGAGATTTATCCGTGCGATTCAGCAGTGTTTCAATTCAATCAGCGAGAAAATGAAATTTCAATTAACAACCGCCATTAGGCAACCTGCTGTAGATTAGTTGAGCTATAAATCACCCTTGCCGCGCGTTTTTAGCTTATAGTTATTCGGGGGCATATCAACTACCATCACCGCATTGTGTGGCACTCCAAACAATCACAGTTATGAACACTGAATTTAATGCAATTTTGTGTTTCCTGGATGTTATATTAGACGATACCGCTGTAGTGCATTTAAGAATGAGGAAAACCACAAAACAATACAAAAAATGGAAAATTAATAAACATTGCGAGCAGTTTGGTGCATTAATGTTTGAATCAACAACTCCTTTCTAACAGTGTTATAAGTTCACGATTATATTCAATATCGTTTTCGGATAGATTATTAATTCGGTATAAAGAAAAATATAAGCATGTTTAGGAACATTTTGACTCAGCGGGAATATTTGAAGTCAGTTTATTAACAGATATCCCGTTGCTGACAGGTCTTTGACGTAAACAAAGACCACGGTTAACGTTAATCAACAGATGCATGTCAATTTAACGATTTTCAACCATTGTTTATTCACTGGGCTAATTTTCCTTTATTCGCAACATCCGGGTTTTTGAATAAATATGTCTGGCGCCATGGGATGTGTACAGATGAATGGCGTGGCATCCATGTTGATGAGCCATTCATTTACAGCAGCCCTGCTTGGTGCGTTTGTTCCAATTTTTAAGTTTAGAACAGAAGGACATTTCATTATGCGGATGTTTGTATCGCATTTAACTACTTTTACATTGTTTATTGTTTGCTGAAGAAGACACCTGAGGGAGGATCGTATTGTTACTGTCTTCTGATGTTGTAGCTTATCGTCATTTGTTCAGTTTCTGGTTCATAAAGATGGCGGCTATTGATCACGTAATACGTAGCTAGCAGCCACCAGCCGGAGACGCTATTGGGAGATTTCGAAAAGGACATGCTCAAAATTCCATTCTTGGAATGGCATGGACCTCGTTTTTTAGAAAATGTTTGGAAAAATCGTCTAATTTTGAATACATTTTGGGGACCTTTTTTTTTAAATGCCACACAACGTTGTTTCCGTCTGGTAGCTACCAGTTATCGTGTGAGGTGTTTTTTTAATTAAGTGGTTAGGCATTCAGACGGCGCCAGTTCAAAGTTCAATGTTGAAAAGGAGCGAAACCGGTTCATAAACATGTTTAAAGGGATCACGTGATTCGAGCACTGATTCGCATATAATTTTGCATATAACATCCATTAGCAGTTACAAGTCCTAATCATGTGGTAATAAATGTACGCAGCTCGCCATGTTTTCAGACAAGCTTTATTGAACTCTTGTTTTCTTCAACTAAAATTTTTTGTATTTTTTTTTTCTAGGAACAAAGCCACAAGTCGTATCGTCCTCTATGCGTGCTCACGTTTCGGTGGAACTATGCCTTACACCAATTGGAGCCCCTGGGTTACCATATGGTCAATGTGCTCCTTCACGGCGTTGTCTGTGTGCTCTATTTGAGGTAAGACTCAACTTTAAGCTAATCCAATTTCGCAGACTTGCAAATATGCTACTTAGCCATGCATGCTGATTTTTGAATCCCGTTAGAGAATGAGTCAGTGCCAGACTTATCATTGATTCATGAAGCTGCATTTAGGTCAGATTTTGTGTACCCATTCGGCGCAATTTGTAATTACCAAAGCCCAAACACGAAAACGAAGGATTTAATGGTGTAGCCGACGCTGCGCGGTGCACTTTGTGCGAGGACAAAGACTACCAGCCATTACCTAATTTAATTTCAAAAGGGCTAAAAAGTACAATGTCTGCACGCGTTTGTTATGCAAATTCCTCAATTAAGTGACTATGGAGGCGAGTTTCTCGGGGGGGAAGGGGATTTCCCCTTGGGGGGAAAGCTAGGAAATGGCGAAGGGTGTTAGACATTTATTGGCGTAATAGGTTCACCATGAATTGCCTGGAAATGATGCAGTAACAAAAAAAAAACCATGTATTGAATGCGTAAAAATGTGTTGTATGTGGAGGGGGAGAGTATATATTTTTCGCTATAATGGAGGGGTCTTATGCCTCTGGATTCGTATTTAGGTGTAAATAATGTAGTGGAGGGCGACTTAATACACAGTTATCACATCCTGAAACAGTCTCCACGTTCCAAATAATTGCCTGGCCATCAACCATAAAAACCCGGGGAGTATATGTGTGCTATCCCGTCATTTTCCTCTGGCTCATGATGTGACGGAGGGTGACAAATAACGAAAGTAGCCCCTAATTTTTTGTACAAACTCCTGCTATGTGCGTTTATTCCGCTAGCTTATCCATAATGCATGGAAATAGTGGGAAGAATGGAATTTGCATATAAAGTCCTTCAGGAGCAGTTTTATGAAGTGGGATACGCAACTGATTTTGAATGCAGATAAGGTGAGGGAAGTACCATCCGGGAAAACCCGCGGGAAATCTCCTGGAAGTTGTATGCAAACATTAAAGAAAGATTTTTGAGTATGCCGCCAGCGTGGGAAGAATTTCGACCCTTTAAAAATTCATGATGTTGAAATTTCACCAATTGTCATTGCAAATGATCTTGCGATTTTTGCGGTACTGATATTTGAAACTTCTGTTGCAATAGTTCAAAGGAATTTTCATTGTTTTATTTTTTGCCAAAACTAATAAACAAAATGAACCCAAGATAAATGTTATCATATTTTATGCGACATAGACTATGTTTTTAATTATGGCATGATGCAAAATTAATCCTTAATCGGAAATAAAAAAATTTTGTTTTTCTGTATTGAGTTCTATACATTATACTTTTTAAAACTTTTTTTTTGCCAGGAGGCATAAAAATAGTAGGTTGTTTGACTTTTAACTTTAGTAAACATTGCCATAATTAGTAAACAAGACTTTTTAATGTCAATCACTGATTTATTTACCTTGCATCGTGTGTGAACGTACAATTCTCATGGCTAAGCTGTAATACCGGTTAAAATTCCATTACATTTGCTGCATGAATGTTTTATATTACGTCGTAAAAGGGCTTTTAAAACAAGCTTAGTATCTTTAATATATTGATTATTTCGCATAGCAATTTAAAGTTGATAATTTTAAACATCCCGTAGTTCTGGTTATCTAATCAGTCATGAGGTGAAACATCAGACGTAAGGACAGAATATTGGTGCTAAAGTAAATAACATTTTATCTTGTATCTAAATTACCTAGTTTAGACAAGTAGCTGATTAAAGCTGCCGAAAATAAGTACACTGAAAGTTAAACCAGAAAGTCGAATCTGAAAACTTCGATTATATTGAGCTATCTAGAAACTCAAAGTCCAATAGCTCAACATATTTCTTTTAAAAATATTGGAATTTACAAATCCTGAAATGTTTTTTTTTTCATTACTCAATGGCACTTGCCAAGTTATGCTTTCAAATTATTAGTGTGACCATATCTGCACCAACAAATGGCAGAATTTCTGTTTGTGTCAATTAAGATGAGTAAGTTAAAATGTAACATTAAAGTTGAAACATGCAAAATGCTATGACATTTTCATTTCTTATGCTTGTATTTGGATTAACTAAACGCATGTTCTATGATAATTGATATAAGCATTCGGTATGGTGAAAAAAATAACAAAATTAAGATATTGATAGCGTGTTGGTAGCGATCACGAAAAGATGAAAATTCAACAGATAGCAAATGTAAACCCTAACTGAAAAGAAAGTGCCACAAAAAAAAAAATAATAAAAGCACTCGCAGACCAGGCAATTACGATCAGTATAACGCAATTATAGGGAAGTACTAAGCTATAAATAGTTTTGAAATTCGTTTTTCCTCGCCTCGGATTGTTATTGGTCATCACCATGCATTTCCTAACTCGATAACAACAATATCCATGCCTCGGCATCGTGTAAGTGTCGGCATGGGGTGTTGCGGTGCTGCTTTTTCGTCGCCTCCTTGCCTTTTGGAGGAACTCAACTTCCAGGCATTTGAAATGTTTGCTGGAAAACGTCATTGTTAGTTGTAATCTATTTTTGTTGTTGTCGTAATATAGACGCGGAAGCTTCGACGGCCTTTTTTTATTATCTCTCACGAAGTTTCTAGGGTGGAGGATAAAAAAAGTGAAAGAAATTGCGGTTTGCTCATTGTTCGATATGAGGGGAAATAACTAGAAATGGGTTATTGTTAGTGGAAATTGGGTCTCATTCTAGCGCAACAATGGGGGATTCAATTAAGATAAGTAAGGTATCGAACAGGTGTGAAGATAAGATACAAGAAAGGACGCCACTGAAAAGTTTGGGCAAAAACGAATTAGAAGAACAAAGAATTTAATAAGGAATATTGCAGGCCGTTAACCCGGAGCAGGAAAGGAGATAAGTTTAAGAAAAAATTGCCAAGTAGCTTTAGAAAAAAATAATAATAACACGCCACAAACCAGCCTCTACACAATGCCTTTCTTTTTCTTGGGCACTTCTGTGAAATGGGCATGTGACCTTTGAAACAACCGTAGAGCCTTCATGATTCGTACTTTAGATTTTCCATCAATCCCTAGATACACATTTAGACGTACAGGGTGTCCTGAAGTTTATAAAAAACTACATGATGCGTGGTTATTAATCTCTTTGATAATGATTCAATGATATTATTAACCCTGCTGGATTTGTGCTTTCGACTTATAGTTAGAGTGAATCATTCTAGCTGTACAATTGAAAAATGTCATCGTACCTAACTTTTTTGACAGCAGGAAATTAAATTACCCTTCACATTGTTCCCTCTATATATGCTCCAATGTAATCCATAGTTCTAAAATAAAAAAACTGGCTCTGTCTGTACATTTCCACCGTCTTCACCGCCCAAGTTTTGAGGTTCGAGAACGCGTATGTGGGAAGAAGATCTGTATTGTCTTCGTTTGTTGTTTGCGCCGAGTTGCTAATAAAATATTATTTTCATAGGCTAGCCAATGTGTGCTGTTTACATTGGCCACAGACAGCAGCCATTGAAAAGGGTCTTTTGTTTGTCGGAAATGCGAACAACAAGCCCGTGTGTAAGACACGTGTACAAACTTCCTCGCATGGATTTTAGAAACCGGAAGCCATTCGCTTTTTGCTATGTTGGTGTAGGATGTTTTATAATGTTCTCTGTATGTATTTCTTTGCGGTGATGACAACAAAACATATGAGATAAAATAGAAACTTTCTTAGCTTGCCCCTATTGTCGAGCAATCACACATAGCTGAAACGTCTAGCGTGGTTGCTATACTATGTGCATTGTTGGTTTAAAAACAAGGTCGTATCTATATTAATAGATATAAGCATCGTGTGTGGGGAATTTGTATAGTGGAATTGCATTAATGTGAAAAAATCTTACCGTTTATTTATTGTGCCTGCTGTTTCCAATTCTTGCTCTAGTCGTAGTTATAAAATAATATCGACTTTATATTGGATAACATGTCATGGAGTGTTCTATTATCTTGAATAACGGTTGAAGCTTTGGTTTACAGTGTATTTGAAGGACTCTTGTGAAGTACAAGTATGCCTGTTAATTAGTTTTAATCAAGAGCAGGTGGTTTGAAATGAAATGTCACATCATAAGTGTCATTGTTCGACCCTCTTAAGTTGAGTAAGTGATCTATCAAATAGCAGTGTTTACCGCTAATAGAATAGTAGTTTAACGTATTGGACAAATTTTCACTTGTATTTAGATTTTGATTACACATTGCAGTGAACAGCTTCTTGGAATCAATTTGGAGATGTAGGTTTACAGTTATATTATCAACATCTTATTAATATTTTAGATAAGTTAGATTGATTTAAAAACTCAAACGTAGTTTGCATTATTAAATTTCAATTTATTTTTTTCCCATTTCTGGAGATTTCTTACTAATTTCTACATAAACTAAATTTCCAAGAATTGTTAGTTTCATTGCTAAGCCTCGATGGCTTAGGATAATCTGCATTAAACACCCCCTGAAAATCCTGGAAATCTGTCGCCGGACTAAAATAATGACACTAGTTTTCCTGTAGGTAAAGCGAGAGATGAAATTTGGTCGACTCGTTGAAACGCTATGTAATTTCTATCGAAGGGCTTGTAAATTATCACAAAAACGCAATTCATCACATTTTCACATAAAACCCTCGGAGAAAGTCGAGCCATTAATAAAACGCCATTACGCGCTAGCAATGACCTATGCCGGAAGTGCGCCACCTCAGTTGCAGTTTTCTGCCACTAGTCATGGACACATAGCGACAGATGCAGTTGATCTCACTGAGTTATGGACGAATTTCCACAGAATTGCATTCCTGCCAGCTGGGAGATAATTCCACATGATTCCTCTGCCGAACGCAGGGGGGCGATGCGAAGACTAATTCCCAATTTAGATCCTGCACTTCAAAAGCAATTGCTTCCAAGTCACTGCATTTGCTCAATGTGAATTTTCTAAAATCGTGACTGTTTCAATGGAAATCCTGCGTTTCAAAACTTTCGCTACCTTTTTTTGGATGTCTAATGTGCAGTGGGAATAGAAGAGTTCGTGTACTCCATTGATTCTTGCATGTTGCATGAAACTCTCGAGATATGGGGATGCAAATGCACGGCGTACTCAGCTTTTCAGGAAATTCTTTTTCGTACTATATTGCATATTTGATGGTTGCTATGAATTTCCTTTTACACAAACTGACAGTAACTTCCTAGCTCTAGTTTGAAAGAAAAAAAAGCATCTCAGATTTATTTTTTAAAGTGCATACTGACACACTATGCAACACGTTCTCATCATCATCTCATCTCATCACGATCATTTGGAATGATCTTTATGGCGATTTATGTCTTATAATGTGACAAAATTCGTTTGAAGTCGTGCCAATGATTTGATAAACATTACGTACCTCAATCATATGTAATACACATGTATCAGAATTAATTTGTATTATAACGTACATTCCTAATAGGTTAATTCCTATCCACCACCCCCTGTTGGTGTATGAATCTTTAGCATTACATTATTAATCAACGATTTTCCCCTGGTGTACAGTTATCTTATGCAATTTACGTTAAGAGTGTGTCATGTCAAGTTTCATGACAGGTATAACTAAAGTTAAGTTTAATAATCTATGAAAAGTTAAGATAACGTGGAGAAGTTTCAGCGCTGAGTTCGAGGCTAGCCCTTGTGCAGATTTAATTCATCATTTGTGTGGCTTAAAACTCGTTGTCTCGTCGCAAAATAACTGGCAGCATTTTAAGTAAATTCGTTAGCAATTTTCTGATTTTAATTCTTTGCGTCGTGCGAGTTTTTCCCAAAGGGCTCCACTAAATGTTAGATGCACGAAGAGCCCCAGCTGTTATTTCATTAGCTAATTTGGAGCAAGGGCCGAGGGGATGTACCATTGCGAGCTGCTTTAAATTGAACCCGTGTTGGGTTTCCCCAGGAGAAACCCAGTTTCGTGACTCTTGGCTGTGCCAAACGCAATATTTTATTAAGTTTTAATTCCACCGTTTGTCTGAAGGCAGTTGAGGTGGGGCTCTACGCCCTCTCTGCACTGTTTGGATGTTTTTCCATAATGGCTATGCCTTTGCGGGTTGTCTTACAAGTTTGGTGGCACTGTTGTATAGTTCTAGTACATGGTGGAGTTTGCTGTCTATGTATAGTATTTTTTTTACATTGTTAAATATTATATTTCTAATGCTTTAAAGCAGTTGATAATAATTCGTATTACATTTTTGTAACTTCAGGTTTTTCTTAATGGATCTGAAACAAAATCTGAGATATTTTTGTGGATTTTAAATACATTTGATAGTGTCAGAAATACTAAAATAACAGCAATTCTTCCAACATGCAATAATGAAGGTCTCTAAAAGTCCATCTTGGTCATCGTTTGCATTTTCCTTTTGCTGCACCTTAATTTCTGCATGGCAATTTTAAATTTGCTACAGTGTTTCAGGATGTGTAGCTAGTGGAAAGTCGATAACATACCTAATGTTTCCACCAGAAAGCGCACAAGGCCTGCAAATTCCATGTCTTTTTTTGTTCTTTTGCTTTGTGGTCAGTGCAACACGCAAGCCCAGTGGGTGCCACTTTCTCGCAAACGGTTAATTAGACATGCCTGGAAAAAAGCGGAAAATAGGGAAACACGTATGCGTGCGAGTAACATCCGAAATTTCTAATATGCAAATGAGAGACGCACCTGCTGGGCATACAAATTACTGCAGTGCGTCGTCTGTTCTATAAGCATTGGACGAGTGCCCAGCATGCAATTCAGCCACCTGCTGGGGGCATTAAAACCATACTTAGGACGAGGAAGTCCGTAGGATACCTATGACGGTCATTATCCTCTCCCGTTAGCATTTCATGGCATCCACACCGGATGAGGTCCATTAACGCCGCTGACCATTTCTGGCCTCCGCTGCAGGGGGTGTTCGCGCCTTGAGCTCGATGACCATCTGCTGGCCACTGTGTATTTTTTTTTCGTTTTTCGTTTCTCGGCAATAAACTCTTTAATCGCCGATACAGTAATCAATATTGTGGGAAATCGTCAGTCGTGCTCCAACTCGGGTCATCAAGCAGCTGATGGACATCCCAATAGGTGCCTCTTTTTTGTATACGTGTGGTTCGGATTGGAATTGCGTTGAAGTATGGCGTATACATAATGCTAGCACTTCATGATTGGACCATATTTTATTAAAGTGTGGACACAAAGTGCAGTTGTACAATCTCAGTAAAGTCCTCTAATGGCCCTCGGCTATGGCCCTCATTACAATGGGAATGCCCACATAAACGTTATTAAGTCCCCTGGTCCTCATTTTCCAATCTTGTGTGCCATTGGTGGACGCCTCGTTTGCAGGTGCGATTGGCACTGGGTAGAAAATTGCTTTCCTCCGGCTGGCCATTCTTAGAGCCGGATATGATGTTGGGAACATGGTCAGGTTTTATAATTCCCGGGAATTTTTTTAATCAAAAAAAAAATAACAGGGTCGATACTCACCAGCCTCGCGAATAAAGGATGAAGCAAGGGACGCGTTTTCCTGTCCTTTACTATGCATTGTCACGTGATGTCGGATATAAAAATAAAGGCAAACAATGCGTGTAAAGAAAATAACGTGTACTTGAAATGGGCAGATTTGTAGGTATAATCTCCATTTTCTTTCCTAAAAGTTGTCCACTTACAAGTTTAAATATCTTAATGAAAAATTGATAAAGAAATTCTTGAAATACAACTTTGAATGTTGTGGGAACACTGCTTTTCTTTAAATTTTACCGTTACATGTATTTTCTTCATGTTTATGATTATAAACGATCATGGTGTCCAGCTAGCCTTGAAAATCGGGAAAGTCGTAAATTTTGCTTGAAATTCGTGTTACGTACATTAAGTTATGCTGGAATTTAATGTTTGCGTGTGGAAATTTAGGAAAATCGGAAAATAATTATATATAAATAAATAAACAAACGAACGAACGATGGTTTTTCAAATTGTGGTAATTAGTCGGGGGAGTGGTCATTGAAATGTAAATAAAGAAACTTGAAATATGTTTCCCAGCAAATTTACTAGACAATCTGACGTTTTCTGACTAATTTGAATGTTGTTGTCATTCGGAAGCATATGCAAAAGAACAAAACTGACATTTCATATGTTAATTGATCATGGCATTTGATTTACGAAGTATATTTAAATAAAATTAACTTTTACCACGTGGAATTTAAATGCTTGAAAACTACGCAGTACATTTACATCATTTGTACATATATGTTTCGGACTCTTTTTTGGCATATTGTAGTCATTAGATACGTTTAATACCGCCATCTTGTGCCAACAGTAGTGCATATTTGCCTTTAGCAGTGAAGGATGTGGCACAATGATGCTCACGCACTTCGTGCGATTTATCGTCATCATAAACTAAGGTATATTGTGTTCTTGTGGTCATCACCTGCTACATTACTAACAAGCATGAATTCATATCTGTGGGGAAAGAGGACCGGTTATAACGATTTTTTTGCTAATGACTACCGCCTTTTTCGTTTTTCTGCTCGTTCATTTGGTTTGCTCGTTTTTTTGTTATTTTAATAAATAAATGGCAAATAATTGCGGTTGGTTTTTCTGCGTCTAATTGGACTGCTCGTTGGCCAGGGTGACCGTACGTTTTTTTACGTCAGCTAATCAATCCGGAGGACATTGCCTGCGAAAGTAATTGTCTTTTTGCTTGAATTTAAAAATTTACGAGGCAGAAAATGAAATTCTTCTTGCCGTGAAAGCTATTTCTGTAGATTTATCCTCCCTGTGCTCAAGCCTAATGGATTGCAACGAGACTGACTGCTAAGACTCTCTGTCGTCCATTTTGTGAGAGTCAGCTTCTTATCTTCTGGTCATTTTGTCACCTCACAGGACGCCCATTTTCTCTAAGACTCCGGTGACCGATAACTCTCCAAGCTCTTGTGACAGCTTTTTGACGGCCATTTTTCACGCCGCCATTTTCCCTCGCGTCATTTATTACTTTTTTATTCTTGGCATCGTTAGTCTCGTTCGGTACATTCTATACTGCCTTAACCAGTTTATCAAATACTTTTATCAGACTTCTTTTTTTTTATCTGCATAAACGACGTGGCGTATAACTCGCTTCAATAGGAATGTGCCCTGTCCAAAATAGATTGTTATATAAGCTCGTTTGCGCTTATCCACCTTGTAACTCTCGTTTCTTGCCATTATAATGCGAACGAAATTCCCTCGATATAGATTTTGAGCATGTCTACTTTGCGAAGATAGTCATTAAATCAACCCTCTGGGGAACTTGACATTTCAATCCTTTGCTTTTTACCTCTTTAGATATGAGATAGAAGACAGACTGCAAGATTGTTGTGCTTATCTTACTATGGTCAGAATCACGCTTGCATTGAGGGCACATTCAAAAAAGACATCCGCATGGGGGAAGGGGAGGAAGGTTTAAATGCCTCATATTGGACACATGTGGATGGATGGGTAACGATTTCTGTAGACATTTTCTTGGCATCTTATTTTCGTGTTTGGAAATTGTAAAAGGAAAACTAAACCATTACTGCCAGGAAAACTGCCATTGATGCTGTAATGGTGGATATAAATCTACAGTTTTACAATGTGCAATGGTAGATTTTTAAATAACCCTTGTTAATTTATTATTTAACATGAGCATATTGGAATCGTATTATAGAAAATACTTTTAAAAAAATGATTTGCTCAAGCGTATTGTATTAAGCATTTAATATAGTATGAGATGACCAATTATCCAGACTAATGACGTCATTGTCATCATATATTATCCCTGGAACCCAAAAAGTGTGTTAAACATGCAAATTTGACTAATAATAAGCGTTGTTCTACCATTATGCTGAAATGAATTTTGCACACCAACGTCAGTCGAATTATTTCGTACACGTTAGTAATTTTATGTAGGAAAAGGCAGCTTAATCAGGGCATTTATTACCACATTATAGGACGTCACAATGCGGCAAGGTTTTAATAACTTCGAGAATTCATTTAGTGCTACGCATTGTTGAATTTCGTTCTTTTAATTCCTTCTCGTGTTACAGGTTTTATGTTTCATACATTCAATACAATAATTCCCTAAAGATTTCCATCGAAGTACACTCGTACTCATGATCGTAGAAGACGAAAACTATGAATTCTTTCTCCATGGAATCAGAATTCAACTCACGGGTTTTTGTCTTTTATCATTTTCACTTCAAATACATAAAATACTTTTTGATGACATAATAAAATCCGAATGTCTAAATTCAATGATTTATGAGCTTAAGTACTCGATACAAGCTACAGTAGATGTATAGTAGCTGTCCAGAAAATGGTAGCATCAATTCGAAGCAATCAAACTTTTAGTTATTTCGAAATAAGATCGTACAAAGCAATTCAAGCCATGATGGCAAATTTTTGCAATTTATAGTAAGTCATGAATAATTGCTGAATGTCACTAGAGGGCAATAGTTGGGAAATTTCGATCATTTGAACTCGCAAAAGGCCCGTAAGATTTTCCATGTTTTTTTTCTACTTCGTGAACAATGTGAATGCATAATGTATTAAAATTTCAAATGGGGCTTTTGCTCTCCCTGCATTATGGGACCCCCTGCCAATATTTGTGCATAATTTTATCAGCAGTGACTGTCAAATTTCAAATTGCATGATTGATTTTCATTTATATTAGTGATGTGGACCCAATGAAGCCCATGCTTTTACCCTCTCTCCTTTTTTCCAATGTTAGGGTATTGCCCTACAAATCCCTCGGTTTTTGGTCGCTGGAGAATTGCAGGGTTCATTAACGAAAGTTGCAGATGTGCGCTATATAGCATGTGGGTTCTCCATAATTAACAGGATAAATCTTTGATTTATTTTATACAAGAACACAAACGAAGCTCACTTGAGTGCAAAACTCAATCAGCAGCATACGTGACTGTATTATACGAGCAAAATCTATGCTTTCATGCTGTGATCTGGGCATAGGAACAAGATGCCTGAATATATCGTCTACGAAAATAATGGAAGATATGTTTTTTTTTTAGTTTTTACAAGTGAAAACTGATAAAGCCTCGCTTTTATTAGTACTTGATTAGTGTTGTGAATTTCGTTAAAAACCATCATTTTCAAAACTTGTACTGAATAAAATGTGTACTAAGTCTGACTTTAATTTTGCAAGCACAAATGTATAAAATATAATCGTGTTCATGTTTGTATTACTCAATATTTAATTTTTTGTATGTAGCCAAAGTGAATTCTTCATTAGTACTCTGCGTTAATGCATTTACACTGTAGATTAAAAGTATTTACATTTACGCTAACATGTGCAGACATCCAAGAAATATTATGTTGACCTAAGCCATGCAGTTAAATTTCCAGTTGCAAAAAACACTAATTAACAAAATTAGTTCACAGATTTCTCATGCGTACTCTTATTTATTAAAAAAAAAGAAATTGTTTTTCTCCTCATTAGTTAAACTAATATTTGCCAAAATTGTGTATAGGATGGCCTAAATGAAAAACTTATTAGGTCGAGGAAAATTGGATGAAATTCACAACTATAGATCTAATCCTTTAACGGAACATACAGCAGCGTGCGCACTTTGAAAGTAATAGTCATTATAGTTAAAAGCTTATTTTTCATCATCATCGTTCATAAAAAAAAACCTTTTGAACATTAAAGTGCACTTTCATATATGTGCATCTGTGAGTGTATTCTGAAACAGTATGTGGCCAATGCTTTTCAGAGAGCAGACGACCAGCTTCCCCTAGAGCTATAATTGGTCTCTGGTCTATAATCTTTAAGCCGTTTCCATCCATCACCCCTCCATATAACACGAAGGAAAGGTCAGAGGGTAAGCTCTTTGGGAATTTAAAGCATCCTCGTTTTTACACCTTCAAATATGAGCACCATCTATAAAACGTTCTAGAGGCATCGGGCTACCCTCTTTGCATGCAATCAGTAGGAGGCTCCGACGTGGTCAAGATATCGATCAAGTTAGCTAAAAAACACGTAACATTACCCAGCCATGAACGTGAAATATCCCCCCAGTGAATCATCGATGGGCACATTTGGTTGATGGGCGATAGAATAAACGGCATCGCCATTACGGTGCTTGGACCTCGAAAATGCCATATCAATACACTGCCCATGGACATCAATATGTATACATCGTGCAGCTTAGAAAGTCTTGAAAATCGCTCTTGTATTGGAGGACAATGGCCAAAAATCGTTCGGGTAAATTTTTTGAAAATCCTCAACATATAAAAGCTATTTGTTGGTCATTGTCTTGCTACGTAAACAGAACTGTTTGACGGAAGTTTTAAAACGTTAAAAGACGCTAAAGAAATGCTTGAAAATACCTACGACTATAGCAAGTTTAAGGTATTTGAAGTATTTTAATTAAAAAATGTATAGCCTTTATTTGAACTACTTAATGCATCAGGACTCAATAAGTGCACGGATAATCGCGCGTTATAACGCGTGATTATCCGTGCACTTATTGAGTGAATTCTTCATTAGTACTCTGCGTTAATGCATTTACACTGTAGATTAAAAGTATTTACATTTACTCTTACATGTGCAGACATCTAAGAAATATTATGTTGACCCAAGCCATGCAGTTAAATTTTCAGTTGCAAAATTTGCAATAATGGTTATCTAGGAATCTAACATATGTACATTATTTTTGCATAATCGACGCTGGAAATGAAATTTTCATTTCATAATTGTAATCTATACGGAATTAAAATAGCATACATGTAAGTTCAGCATCAATATTATGCTTGAAAAATTAGACGAAAAACGCAAACACTGTGGTGTGTGGTTAATTTTGCAGCATGTTATTAAATTCTGTTGTACTTTGTGTCCATTAGCTCAAATATGCCAATTGAACTGAAAAAATGTTCTCGTGGCATTCTACATCCGTTGAATACTGAGAAATACTGCCGAATGTACAGGATTAAGGGCAGAAGGCTACACCATGGTGCAGATGCAAAACGCAATTTATCTGTAACTGAATTTCACGCATGCCATTTGGCTTCGGGAAAAATTTGGTCCACCTATCCTGATGCTGCGAATAAATTTGCGAGTCAAATAGGATGCTTTCAGTAGTCTTCGTTGCGCCTTCGAAAGGCGCCATCTTTAATGCCCTAAGCCAGCGAGTCTAATTACGGAAGAACCCATGGGCCAAGTGAAGCAGCTCAAAAATACCCTAGATTATATGGTTTTCTCGTGCGAAACCGAATTTTGCTCGCGGCAGCCTCAAAAGTAAAGGGAGAACTGTGTGCCCTAATACTGTATGCCGAACGTCACAAATGCATGCACATCCAAGCCAGCGTATTATTAGATAGCAATTTAATATGGCAGTCCATATATACAACTTTGTTGATGTCCATGCATAAGAAGCAATAGAACTGTCGAGGAAGCAGCAACCGTCTTAGAGGGATTAAGCCGATGTCTGTAGTTAGTCTGCATAAGTCGGATCGGGTCTCTTCATGTTGGGCACATCAAAGTGCCCTATTGATAAAATATAAATGAGATATCCTTGCCGGGTGACTATAATTTCATCAAGTTTCCTAAATAAAAGGAGCTAAATAGGTTCGGAGAGCGACATTTCTGACTTTACTAATGTAATCTGTATTACTCTGTCTGAAAAGCTCTGCAATGAACTTAGAAATGCAAGAAAATAGATTAGACCACCGTATACGTGTTCTCCTCGTTCCAAGTAGGAATGGGCTCTATAAATTGCGTTAAGAAGAATGTTAAAGTGAAATTTCACCAGTGACAAAGGACGAAATTGAGAGCCATTCTACATTTTTGCGAGTTAGAACGACCTTAGTTTGTGCTGAAATCAACTCTAAAATGCATTTAATAAGGAGGGTACATGAAGGTGGAAAAAATGGCTGGACCACCAAAGTAATTTAGCCCGATTTATAGATATGGACGTCGCGTTTGTGTGATTGCATCAGAAGTTATGTGAGGATTCCAGTAATCCTATTCCACGTTACTGTCTTGCATGGTTTGTACGATTTTAAAATATTAACCGTTACTGATAGGGCAAAAAGTCCAAAAAGCGTCGTAAAGTTAGTGTAATGGATGCATTTGCGACATTTAATTATCGATCGCAAAGTTACAAATGATGTTATAGTTTATTCTATGTATACAACCTTTCATATCACTAATGCTTGGCAGGAAAGCTAGCAAGAAATCCTCACATGTTAGTTAATTAATCTAACTGCACAAATGCAATTTCCATATCAAGTTAAGTTACTTTGGTGGCCTTGACTTTTTGCTTACCCAGTGTACCATTTTTCATATAATGTGTTAGCAACATTATGTATTTCTCATCTAGCACAGTGATTAAACTTGCAAAGCACTAATTATAGATTAATTTTTTTTATAAAAAAAATCATGTGTCATTGTAAACCAATTTTATTCAAATTTCTATATATTTTACGGAAGAGTTTGTGAATGTCAGGAATACGTTCGTTTTTTAAAACCTTCGCTGTTCGGAATACGAAGGTGCCCAAGAAAGGAGATTTTTCTATACAAAGTACTTTGCCTTCGAAATTGAACGCTAATAATATACCTCGTATAGAAGCCATTTTCCGACGAAATCGATTATATCAATCTTCTGTAGCAAGATTACGACATGAAATTGATGGCAGTGCTGGCTGGCACAAGACAGATGTGTTATAATTTATTTTTGGGCTTGTCATCGAAGGCCTACTTTTTGATTTAAGGTTAAGTTTAATTTGCATATAGATTGCTGTTTGCTAGCCCACACTGTGAGAGTGAAAATAAGGCACTCCAGAAGTCGAGATGACCACTTCCATTAGCGCGCATTAATTGAGCAAACTTAATGTTCAAACGAGCAAATTCGTATATTTATTAACTAGGCCTACTCCCTGACCATCGCCATTATTGCCAAATTAATTGCAGAAATATGAACTTGGGAGTTGCTCGTGGCCTCTCTGGAATATCGTAAATCTCGTTAAATTTTCTCTCTTAAACATGCAGGCTCACGTCGTATATTCAAGGGCTCTGCAAACGAATTATTGCGGGCGAATTAATTTGAAACGAGTGATTTGTTAGGCATTCATAATTAGTAAATGCAGGCCTAATTCATCTCTGATTTATAGAGGTACTTGTAAAAATGTCCAACTATTACCCTTAATATTCTCTATGATATAGTCGGCAGGATTAAGGTTTGAGCTGTGTTTGCCAAATTTGCGATGGCCTGTCACAAATTGGTTTAATTTTAATTCACTTATCGATTTGGAAACATATTAAACCCGAATATTCCTTCAAATTTTATTTTATCATTAAATTTGTAATTGCGCATTTCAATATCAAGCCTCGCCAGCAACGTCATGCTGGGCTAAAATTTCGAAAAAATTCTATGCACATACATACTATAATCAAATCATTTTAAATATGGCCTTAAGTTTCGCTAATTTTCTTTAACATGCTTATTTTTAAAGTGTAATTAAGAGCGTCCCCAAACTTTTAAATAATTTACGTTTGGAGTCTAGTGTTTCGATTTCGTATATATGCACTAATCCTGTTTCAATATTTATTGGTTGTGGTTACTCCATTTGGTCGGTGGTAAAATACAAAAATGTATTGAGAACAGATATATATGAAACTTGTATATAATGCAGTGTTATGCACAATATATTCACTGTCATTACTAAAAAAAATATACATTTATTTCGCAAAAATTGTAATTGTGCCTTATTTCCTAAACTTATCTTTTTATACTAATTAAATTATAGCGTTATAGTTGTTGGTGGGCCGTTTTCAGAGAGATTGAGCCAGCCAACGCCTTAACGTTAGATGCGGGAAGGGAGGAGCCACGGACTGAACAACCCAATGAACGTCTCTAACGTTAATATTAACGTTCAGGCGTTGGCTGGCTAAATCTCTATTGTCTACTGGCAACCAATATTTTTAGCGCCAGTCCGCTACTGCTCCACACAATATATATGTATGTACTATATAGTGATGGGTGAATGCAATAATCTGTCGGTGTGTTGGATATCCATATTCCGTCTAAGTATGTCCTGGAATCTACATAACTGGAAGGAAATGAAAAACAGGTTTCGCTCGTTTTCTCAATCTCAACCTATTTTCATCCTTCTAGAATCCATACAATTACAGCATCGCGCGATGCCGGACCGGTGCATTTCTGCAGGAAAACGAAATCAAAGTCATTTTCGTCTCTTATATCGTGTGTATATGGGCGAAATGTACTGGTGAAGTGCATGGAAAGTGCTCATAGACGACCTGATGGCATCAATTCTGTCACCCCTAAAGCTTGAATCACACTCACTTCACTCGCTCATCTTTTTCCAACTTGATTTTTTTCTTCTTTTTCTCCTTCTGCGTTTTCTTCTGTACGTTGGCCCATATAAGATCTAAATGCACTCCATATTTGTGTTCAAACCTGCCTCTGATTCAGACTGCACGGTGACTGCATATTGCATACAGCCATTCGGGGACATTACTCGCGCCTAAAAGTCCCCGGAACATCTATAGGAGACGCATTACATGGAAGTGCAAGTGCATGATTTTTTATCACATTTTTTTTTTCTTCCTTGTAAAATGTGTTTACTTCTTCATTCACTACTCATATCCAATATATGCATTTCCCTTACAGCGTAGATATATATTTTTTTGGAAAAAAAAAATTGTCGGGCTTTCTAATACGCGATATTCGCCAGCTAACTTTAGAGATTTTTTTTGAATTGGAAGGCATATATTGCAGATATTGGCAATAAGTGTACCTGCTTGCTTTTCCTGCAAGTGCACTGCGCCGAAATTATGTTTATGTCCCCAAATGCAGCACATAAATTTGAATTTGAATGCTGCATCGACCAGTGAACTTTGGAATGGGTATGAAATATTAGCACAAATAACATTCGGGCTTTTTTTTCTTCTCGAGATTTCTTCATCCGCATCATAAAATATTGAAAAAGTTTCGGTATTTTCATTTTGGCTTTGCTTCTATCACACATTTGTCAATATAAGTACATGAAAACCTTGAAGTATCATAATCCGCGTCTGTAAATATGAGTAAAAGTTCGTATGCATGTATATCTTCATAACAGAAATTGTCTAAGTTTCGTATGTAACGTAACAGCAATCGAACATTTTACTTTTAAGTATATGAACAATATGGATATTGCATAGCAATATATATACATGTAATACCATCATTGATGCATGATATACGGCATATACACATGGTGAGAACTTTACAATATGTAGACCATTATAGTTTTATGTGCCTCATATATACTGTACTGTATACCAATATGGTTCATCGATGGCTACAAATGTATATGTTTGGCCCATCATTGGCTAAATACGTTCCATACATGGTTATGTATGACCCATTATTGGCGAAATATAGCCCATCAAGGGTCAAATATGGCCCATACATGTCCATATATAACTTTTTTACCCGGAAAAGAACAATGAGGAAGCCGACGCTCCATTTAGATGACGATCAACGCTCTAACATGTCTAAAACTTCATTATTTTGTTCTAGTAGGAAAAAACGATGGAGGAAAAAAGTTTATTCGTATGTGATATTAACTGTCTTCATGCGAAGTTGATAGTTATACCGTATTTTTTCCGATTTCTGATTATGATACTAGTATATCTAGCAGGTGTTGGGAAAGATTTTTTTTTATTATTTTCGTAACAAATTCTAACGTTTGACATGCAGTGTAGATAATTTTCGATGGTCTTGTTCGCCAAAGTGTATATAAATGGGGCCATGCCATTTTCCTCTGATATTACACGTATAACTTATTGTTTCGTATAACGGACATGTCATCACCACCCCCTTTCTTTCATCGGGAATACAATCGATTTTGGTGGAGAGAAAAAAACAATAAATGCCACAGCCGTATTGCTCACTACCACCATTTCATCTATTCTGGTGAAAATGTAATTGCACCCGTTATCGCCATTCTGGCAACACCCCATCAAACTTTTTAGGTCTTATATGCTGAACTCGTATTTGAAAACCCCTTTGCCCCACACATACGCACTTAGTACAGGGCTTCAGGCATCTTCATTATAATCCATATTTCCAAATTTGTTCCTCGTAAGCCCGCCTAATTATTCCGCTAGATTCTGAGAAATTTGTCTCATAACGCTATGGGTTTCTTGAACGCTTTCCTCGGGAAACTAAGTGTGCATTATTATTATTCTGCCATCTTCTATTATTAGCACGTTAAGGCTTTGGGCTATTTTCAGTGCGACGTATTTATATACTAAATCCCGCCAGTTTATAAGTTCCTCATTACCTAAACTTCCAGATCAGTAAATTCGTGCCTTGGTTTGACAAGATGTGGGCAATTACCCCGGGCAACATTGTGTTCTTGGATGTTTTCGCTATATACTTGTATTTCAGACAAAATGGCTAACTTGAGGCTGTAATTTTTTGTTTTGTTAAAAAACAAAAATATGCTGGTTTCCCTACACGGAATGGCTTTACAGCAGTGTCCAGCAGCCTTGAAAATTGGGATTTTTTTCTCAACTTGAATTAATTCGATATCAAAAAATTATTCACACGCTCTGAAAAAATAATTGATAGTGGGAGTGGTCCTTGATAATGGAAGTCCTTGAAATATGCTTGATTTTTTCCAAAACATTTACTGGACAACCTGTGCAATACAAAACAGGCAGGTTATCGGGTCATGCATTATCTAGCAAGTAGTATATGCATGTATACTCCACTAATTGTTTAGCAACGTCTGCATCCTTGATATATATAAGAACTCCAACGTAGATCTAATTAATCTTATCTTCTCGTAAATGAAAAGAATAATTTATTTAAGCCTCAACTTGTTTTCGCCGTAAGACTGTAGCATAAAACATCGATGTTTGGATAATTGCATTTAGTCTTTAATAATTGCTTAACTCGTAGCTACAAAAAATTGTTATTTTTTTTTCATGAAGCAGGCATAATATTGTATCGTATGCGAATTTCTACGTTTGAACATAACTGTCCATTCCAGAAGGCCGTTTCTACACCATTATATTTCTTTTCTTTTCACATTCCATTCTTTTCACTTGTTGAAACTTATTCGAAACTGTCACTGTTCCTACATTGCAACCGCAAGTCCAGTTGGTACGCATCTGCCCTAATGAATTTCTGAAAGAATTTGTTAGCCCTGGTGCTGATGGACTGCGAGCATAACGCTTTCTGACATCCTACAGGAAGGAGAAACAAGTTTAGGCATCTGGCTCGCCAATAGGGTCTGAAACCGATGGCGTGATGTCATCATGCAGGCAGTAATTCATCTTGTTATACTGCATAATGCATGGAATGCATTGTTCACATCTCATCTATATAACAGATGGCGCTGCAATCTCCAACTATCACGAAGTTGAGCATCTTAATCGTTAACTTTGTAGTTGTCGACATTGCTGCAAAACTGCCTCTGTAAATGCAATGTTTGAATTGGACTATCGTATGTGGATAAAATTCATGGAATTATGGCAACCTGTATACATTTAAGGACAGAAAGGTCCACGGAGTCAACTCAGAATTTGGAATGCATTAACTATCGAAATAAAGGAAACGTTAGTTCACTCCTACATGTTGGGCATTTGTAGAATAATTTGTTTAAATTTCTGTCTCTTTCGCTTTGATGACCTCTCAATTGGCAGGAGCTGGAAATAAATGACGAATAAACCTTAAATGATGCTTGCTGCTGTTTCAGAGAGTAGTATAACGATGACCCTGTCACACTGATGGATGAAAACGTAATTTCAATATTACTTTATGTTAGCATTTTATGCGGAAGTTTCGCTCTTCTGCTAATAATTTAAGTGCTTCAGACGAGTTATTAAAATGCTTTATACCAATTTAAGTACTGAGAAACACGGAAACTGTTTATGAAAATGTATATTTACGAGCGTGGTAAGCTTTTTATGTTTCGTTTTACTGCGCTGCACTGCATCCCTCATACGTCGTATGTCCCGGTCATGTCAAGAGAAAATCATCCCTGGAGGTACAAAGTTGAGCACGCTCATATTTAATGCATAGGAACATAAAGCGGCACAGAAGGGTGTTTAACAATAACTTTACCGGATTATGCGTTCTGGATTATTAAACACACTACATTTTCTAAGCATTCATCATTTTATTGTCTAAAAACATCGACAAACCTATACATAGTTAATTAATTTCATAGCCAAGGTGGACGTGTTCTAACATTAGTTTACTTATATGAACTAAATTCATTTTTTGTGTAATCTTCAATCTTGAGGAATTTTCAAAACTGTATGTCGTATTCTCTCATTGTCTATAGTCATTGTCTATATAGTTTCGCTTTATAAGGCCAGCTGACCCTCGCTCGATATATCGAGGAGATCTAGAAGTTCTCTCGTTGTTTGCCTTTCCTCAATGCGTAATGTTAGATCAGCTGAATAATTAAGTTGACATCTTGCTGCGAAAGTTCATGATTCGGTGCATTACTTGGCTCATCCTGCCTTTTTTGATATGCACTTACATTACATTGCATTAACGTGCAGTGTGTTTACGCATTCTGCTCGCAAAGCAACTTATGACAGACATTTATTGTAATTAATGATTGAAGTTGCATGTAACTCCTAATGGAAAACTGATTAAACGGATCCGGAGACGTTGCGTTTTCCGTGTAAAACAGCTATTTGTTGAGGGTTTTAAAAATGCGTGTTGGTAGAAAGGGTAACGTCGCCCTTTTCACAAGATTTTTCTATAAATTAAGTCTTCTGAATGGCAGATACGGATTAACTTAACCCATTATACTAACTCTCTATTATGCTGTACTCATGCACATACTGCATTATATATTTTTATTTTATACGTATGTCAAGAATTAGTTTTTCTTTTAACAAGAGGTATTCTCAAATCTTGAGAAGTGTGTATTGTAAAGCACGTAAGTGTATATTTGAACAAGGGGTATTGAATTGACACCTCTTGAATACACTTTGAAACGTCCCTTTTAATAACATTGGAAGCCCTTGTGTGATATTTGTAATTTTTTAATTTAAAAATTTGATACAGGGCGTAAACGTATCCCTTCAGGGTGTTTATTCTGACAGTTTACCTGTTGCCCAGCCGGTTTTCAATTAACCAAACTGCTGTTGGCAATCCGTTGCCTAATAGGCGTGGCAATTATTACAAATTGACGCTAGTCTCGTTTTCAAAACAGCGCTATTGCAGCTCTACGTAATTAATATTTTTTCTTCTAAAACGTAATTGATGATCATGTGCGACGAGACATTGCATATCTACGTATTTTGCATGTATGCATGCATGTATTACGACTACATCATAACGAGTTTAATTAAATAATTGGTGTTGTAATTTGTTAATCAGTTTCCGAAACTCCCTAAGCGAGTCATTATAGGCTTCTATGGTGCCTGTGACGCTTATAAAAAAGCCACTTTATTAAATAGCATGTTAAATGAATGATGGCTATATGGTTAGGTGGGTCCTCCCAGGGCCATCTCACCCTAAAAAACGCTAATGAATGCTTTCGTGGCACCATCGCCAAGCTGAATTATTTAAATTTATCATGTTGTATTAGAGCGTGTCAAATGCGAACAGAAAAAAAGCGTGGGTTAAAATGTGTCAGTTTTTAGCCGCACCTACATGAAAATTATCCACCAGATAATTAGTAATTACTCGTTTTAGAACACTAAACTAAAATGCTTCAACTGTTTCAGATTGAAAAATCGTTGTTGGTGACAACTTACTAGGAGCAAATCTCTGGTAGTTTTTCATTATATGGACGAATGTTTTGTTCTTTTGTTACGTTGAACATGGCCTGGTGGAAAAATTATTCATGGACCATGTATGGACATGTATGGCTAGACCATAAATTGGACCCGTCTGGTAATATATATGTAACTTGTGCATATATGGCCCTTGTATTTTCATGCAGCATAGTTGCATATATGACCATACAGTGTGTATGTGTTTGAATGGCCATGTATGTATTCATGTACAGTGGGAGAATGAAGTGTTGTCAGTCAAGTTGCCTAACGAGTGCCCAACACTCAACAGTTGTCCCGTTTCTATCATATTGTCATAATGCAGAGATGTTTATGCCAGTCTTCGTAGAAAAGTGTTGCTTTCAATGTGTATGGTGAAGGAGGAAGGGGGTCGGAATAATACGAGGCATGCATAATGCGAACAAGGAAATATTTGCAAAGGCAGTAAATATGCCGGCATTTGGTATTACTTTACAAGCTCCTGATCTGCATTGTCACTATCAATCCACTAATGGGAGGAGCCTAGGCACGCATATTTCATTTGCATCCTCGCTTGTCTGAGTATTTACTCTGACAAATTGGCTGAACTTCTGCTGCAGTTCTGCTCATTGTCACAAATGGCACGAGGATAATGAAAATCCATATGTTAAATGTTACTTCTGAATGAGGAAAACAATGCATTTGGCATATGCAGTACCTTCGTCGGCTTGATGCAGTGGCTCTATTCCCCAATGTTCATCATGGATTCATGTATTCCACTTATTTTCATTAGCCCTAAAAACCATTTTTGAAATTGCTTCTGCGAACCCACCCACTCGCATTGTAGCCTACTTGTATGTGTGTGTTTTATACGAAAGGTGAGATTAACTCCTCTTAAAACTGCTAACTTGATCCCAAAATGGTAGAACACTGGGTAATAACCATTTTTCAAAGAATGGAAATTAAATAATGTTGATTAAATATTAATCAGCTGATAAATTATGTGATGCAGACTTGTTTCCGCGAAGTTAGACGCTAATGCATTTATGATGCATAGACAACTTTCCACTGAACTATTTTGACTGTTTATATATATACTTTTGGAAATTACGTATGTACATATGTAGCTATGATGTAGATGTTTACATTCATATAAAACCATTCGATTATAGTTTTCATTTGTATTAGAAGCGCAATTGCCTCTCTACAGTAAGGCTATTGTTATAAACTTCTCATTTAATATCGATCGAGTGTAGATAATTTACTGAAATACAATACCATGGAATTATATACAGTATAATGATTACATCTATCCAAAATATCAAGTTAGATAGCAGTGGTCATTTTCATCCTTAAGTACACGTATGATGTTTGTAGAAGATATTTTCATCATATTCTTATTAATTGTAAGTAAAATTAGTTCATTATATAATGGTTTTATAATGGAATTATATAATGGTTTTATTTATGCAATTCGAGGTGATGGTAAATTAGCTTTCGATATTATTTTCAAAAATGTGTCATTTGGTCTTACCTAGTTTCTATCTGTTTTTACTTTGGGGAGTTTAGAGGACTGCCATCGCTCATAGTGCGCAAAATGCAGTAAACCAAGCGGTATATTGCGCATATTGGATGTGCTCTTATCTCGGATTTATTTGCATGTTTGCAAAACGTGAGATATGTTTTCTCGCAGCCATTTGTTACTGTGTCAAACTTTCTTGTTTTCAAATTAAAGTTTGCTCGTGTGCACATCACGATTGAAAAGCTTTTTGTTCATTGATCACGGCCTTTTATTGCTTGCTCTTTCTGATAACAAGTTGCAGACATCCGAGATTCGAGTGCACTGACACAAATGGCCAGGAAAGCCTAATTTTATTTTCACTCCTCATTGCAGAGTTGCAATTACAGAGCTATCTTAGACCTGCTTTTATCTCGATTTTACACCAAAAGAAGAAGAAAAAAACAACATGGCTCACGATTTCTATACTCGTCCTAATCGGATAAAATGTTTATTCGCGGCGGTTATTACAAATAAAAATCGATGGGTTGAATTGAGACGTTTGTTAAATTGTGACTCATAGTGCTATCTAATACAATTATGGAACAATATTAAATACTTTTAAAAATGTCCTATTTATGCCTTACAGCGGTTTCTTAACAGGTTAATTATACATATTTCCATTTAGTATCAAGAAACAACCAAATTGATGCCACAATCAAATTTGTTTCAGCAAAACATAGTGGAATTCTGGTTATTTACTTGTATAAAATCTCGTGATGTATATCTGAAATCCACGACATTTTTGAAAGCCATTTTATAGAATATAGAACGAAATTCCAATATTGTACATTGCTTCAATTTAGCACTATACACTTATAGTTTGTGCCATTGTGTGTATACCAAATTGTGTTGTCTTTTATCGAATAGCTATAAAGTAGTATGCTGTTTTCTCTGCTAGAGAAGGCAAGCTTTTCTCGAGCTTTCCGAGTTTTGTCCAAATCACTCCTAATAACTTCCTGCTCTGAAATATGCCATCTTTGTTCGGTTTTCAATATGCAATATGCGACCCTATATGTCCATGGTTGGTTGCTGCTTCTTGCACCAACTCCTTTTCGTTGTTGCGTCCATCTTTTGAAGGAGTCCTCTTCTGTGCGTGTGCGCACGTGTGTGACTGCTGAGTTGTTTGTATACGAAGGAGGGGATCTGATTTGCTCGTCAACAAACTTAATCATACATCATCGATATTGATGTGTATGCACGGATATATATCTCTTCGGGTTGAAATTGGTGTAGGGGAAAGTGCAGCGGCTTTTCATTGCTGCGGCCTTGTATAGAAAATGCGGAAAAGCAGAAATGATAAATGGAAAGAGCAGCAGCGCAAAAAAATCATGCCTTTTTGCAAAGTTTCAGCACTAAGTAATTAAAAAATTCGATATTGAGAGTGACACTAATGGATTTTTTGCTATGTGCATAGCAACGTTTCGAATAGGATAGACCGTAGACTACATTGATTTTTTTTTCTCTTTTAGCCTAATTTCTGCGTATGGGGATGAGTCTTCTCGTATAACCTATTTATCACGCGTTCAAAATGCTTGTCATTATGATCTAAATTCGAGGGTTTTATAAGAGCTGATAAGTTCTGGGGTGAGATTGCATAAAAAATAGTGCGCATGATTTATATAAATATTGATAAAAAGTTATGTGCCTTTGGCTTCGAGAATGTACTAAGGGTAATTTTTATGTGCGTTGGGGGATGAGAAAATAGTATGAAAAAAAAAGTTGTTTGTTAACTTATAAATTCAATAAAAATATTGAAACGTGAGTGAAAGATGGATCTTTAAGATTTAATGTCAAATTTCAGATTTCTGGAGGCATTGAGTAATGTACTTTTGGATTCTTAGGTTTTGAATTACTCGAACTGAATATCATACACTGTAACATGGATTTTCCATTAGTTTTTAATTTATAAATTATACCTCTATAGTTTTATATATTTTCTGTTTTGGGGTATTCGTCTTAGAATGGCTTAACAATAGCATGGTTTTAAAGCAAATGCTATTATATGGGATTAGTGACGTATTGCATCAACAGCTGTTGGCACTTAAATATTATCCTCGTTTCTTATCAGCTTGTATTTATTTGTTAAAATAGATAGAGCTGTCCAAAATCTGACTTGTCCTGTATAATATTTACCTTAGGACCATCTTAAGCAATGTGGCTGTCGTGGGAATGTCATATAACCACGTGACCGAGTGCAAGTTTCTGGGCGCTTTCGATTGCCCGTTATAATCGCCTCTGATGCTAAGAGCACATTGAAAGGGCTATTTATTACAAATTTATTACCGCAATTAATTTCAGGTCTCGAGATATATCTCATTCACATCCAGCTCATATTTAGCGAGTTTCTTGATCGATGCGTTTTATCCCCCTCCATCGGAATTTATTGCCTTTCCTCGCGTGTGTTGTGTACACAGCTTGACCATTGACCCGCGGTGTTTTGCCGGCGCTCATCACCGGCCATCATTCGTTACGGACCGCGTACGAATGAACAATGGACAAAGTCCTTTATGAACATAAATCTTGCTTATGGGAATGAGAATAAGCAGTTCGATGAAGTTTATGGATGCATGAGTATTGTTAGACGCGAAAGAAGAAGATGGCCATTGGGGTAAATGGGCTTCCTGGAGAGTGGACTCACCTCGTTAAATGGCCGAAGTTGGAACTCGGGCTTTGGCTTACCGTTGGCAGTCCCGCTGGGAGACATGTTGTGGTAAATTGCTTAGTCCACATGAGGCCAGTGCGGATGACGAATAGCACGGATTCGCTTTGCCACAAACCCGAGTGGAATTTCATATAAGAATGCGCATCGCCATACAAAAACTATACATAAACCTCCATTGTTGAGCTGAGCCCTGGGATGCGTACCCCTCCGCATGTGGGGCGTTTTACCAGCTTCTATATCGAGCTATAATTTAGATGCAAAGCTGCTAATGTAGACAAACCTACTTCAACTCACCCAGGCTTAAATTCAAATCTCTGAAGCACAACCTCGAAATACGTCAGTAAATATGTATGCTGAAGTGCATGGGATTTTTGCTCATAAGGATGTAAAGTGTGTAAAAAAAACATTGCTGAAGTATAGCTACTTGTGAAACATCTATTGCAACCCAAATCTCAGTCGTCAAAATAATGATCTAGTCGAGCTTTCTTTTCATAATCAAGCTCCAGAAATTTAAAGTTGCTATTTAGCATCGAAACGAGGCATTTTGTTGTCGTAATCCTATCATTTAAACCAACCGCATGAGAGTTGAAAACTTCCTAAAGTTCACAAATGACACTTTTGGGATATTTGGATTCGATGCTAAATTCGATTGATATTTAATTGAAAACATTTACCGATTTTGAAATTTTTGACTTTATCCACGTGTATCATTCGTATTCTGGAAACATGCTCTATCCATACTTTATTGCGCTAATATGTTTCCATGTAAAATGCATTAGTGTCTGCCGTATAACTTGTATGGTCGACCATCCCATGTCTGTAGGATGTTCACCTAGTAAAGCATGTGTAGTTTTTATCTACGTAAACCTAAATTGAAGTCCCTTCAGTGCCCAACATTTGGAGATTTCAATCTGCTCCAACTGAAAGTACGACTTTGGAGAATCTATCGCTGAAATATTGATGAGATTATGGCCTATGAACCGAAAATGGCAAATGACCATCGGTTTGTACATTTTTCTCGTTGCGTTCCGCGTGTCCCATGTGTGTTTGGATGCTCCCCAAAAACAGCAAATGGATAACCCCTTGAAATTCCTTAAGACTTTTCCCGTGACCGGCAAGGAAATCTATAGGTAGGCGTACACGGTATATATTTGCTCGATATGAAAACCAAAACCTTTAACTTCTCCCAGGATGGTCATTTACCTGTCAGGAAAAGGAATATACGATCGCTATGGTTACGGTGTTTGTGCACCTCACTGCGATATTGCCAGTCCGTAGATAAGCTATAATTGGGCCCTGGTTTTGTAGACCAAAGCAAAGGAGACGTACACATGGGTGTGAAAAATGTTTCAACTCTGCGCTCTATCTCGCTATAGACTTATGAAATATGAATATGTCAAATGTGATTAATGAAGTCGCCTTGAAATGAGCCCGACATTTCATTTTTCCCCGGCTTAGAAAGATATGCTAGAGATCGATGGAGAACTGAAATTATCAATCATAAATATACATATATTGCATTGAAAGAATATGATTTCGGAGATTATTAAGCGAAAACGACATCTTAAAAGAAGCCGTAAAACTAATTTCGTATTGAATTTCACATACAGTAATTCCATCATGACTGAAATAGAGGTAGAATTTTGACTTGTTTGTAATGTCCTAAATTTTGATTCCCAAATGCCAGAAATATGATAACTCTCGACAAGGACATTTTCTTATTAGTATTTTGTAATATTTGTGAATACTTACATGTAGTTAGTTGACCGCATTATTCTTTGGCGATGGATATGCTTTTCCAAAGGATTGCCTTGAACTATTGAAAATTCAATCGCCTCCAAAGTACTTATGGATTTTACCCCCAACCATGTGCTATTTACTGAATATGCTGACAATAAGTAATTTGTTTAATACAGAATTATAGTATAAATAATAAACCTCAAATGATTTGATTTATGTTTTTATTTTGACTTCAAATGTTCAGTTTGATAAATACGCTTCTTCAAAAGACAGCAGATGAATCAAACATGGCGTTATTTTTTAATCAAAAACTAGCGGTGTTGAATGCATATTTGCCAATTTTCGTGCAAGTTGTTTCACTATCTCTTGAGACTTTATATAGAGCTAGCATGTGTATGTGTATTGCTATTTGACTTATTTTAGCATACAATATTTATGGCATTTGTTTCTTCGTAACAAATTACTACGAAGTTTGTAGTTGTATTTTTTCATGTCATTGGATTTTATTTATGGGGTCTAGATATTCGGATCTTTCAAATAACTTTGAATTACTTTATTTATGTTGTTCATTTTTTTTTTATTTTATTCGTTTTTCTCCTTTTTTTATAATTTTTTGCACCCTTTTACGATGTTTGTGAAGACGCATGTAATGCCTATAGGATATGATGAACTAAAACTTGCTGTCATTTTGCACTGCTGGCAGGCCTCAACACTGCAACCTTCCACACGATATATAATAAACCATTTAAATTCTTGTCGTAACTTTGGTATCATATTTTGCAGATTGACTTCTTTCTTTTAAGAATAGTTTTTCCATAAACTTTGTGTTACAGTATTAAAGGGGTCGTTCCAAGCTGGTAATGCAAAGAGGACAACATGTTGCCTTTAGATATATTTTTTTGAAATTTGAATAACCTTTGTAGAGCATAGTAATTTAGTGGCTATAATTTTCTTCTAGCATAACGCCTCCTTCTTCACTATTTTACATAACATTTGAGAAAATCCATCAGTGTGGCTCGTTTTCATACGTTTTCTTTCCGGGCTCAGGCTCCACATTTTCCTTTAGGCAATTGCACCAGCATTCCAAATTTATTTTTCAATGCATAGTAAATTGGGACATCAACACTCCCATTGAACTTGCAAACTAGAAAAATTTCTACTTGGAAGCTTTTATATTTTTTATGGAAAATAGCATGCACTATATACAACATATCTGCTGCTCTGATCAAATTTGTATTGCTCTTCTTGTTTTTATATAAAAGAATGCTTCTCTAGCATTTTTCATAGTTGGTACACGAGTACACTATGCTAGGCTTTGCTCCAATTTATTGCCACTGCTAAAACTTTATCTGCAATGTTTCTTTCGTACATTTTTCAAATACGATCGTGTGCGCATTTTGTACCAGTATGCTATCAAACCATCAGTATTGGGGGCCTTAGGCTAACTTGAACCCTTTGTAAACTAGTAGTTTCTCTGTACTAGTTGTCATTAACAAATAGCTTCAAAGCATTTGCACTTTTCAAATACGGCTTTCAGCTCATATTGCACGACAAATTTTAGTTATATTAAACCCTGGGGAACATTGAAAATACTTTTCTTGGAAATGGTTGGTTGTAATTCCTAAAACACGGGGCATATATCACAAGCAATATTTTTTTATACATTTTATTATTATAGATATAGCCCAAAAAGTAGGAGTCCAATATATAATTTACATCGTATAACAAATTGACATTAACAGGAATAGTTACTTGTTATACTTGTGGTTATAGCAAGCTCACTTTTCTTTATCCATAAAATACATTTTAATATAATTTCTACTTTATTAAATTTAAATGTATTACCGTTTTCCTGTTTGGCTTAAACTAAATATGGCCAGCTTCAAAATGGTTGTTACTTTTATAGACTTTATGCCAGGTGAAAATCTTGCATCCTATTATAGGTTGTCATAACAGATCATTACATTTTTGTAAACATTAACATAGGTTTGTTGACCTCGGTTTTAGACTTAAAATCACTAATTAGGTTGTGTTATTAGTGAAATTAAAATATGCATTAATTGTTTTTGGCCTATAAACGTTGGGTATAATCTGTCATGAAAGTGCCTTGCATTTACTTTATCCATCCGCGTGTTTGGCTTATCAACTCTTTTCCATTATGTTGTCACGTTGAATTATTTATTAATCTGCAAATAAATTTATGTGGACCAAAGGCATCCCGAAATAGACTCCAGAAAGCACTTAGGCCAGGCTTATGCTATTAATTAAAGCCGAACTCGAGCTCAGAATCTGGGTCCAAGCTTCTGTGGTTTAATTCTTTTTTAAAAAATTGTGTCTGTGTATCATTGAACAATTTGACTGTAATCCAAAATTTAAATAAATATAAGAAAATGTAGAGTAATATTACAAAAGATTTTAAAAAGGAGCCGATGAATAACTGCGCAAAAAAAACCCCGCTTTTAGTCCTATATCAATCATTTACATATATCACGTGTATTTTCCGGGATTACTAACCCCAGGTTCCTTTTTTGGAACATTTTCGGTATGCTTTAGCTATATCAGTCTGATTTTCAATAACGAATTTATATCTAAAAGCCATCATCAGTAATCTTTAATGCACTAACTTCGTTGAATGCATCTGACAGACTCGGAGGCGACACCGGATTCCACCAGATAAGGTTTCTCTTCCATTCTATGCTGGCAAATGACTACCCTGCAGTTGGTTGTGCTTTTCCATCCCGGCATGCATCGCTTCAAATTTCATTTTACCGATATGGAAACTTTTACGAACATGTGAACCACTTTATTTCGGCCCCCCTCTAATGCACACGCTAAGAGAGTTGATTCACATAAGAAATAAGATAATGTAACAACATTGCAAGAGTGATGAAATTAATCACCCCTACCATCTAACCCAATCTGTCTAATATTCTTATCCTTTCTTCATTTTTACATGTGTTGCATTCTGACGTAAAAACAAGGATAGCGATGTTGAACGTGGGTAAAGTGCTTATTAATGAGACTTCACACATTGCAATCTCCTAGCAAAAACAATTAATGCGAGAATAAGGCGTTGTTTGACGGTGATTGAAATCTTTCATTAACGAGAAAGGCTGATTTCTGACATTGTATCTGAAAACAAGTTTTTAAGATATTGTACTTTAAGTTTGACCAATTTACAAGTGCGTTTATTGGCCATTAGTTACTTCGACGCCCCTAATTGTAGGCAATCACTGAGTGCTTCGTTGCTATCAGTGATTGCCTGTAGTAGGGGCAGCACTGAGTGCTTCGTTGCTATCAGTGATTGCCTGCAGTTAGGGGCAGCACCTAATTACACGTTCTGAGATCAAATTTTCTCAAATTATAGTACTTAATTAAACGACATACGAATGCGTCTGAGGAATTATGAAAACTTATATGGTTATAGTTATTCAAACGTGGAAAATTAAAGTTTATACTTAGTTTGATCATTCTTTTGAAAACCACAACCATCTCAGAGCACCAAGGTTTTATGGCAGCATTTCAGAAATTGCGTTCGAAAGATGAGTTTTGTTTATTATATACTTTTAAAAAACTTCCAAGGTTCCCCGTACAGGAAACTGCATTAAATAAATATGTAGTTTTCTTATTTTTAATATCCTTCGCCAGAATATGAAAGTGCAATTGTTCTATTTGACATATAGGTATAGAAAAGCAAGGGTCTATACATCTTGAAGTTACTGGCTGGTATTACATTTAAGTTGCGCACTTATGAATAAATTAAACGATAAAAATTTACATTTGTTATATATTTGAATTCCTCTCCTGGATGCGGCATTCCTGCGTATCAATTGCACGCTACTTTTGTTTCCTTTATTGCAGTGGGGCCTCTTTATGGTCGCCGAGGCGCCAAGAACCTCATGGTTCAGCAAAATTTGTTTTCTGAGCCATTATATATGGGCCTATCCACTCGCATTTTTATTAACATCTCGTATAAAGAAAACTACTGCTGCAATTGTACGCTATAAAAAACACTCAAGGAGAAAAAATTGCATTAGACACGAAAGTTAAATAGTTGGCCATGTTTGGATATGGCTCCTCTATGAATCTCCTGGTTTGTGTAGAAACCCAAAAATCACCAATTCGCGACGAATTTCTTTGGTAATAAAAACAATGCTCTAAGCGAAATAAAAATATCAATTTCTTTTACCGGAAAGCATATAACAGGTTCAATTTTGGTGGAAAATGGCAACAAAAGTCAGCGTTACAATAATGAAATGCAAACTATTGGATCATATCAATAACAATGAACTGAAACTTGCAAGTAAAACGTATTTGCTCTGAAAAGCTTGCTTTTTATTGCACATGATAATGCTTGGATATGTTCAACTTTGAGAAAGTGTTAAAATTTGATACCAAAATGTTTGAGGACCTGTCGGTTTACGGTATTTCTAATTCATCACTTTTCTTATTAAATTAAGTTGATATAAAGTTTATACGAATGTGATAAAAAAGCAATTCGAAAAATTATAAGCTGCCACCTTTATAAGTTTCTTTCCGTCAATAATTTTATATGTTTGCTTTTTTCTGTTGTTTTTCAGATATTAAATAAGAACCATTGGTATATACGCTTTCTGTGATATATTGCTGACCATTGCATTTTTTCCCCCCGATTCCAGCGTTTGACCTCCGAATAACTATCTCATTTCTTTTCCAATATCTTTTTTTATTGACCACCATACATCTCCTGAACTTCATCGTTCCGCCATCAAAGTTGACATTGAAAAATCGTTGCAAATTTACTACTGTTGGTCCCTCCGTCATTTACTCTGTGTCACAGACAGTGGTGTTAGCTGCCTTTCTCATTCTATTTAGCAATTGCCTTTCCGTGGTCCAACATCCTTCGGCCTTTCATAAAACTGCCTGAATAAAGTAACTTTGTTATAGCTCACTCGGGACATTAGAAGGCTAATTCTGAAAGTCGTTGCATTTGATGTGCAGCATAGGGATGGTTATGAAGCCAATTGACGGAAATAACGGCCGTGCCAGAAATATATTTTTCCTATACGTTTTTCATTTTATATTTTCTTGCTTACTTTGTAAATTGTGTAGTTAGGAACGACGAACTGTACTTTGTTATTAAATAATTCACTATACTCTACTCTGTAGTATTTTTACTACACAATTGGAATGTCGAATTTTTAAAACTCGCCCTTTTGGAAATTATGAATATAAATGTGCTGTTATGCGATATAAAATTTTCGAAATTTGAACTTTTTCAATCTAAATACTCTTTAATTAATTGCATTATTTACTACAAGTAAATGTAGAGTGAAAGCTACGATTTTAGATATCTTTGGATTAATCTCTTTGCATTATCGCGCAAGTTATGTCAAAATATGCGCAGCCTGACGTTATTTTTTTTTGGTACTTTAAGACCCTTGCAAAGCTCGACCTACATGGGAATTGTTCTATAATTAATAACCCACTAGCTCGTCACTTATTGTATTTTTCGCCGTGATAAACTTTCTGCTGAATTTAACAATATGAACATTTATGATCTATGGTTGGCAAGTTTATCCCTGGAAATGTTTTTATATATACTGAGGGCAAAAACATAAGCAAAAAATATTGAATGAGGAGGCTAAAAGAAAGCCGGTTGCATCAGTCTTTCTGATAAACATGAACTTGAATCAATGAGATGGAAAAATGGCTTAGTGCCGGCTATAGTATATATCCTGTCACTGCTATGTATTGACTTTTGCCTTCAAAAATAAATAGCAGCCTACACGACGCATAAGGCATCTTTCCACGGTCAGTTAGGGCTTGATTTATGGACAAAGTTTTATCCCAACTTACGATACATTTAATTTTTGGTTGGGTGATTTATAACCGTTTCCTATTGCGCTTTTTGGTGTTTTTGGCTCACCATTTTTACATGTATGAAATCTGGGACGTCCTGTCGTTACACGTATTACACGTAGTTGTTGTTTTGGTGTAGTGGAATGCGGAATCAGGTGATACGATTAACATTTGAACGACGTCTGAACGAAAGAATCCCATTAAAACTATTTAATTATATTTTTTAAAAGAACCTCTTAATCATGTCTTAAATCAACATTCAAACCAATAGTATTTCCGATTTAATTTTATGTACAAAACCTCATTCTAGTGAATTCTAGAGTGAAAATGTTCGTTGAAAATAAAACCTGGTGCGGTATATCAAAAATATATCAAACATATATTGAAGTTGGTATTGATCTTGTAACGTCACATGCAAAAGAGGCCTTCAAATTAAGCAACGTTTTGGAGTCATTGTCAACTTTTTTTGAGCAATCAATGAAAATTGTCCAAAGAAGTGGAATGGTAGTGAAGTTTCTAAACGTGCATTCTACGGGATACACATCGGCAATGAATAAAGACTCACCGTGGATGTCGCTAAATAATGATAGCTATAATAGTGGATATATATAAGCGAAATGACAATAATTTACACTTACCGTGTATGTTAGCACTAAAAGGGGGGGCTACCATGGCTCCTATCATTATTAGGTTCCATTAACTCTATATAAATTGTGTAGTAATGGAAAATGAAATCCATGGTTAAACCTTCAAATCCTACCAGGCAGCCAACCTTCTTTTAATACTGTACTTTGAAAGACTTAAAGATGACCGTATAAAGCTCTCTGGAGTTTGAGGCTCACATACAACCCGTTATTCTTTGTCTGACGGTAATTTATTATTGCTTAAACTCGTTGGAAACTGGCCTGAGGAAATCCTCACAATAATAATCACTCTTCTCTTGATATACATTTGTTTAAAAAACTGTAAAAGTTGTTCTGTACCAAAGGCGTTGTTTTGGACCGAATTGTTTGCTTTTCTTGAAATGTTAAAAGCCAAGAGACTATAAATTGAAATAAATTGCGTTAAGGTCTAGGTTTTTCCAAATATATACGAGCCTGTGAATATACATAAAGCAACTACATTTTTGACTATATTTTAGTAAAATGGGAGAGAGGAAGTACTAGAATCAATATTATTTGAAAATTAGCTTTCAGCGCGTTGGAAGATACTTTGATAGCTAGGGGTTTTAATTTCTTGAAAAATATTATGGATTATTTGGTGAATATCTCCTTCTGTTGCTTATGGCATTTTCAGTTAATGTACTGTTAACGAGAAGAGGGAACGTACTATAGGATAGCATAGACTGAAACAAAGTGTGGATGCATTTTCATGTTCTGTCGACTTACATTGCCAAGTCTTAAGGTTGAAAAACTGAAACTCTTAAGTAATACATTCATGTGTCTAGGGTAAATCTCTTGAGACATATTTAGCAATTCCGTTGTTTAATTTCCCAACTTCTGATAGTAATGCAGTAGACTTTCTGTATACACAACCTTGCGTTTTGGGAAAAACAACTTGGTTTATTTATGAGATGCTGTCTCATATGTTTATATTTCCAGGAATGGGCGTAGCGAGAGTGGGTCTATTTCTCCCTACAGCCCCTAATTATGGCCCTGTCCACGGAGTGTCCATGAATCTGATTTAATGGCCTGTGGGTAGCTTTTTTCGGATGAGTGTGTCCCCTCTAATGCCGCAGTTATATGGCTGGACTGTTGTGTTGTGGCAGGGTAACATTTATTGCGGATGGTGCAATGTCTTTACTCGGACCCTCAGCAGTGCTCTTACATCAGAATAGCTCGTTGTTTGACTTCTACTCGTTATCACGTCTATGTATAATCCTAAAAGCTTTTCCATGTCGGAAACAAAGTGTTGCCCAGCCCTTGTCTCGTTGCCTGCATGTCCACCCCAAGCAGGGTTGCTCTCGCATGCTGGAAAAAGCCATATTGCATGCACGAATTTTGCAGGCAAGGAAGGCGTCGGCTTACGCTACGAATAATGATTTTCGAAATTAAAGCCACGAAACGTATGCTGGCAGTGGTCAATTTGTCTTATTTGCAATGCGTGGGAGGAGTTCATGCTTAGGAGGGAGAAGGAAAAGGCAGTTGCCTTATAGATCTTAGATGTTCGGGATTCTTAGGTCCAAACTGCTTGGCAGAAAACGTACATGTATGTGATAATACTGGTAATCTCTAAGTGTAAATGCATATGGGATGAGTGTTGTGTTTCTTTCTTACAAGCTCCAGCAGATGGCAAATAGAATGAGATGATGAAAAGAGCTTTCAAATCTGCTGACTTGGTACTCGACCATTTCAAACACTTCAGACTACTATGCTACATGTACATTGGCGTATCTCAGTTTCATTTTAAAGTACTTTCATTCGAACTTATGCTATAGTAATCGTGACACTGGACTCGAGTTTTGTTACAGCATTGTCAAAACAAACAAAAACTTGAATTGTGTAATTTAGAGTACTGCAGAAAAAATAAAATGTCCACAAAAATTGTAATATTATTTACAACTTCACAATTACGTAATAATAATTTCAATAGAATTACGTATACCACTTTTGATTGAATATCAAAATTTGAACATATTCTAGCATGGATACCTATATCCAATTTGCTCGATAAACTGCCTCTTTTACGTCTGTATTAAAGCACGGCAAGGTTATTTTTGTCCTGATAACACAATTGCCATAATGATGTTTAATTTCGTATTGTTTATTTATTTGGTGGAAATTGATATACTAGTAGGATGAATGACATTGTTAACTGATGTTAGCAAACACGCTAGATGTTGATCCGTGTAGTTTTTGCAGTCAAGGCTATTCATTAATTAATTACACAGTCAAAGATAAAAACTAATCGTGTTAGAGATATTAGACATTTTCTGGCAAGCTGGTTTTTTCTTGCTGTTTTTTTGACGAAACAATGTGTAGTTAGTTTGTATGGTGGCGCCATCTTATTTTGTCATGGAACATTTAATCTCCTATACCATTCTGAGGAAAAGGTTTACATGATGCTTCATTACCCGATATGTATTTTGAATTTTTGATTTTCACGCCCAATTTGTGGAGGTAATTTACGGTATTAAATTGTCTAATTGGGAAGTCAGCTGATGAAGGCTGTGGTTGGGTGCATGGCGTATACAATGTATACCGCCTCAACTCGAAGTGCTGCATTGCCTATAAATGTGCCCAAGATGGAGGTTTTCTCTAGCTCTCAATTTCAGATATTTCAGGAGGTAAAACACATCTGTATGCATGTTTATGATCAGTATGCAATTTAACGAGGAATAAAAGAGCCATTTTGTTAACGCCTAGCTGTGAAATTTGCGTATGAAAATAATTCCGACTTGCCAACCTTTCGTCCTTTTCTCTTTGAAAATTATGTTCGGTTTTTATGCTATTACGCTACAACGTGCATATAGCAACTGCATTTTCAAGTAGATTTAAATGCGGTTTGCTACCATTGCGAGCACGTCTGTTTCTAAGTGTTTCTAAACCTCTTGAGCTCCACCATGGTCAGACAGCGCGCTTCTGCATGCAACATGAACTTGCCGAGCTTAAAATAATGCAAATGTACATCTTCCTGGAGGGGCCTTTGAACCTTTTACGCATAATTTCAAGGCATAAGCCGCCAATTGCGCGATAATCTGAATGGGCCTACGAGGTTAAGGCGGTCTTCAGTTTGTTGCTTATATCTTGAAGATGAAGATGAAATACACTGACGTTTCATTTCATATACGCTGCTTGTGGGTTGTTCAGATCAATTTAAAAACGCGCCTTGTAAAAGGGAAAATGTTAGAAAATATTTTTTATATTGATATGGGACTCAATAAATTATGTTTATATCTTATGTTAAGATCCACCATTATATAATTAACATTGGTATTTTTTTTTCTTGCAGGCTTTGTTCAATGTTCCTGCCACCCACCGAAAGTTTCGTGGCCGCCCTGCTCTTTGCCGTGCATCCCATCCATACTGAGGCCGTACGTATACTAATTATTGTTGCCAGTTCTTACTTATTAAATCATGGGGGCATCGCTGCAATACGGTGCCCCATATCAACCCCACTCTTTTTTCCCCCTCTTTCCCATCAAGATTTTTCCTATTTTAATACTCTTGGGCATCCGCATAAAAGCAACTTCTATATTGGTAAAATTGGCAACTAGTTGCATCCATTCGCTATCAATCCCCAGTCCGAGTTGAGTTTTAGTAGACATACATGCTTTTGCATTTTACTATTATGGTATGTTGAAGAGAATTTTTAGAAATCCCAGAGGCTTCAATATGCTTTTTTTGTTAAATGTTTTTAGGATAGCGCGCCAACAGCTTTTAAAAGCAATTGCTATCTTCCTATAAAATTGTTCATTGGTAGACCATGCAATAGCTTTGTACATACCATTATCTAGTGTCTTCCAGCGACGATTTTTCCCCTTTTCTTGGTGATTTAAGTGTATCGTATTGAAGGAGAATGTAAAAAAAAGCAAGATGAAATCGCATTTCAACGAGAAAGTCAATGAAGTTGCTTAATGTTCGCCATTGCATACATTTAAGGGAATCAGGACCATCGATAGTGTCTCCTTCCCTCGGCTTAGTGGTTTTTGGGATAAAATCGATGGGCAATAAAAGCCATCCAATTGGATTTAGTTATTATTTCTAAAATCCTATTTAAAATGCGTACTGCTTCCCTGAAAGAGAAAAAACAGCCCTAAATGCGATACACTGGTTACAGGGGCATTTTAAATGACTTACATCGGGATTACATTAGGATTATGTCAAGTCTAAATGAGTTTACATGCATTATTAATACTGTGGAGGGACATGACATTTGGTTAAAAGATAAGATTCGTTTACATGTATACATATGCGCAGTAAGGATATCTAAAACACTAATGTATGTTCCATTATACTTGTATACAGCTATATGTATAGTTTATTTTAAATGTACTCGTGCAGAAAAGTTTTTATAACATTCACTATACAATGTATTGTCTGATAAATTAGGAAACATTAAATGACATGCTTATTAAAATAATTATACTGTATATACACAATATTAATAAAACTGAATGTAAACCATCATTATTCCTTGATTCCATTGCTGAAATCTGATATAATTGGTTAAATAGTTGGATGCTCGTGGAGCTGCTATGCATTTTTTTTTTTCACATTAAAAAAAATTGTTTCAAGTTGTACATGTTTTCCGCAACTTTTGTAAGCTGCAAACTACAGTACATTGAAATAGTTTCTAATGTAATTTTAGTAATAATATGAAGTTTCAATTCCAAATAATGATAACTAATCCTTCCATATGTCAAATTCATTTTAATTAAACTTTTCATTATAGCTTAAATTAATAATCCTATTTCTACTGCAGGTTTCTGGAGTGGTGGGACGTGCTGAGACGCTTTGTTCGGTATTTTTCCTAGCTGCATTTTTCTCGTATTGCAAATGCGCTGGAAGGAGAAAGAAAACTGGTAAGTACTAATGATGGCGTTGTTTCTTAAATATATATTAAAATTAAGGTTTACATATTGGAAAAAATTCATATAACTTACAAAGGCTTACTTTTTTTGGTAATGCTGCTTGTGTGAAATACATGCCTTTGTATTTATCTATAAATCATGAAAGCTGATTATGTATAAAGAAGCCGAATCATTTTCTAAACGGTTCTCTACATTGGTAAATAATCATCATTTATTCCACTAATATTCCACCCATGAAATATTTCAAACGTTTAGCAACTCAATTATTGGTGCCACAATGTGAAAATACTTATGTACATGGATTACTTTTATTTAATCAGCATTCATGTATCCGTGTCAAAAGGTATCTGCGAGGCATTCTAAAATATAGCATTACAAAATGGAAACTATGTTTATCGTATTTGAAATGCCATAGTTAATGAAACCTACAAACAGCAGCCTCGTGACCTCTGATTCAGCCCTATCACGTATTTAGCTTGCCATTTTAAGCGCATATTGCACGCTTTTCTTCATAAACATGTAAATCCAATATTTCAAATTTGCTAAAAGCGTATTGAAACTATTACTCATAATTAATTATCTTCCATTTTGCATTTTTCCCACGTAAAACGATATTTTTTCGCCATTAAATGCCGTGCTTTCTTAGTGCTTTTAATTTATGGTTGAAAAATGTGACATTCCCGCAGTGATTCGCAGCACTTTTGCTGCTATGAAAAAAATTGTCCATTAAAAATTCATCGACATGCTAATTGGGATAATGCATCGACGTGCTAATCTGCTTTTAATGCGTGATTTTCAACGACGTAACTGCGATCTTGTTAAGTGCACCAACTAAGCTAAAAGCTATGAAAAATAATTGCCAAGCTACAACGCTGCGTGCTGGTGCTGCTGGCTTTAATTTTAAAAATTAGTTTTTAAAATGGTTGCTTCATGATTTTAGCTGTACAAGTAGTATCCATTAGTAGTAGCTAAGTAAATATGTCTGCTCTTACAGTATGTGCTTAAGCTTATCCAAGTTTTCAATATGCAAGATGCATTAAGGTAAAATGTCTAATACTCTCGTAATGTCATGTCGAAAAATAAGTGGATCCTTAAGTAAAATTTCACTATTTTTGAAAGACATTTTTGCAAAACAAACTTTAGGTCGTGTACATGAATCGTTCTTATTGGTGGAACTGAAAAACCAAAGAAATCTCAAAACATATCAATGTAATTACTTTCTCAGTATACAATTTTTGCGCTGACGCACATTCACGTTGTCAGTAAATTAATTATGAATAGTCTGGATTCCTAACGTGTTGCCAAAAATAATTTAGCTGATGACGTTTGTGTCACCTCCCATGATGAGAAAAAACTAATCTCATAGGGGGACTTTCTAAATTAATAAGCTAATTTTATAGACTGGCTTGATGGCGTTTCAATCTCCAGAGAAATCCCCCCAAATATTGGTATCTAAAACATGCACTAATCTAGAATATCTATGTTTGGGCGTAGTTTTAGCAACATTTTATTAATTTTCGAACATATATTATAGTGCTGTAGTGAATACAGGAGTACAACTCGTGGTACAAAAACAGGTGGGGTATTGTGATAAAATTAAAACTGAATTCAATCAATAATGTTATGGGGCGATAAGATACATGTACGTCCATACATCCCTGTGACGTTAGTGTATTTTGGTTGCTACTTGCAGGACCCAATGCATTTTAGACGTTTACCCTAACGGATACAAATACAAAGTGTAGGCCAATTATGCTTTTTCAAAATAAACATCCGATTAACGGTTTTTCAACTTGTTTCAAACAAGTTACTAATATCATATACAAAAATACAAAATGTGGTAGACGCTTAAAAGAGGAGACTGCGACAAGAATTCATTAATTTAAATTTCGTCGCTTAGAGCACTAATTCTGTTTCGTTGAAATGTCTTATTTTTTATTGGCGAATTTTCTCGGCAATTATATCGCATCTCAAGCATCCTAATGTTGCACAAATATCCCTTAATGTGCTCACTTAATCCTGACCTGGCATTTCCAAATAAATTAAGCATATGCACGGAACGGTTATGGCGCATCCACATTTTAAGACTTAAATACCTTTTAATTGGCCGTGACAAGTTTGTTAAGTCGTGGTTCATGGAGAATTCGTGTCAACGAAGTAAGACGATGTGCATAATTTACTCGTATTTCTGCAAAAGGTTCACCCCGTTGAACCTTGTATTTCCTGCGGCCTCAATCTGCTTTATTCATTTAAAAGGTCTGCATTAGTTTATTGGGGCCGACTTGGCTTCTTTTTCACCTCTTAACACCAGGCACCAGTGCTACCAAAAGGGATCTCGATCTACTCTCATTCGTAAACCTTCCAGTATTAAAAATATAATGAAAACGAGCAACGGTTCGTAATTAAGGAATAATTAATCTTTACTCGCTGTCATGCTCAAGCTCACCAAATGTGACTTTAGCGCAGATCAAGCTTAATTAATGGTCCGCTACTAGGACGAATGCTTTTCTAGTATAGTAACTTGCTCCGTATTATGCAGGGAATCTACAATTAATTTCATCATTTTCAAGTACATGTTTACTCCAAGTATACAAAGCAAAGGGCTTTCACTTAGTTTTTTTGAAAAACTATAACATCGAGTAACTGCACCAGTGTTTTTCACCAATTTTCAACTCACCGCATACAAAATTGCTTTAAAATAGGTTTTCTCTTATTTTCTATAGTTAAAAATCATGTTGCATTAAATGAGAAACTTTCTGTTAAACTGGAAATAGAATATTTCGTAGAATAACTATATGATTATGGTCTTAACCAACACTTAAATTTAAGAATGTACTAAACTGAACGAAAATGCCCTTAAAATCAGTCACGAGGGTTGTAACATAGCGCTATTTTAATAATAAAGTTTACTGCAGTGCTAAGTCTTATTACTGTTAGAAAGTTTCTGTGTCAGGAAGCTTTCGCAAACTCTTTTCTATATGTCTTGGTAATGATATACGAAAAATTCATACATCTTTACGGTATAGTGACATGTAGGTATACAAATGCATGAAATGGCAACTCCGAGCATCCTCATTCATCTCATCTTTTTTCTTTTCTCTTTGTATTTTTCATCTCATATATACTTTAGCCCTCTCTTCACAATAACTCCAGGTTTTCCAATGATAAGAAAAAGATAGCAAGTGGCGAATCTTATTTTCCGAACCTGAAAAAATCCCTTTTTTGGATGAAAACTTGGCGAGCATTTTGTGCTTAGAGAGAAACGAGAGAAGGGAAGATTGCTCTGAAGGAGATTAGGAATATTAGAATAGACAAGGCAGAATGACAAAAATAGGAAAGGAAAAGTACACCATCGTCCAATGTGACTAGGCAGCTATTTTTCTACGAGCATAAACAAGGGAGATGCGCATAACAGTGTTGAGGAAGACATGGTAGGGCCTTAAAATCTTAAACCTTACTTTATTTTATCCTACACTCCGTACTTATATTTCCCTAAACTTTAGCAATATTATGTTGGAAATATATGTTTCCGTCATGAGTATGTGAGATAATGCTGTTGGCGACCCATTTTTTATTTCCCCGCAGCATCTTGGTGCCACAAGTGATATAAACTTCTAAAATTGAATACTACAGTTTGAAAGTTGTCATATATGGAGATTTGTCACGCTGCGCATTATGTTATTCTTAAGGGAGGAAAAGAGATAAAACCGGACAAAAGAAATATTCGCACAAGTAAAAAGGGGAAAACTTTCGAAAACTATAGACACACAAAAAGCAGGCATAGTGTTGATGGATACTGTAAATGTTTTTATAGCTGTGGAATATAAAATAGCTGGAACAGTGCTCTTATTTTAAATATTCCATGGCTGTGCTAGCAGTCTTGAAAGTCGGGAAATTTGCTTGAATTTGTATCACTTCGTAAAAATTGGGAAATATTAGTGTTAAACACTAGTTTATGCTTAAAATCTCAAATATTGTGTTAATTGGTTGTGGGAGGGTTCCCTGAAAATGTAAACGATAAGCCTTGACATATTTGAAATATGCTTGGATTTCTAACGGGAAATTTACTGGACACAAGTCCAGGAAACATTTATTTCCATTTTAACAAAGTTTATAATGTCCGCTAAATATTTGAGAACTGGAAAAGTAAGTATAAGTTAGGTTTAACTTTTACTTTACTCCTTAGTGTGTGGCCATCGTGAGTAGAAAGTATTTCAATGTCTTATCTTCTGATGGGCTTCTTATGCGTTAGGGACTCGACCTTTAGCAGCGAGATAAACGCAGAGTGGATGACACAAAACAACTGCTTAGCATTCCACGCATTGGTTTCTATTCCTTTTGTTTTGCTCGGTGCCATAGAAAGCAGAAAGACAACTGCGGTAGGCGAAATCATATTCTGAATACTGAGATACGTGCTGCACTTCTTTCAATCTTTAAGAATACAGATTCAATAATGGAATTGGTGTCTTAGTTATCCTGATGGAAAAATGCCATGCATGGCAAGCAAGAAATTATACATAACTCGAACATATCGGACCTTACTTGGTAACTAACCTACATATTTCGGCTAGAATGTTTAACTTAGCATAAGCTTTATCTTCCGTTACTGAAGCTAAAATCTTCAAGTCTTTGTCTAATTGAAGGAAATGTTCTAGTGCTTGTTTATATTTGGTCCATATATCAAGTCCATATTTATAAGCTGTGGCTTAATGTTTACCCTATCCACCTTTTAGACATTTTTTAGTTTAGGCCATCTATGATCTTAGGTGTCTGTGGACTCTTAAACCATTCTGAACCAACGTCCGCCATGTGCATGAATTAAGTAATAGTATTTATCCGATACAAATGGTAATCCGGGTGAGAGCTATTTGTATTTCTTGTGTCACGAATTGTATGTGTTCTTGCTTTCAGTAAGTTACTGAGGAAGCTTGAATATGTTCAACAGATCCAAAGGCAATTTGGGACTTTAGGTCGGTGTTGTTTGCAGTAATTGAAGCAGATAGTGTACAATGCTACTTTTTCTACATATATACGAGTCATAAAAACCTCATTAATGGTTCGCAATGCGCCATATTCATGAGTTGTGCTTCCTCAGCATTTTAATATATCCTGTTCCTGTTGCGGCACATTATTTCACATGATGAGACTCATTTTCCTCCGTCGCTGTGGCGAAAGATATGATATTCGTAATAATAATAACAATAATAACAACAACTACAGCGGTTGCTTAATATGCCTTCTCGGCCCTCCCATTTTCCCTTTTTCGGTGCAGGAAATTTTTCATCACAATGCCAAATAAACAAACAAAAAAGCACGCACATTTTCATTATAAAGCATTGTGGAGTTGCATGACACCAACAATAAATTGGACATGAAATCAGATAGTCCACTCGGGCTGAACTAATGCGCATAAATTAACTTGTTGGAAAACTGCATTTTTTTATTTTTTTGATTTTGAACAGCAGGCTGTTGCAAATTTGAAACGTGATATGGCGTGATGCACGCCTTGCCAATCATACATGCCCCATTATTGTCATATCTGACACGTTTTGCGTGTAAAGGGTATACGACACAAAACGTTAGACCCGAACAACGGATTTTACGAAACGATAATTAGAAATTTTGTCAGAATGAATTAATAATTGCTCTTTGTAAAATGAACATTTTAGTTATTAAAGGGTTGTTAAAGCTTTTGTAGCATGGCTTTCAATGCAAATCATTTGTGTTACGCAACATGTTTTCTGCGACACGCAATAACTATAATGTTTATCATATAACGAGAAAAAGAAAAAGATAGCAAGTGGCGATCACAATATAAGCCTGCATGTGCAAACCGGGTTTGTAATTGGTATTTTTGTAATATAATAAAGTAATAAATTTATTCCTATGAGCATCTTCTGTTCAATGCTTCTGGACGACAGCATTGTACAACTCATTGAAATGCAAGATACAAATAGCAAGAGAAGACTTAGTTCATATTTCGCCAGGGAGTATCATTGTATGGCTTTGCGATCATTGCTTTCATTGGATATACTATTTAAAGCCCTTTGTAGTTTGAAGAATTTGAGAAAACCACCGTGAGGAAGTTTGCATCTATTAACATTTGGAAACTGCCATCCGGTTAATTCCGCTTATAGACACGTAGACCAACCTTTTAACTGCTTAAATTCTTTTTATTCGGCACCATGCAAACATACGTGCAACGAATGCCAAACATTTGGGTATGCGGATGTTTCACATTAGCCAGCTGATTTAATCAGTTGCCTTTTGCTAATTTTTAAATACACGAAAGGAACCACCATTGTTAGGGCGCATTGGTTACACTCTGTGTATAATTTGATCTAGGGAAGGCCAGAAACCTGCTTTTGTACATAATGCAGGATGGTGAAACCCTCCAGATTATGCATGGATGTCACATTTTCTCGTACGTGAGCAAACTATTGTATATGTTGGGATGCAAGCTTATATGAGGCGAGCGGATTGCACAGTGAATCACCCTCATGAAACTTAATATGAAATCCCTCCCATGTTTATCTATAAATATTTAATATTACAGCCGTTCTACAGTCTGTATACACTGATAAAAATCCGACTGTGTGGATTCTTGGTATTGCATTTTGCTATAACTTCATTGAGTAATATATTTTCTGAAATATTTAATAGCAACTTCTTGCAATGTTATTTTCGTGGCTGAATATTTTGGAAGCTTTTTTCGCAATATGTTTGTTGTAAAGTATGCACGTCATGTGTTTTCATACGTAGGTAATTAATATTTGGTATTTTATAGTATTGCAATATACATTACTTTTTACTTGCGCGATAAAGACATTAAAAATGAAAGGAAAACTTTAGCAGTAGTATTTTCTTGCATTTGTTAAAGTTTTATAACACAATACATATTTAAATGCAGCTTCTTTCTCAGTGTCTAGCAATTGATAAATTCATTTTGTTACAAATTATTTAGGAATGCAAGTAATGACGAATTTCATTATCAAAATTGTTATTCATCGTAGCCCAACAACAACTAGTAATGTTTAGAAATCTCTATTACGTTATATAAGTTTGTAATTAAGTTTGGTTTGGTCGTGTTGTCCTTTTGCAACGTGTTATTCCCAGATTTTAATAACGAGCGTTATAGGAATAAGGGTTTTATGAAATAACTGGCATACGTAGAGTTGAATGGTAATAATGGTCGGCTTCTTCACACAAATTTTTAATCAAGATCAAAAGAGGATGCGCCGTTTATTGTGCTTTTATAGGCTTATTATTATGCAACAACGGAATGGCATTTGTGGGCGATGACGACGAACAGGGCTCTTTTGTTGAACAAATAGGAATTGTTTTGGGTAATTAAGAAAATAATAACTGAAGCAAAAATCGATACCGAATTTTTCATACGAAATCCCTCATCTGACTTATCTCACACATAAGCGCCGAAGCTATCACGGATTGCTCACCTTCAGGGAACCATTTTAATTAAATTTGCATTTTCGTAAAATTTCACTGTATGAACGAGATGAATAATTAAGATAATCCTTGGAGGCTTACTTGTAAGTTTGTTGCTCTTGTGTTCGGCATGCATACGGACAGCTTAACGTGATGCACTGATACAGGTATGAATTAACATGCAAGATATTATTTTAAATCTTAAAAGATGAAATGTAATAGTGTTCGTCACTATCCAAACATCAGGTGTTAGTAGATGAAGATTACATATTTATTGCTGCAGATAGTATTTCCGTGTGATTTGTCTGTGGTTTGCAGAGCGCGGTAGATAGATTATTTTCTCGTGATAAAAAACATTGAGGTTTAAACCAGTTGCACTCAATTGTATTTTATTATCTACAATTTGGATATAAAACTTTATTTTTACACAAGTGCCAACTCGTACGATTTAATTTGCAAAGCACTCACTCATCCAGCATGCGATCTATTCCCCTAATGCATTTTCAGTCGGTATAACACGCAGATTTCGAGTACTTGTTTAGAGAGATAAGCGAGCTACAACCACGATGCATAATGGAGAAATTAGTTGTTCAGCTTTAAGTGAATTGTTTCGTTGTGTATCGTGATTCAGTTTCTTGAGGAATCATGCTGATGGCGCCACCTCTTATCGGCATCCTCCAATTAAGAGCGACTAAAAGCGGTAGTCTTTTAGTCTCCACTCTTGACTGCGCATTTATCAAGTACTTTGATACCCTCATCGTTTGCGTTGCAATAATTCAGTTGTTAGCCACTAACCCGGTGGAAAAATCATATTTGTGACATGTATGACATTTTTACATACTGTATGGCTAGTCCAGAAATTGAACATATGCCACTTTTTGGGGGTCGCTGGGGATCGAAGGGTATTAGTATGGGTACCAGTATTTTAAAAACATATCCCCATGTATACGACATGCTTGTAATTTAATGTTGTTTCTATGATGTGTGATTGCATTTTGCACTTGTCATATTACACGATTTTTTTGATTTTTTTAAAGTTGTGTGTGTGTTGTACAGCTATTACGTCGCCCTACTATATACAATATGTGTGTTGGCAAAACATTCAATTAAATTAAATTGTTCCTCTTGAAAACATAAGCACACCTCACTCAAATGTAATACAGTATATCGTAGTGGGTGTTGTTCCGTGAAGAGAGATTGAAAGAGGCTGCTGTTGTAGCTATTGATGTTGGTTGTTTTTTTCTATCTTGTGTACAATGACTTTGATAAGAGATTGCCAGCTAGGGCCTTGATTGAAGTGTTCAACCGATATCTAACTAGCCACAGTTTGTCCCCGAGGTATTGCTCTGCTTAATACAATAATAGCGTGCTGATCGTGTTATTACAAATAGGCGATGATGGCACCTCCTCTCCGGAGATAACTCCAGCAACTGTCACCAGGTGCGCTGATAAACTATTAGTTTTTTCAGTGACAATATCGATAATCTCTATTCCAATAAAACGGCTAAAGCAAATAACAAATCCCCAGAAACATTATACAACTGCTAATGAAATAGGGCTAATTAAATTGCAAGCATTTTTTGCGTTTAGCATTTGCATTCTTTATTCACATTATCTATTGTTTATTAAATGCTCATCTTGTTTCTTTTTTCAGATTGGCCCCACTTAATAGCAACTATATTATTCACTATAACAGCTATGTTGTGCAAAGAGCAAGGTCTAACGGTTATCGGGGTGTGCATTGTCTACGAAATCTGCATTATTCAAAAGGTAAAGAACGACATCCGATTTATTACTGTTGAGGTTATTAGTGTATCATGCATGGAATAATTTACATAAATTTAGGAAATCGTATCCGGTTTATATCGGTGCAAAAATCGGTAGCGACCACAGTTCCCTCTTGCCATTTTTTTTATTTTTAACAGTTCAAATTTTTTATTTTCTCTCTGCATGCCTTCCTTGCGTATATACTACTTTAAATCTTTAGCGTTTTATGTTTGATATGGTTACTTCGTAAGTGGATTGACGATGTTTGGCGCAGTGGAATTTTTTTTATAACCTTTTTATCGAATTTAAAAAACCGAGCATCTCTCTAACTTCACTTTGTGGATTCGGAATTGCGAACGAAACATCTAAAAAGGGCTCGAAATGTTGACGGGCAGATTAATTGCTTTTTGTGTAAGTGAAAACCGTTAGTAATCGATCAAAGACAACGAACTGCCGTTAAGTTGTTATATGTGACCGTTGAGGTTTCTAAAGTTTGCACTATACTTCTGACATCCCACGTATTAGTACTGTTGCTATGGAATATTGCTTTGGGAACGTGTATTTACAATGAAAATTGTGTAACTATGCATACGAATCTACTGTTATGTTTTAGCCTAAAACTGTTGTACTGTTGGATTTTGAAATTTAGTTCAGGTATAAAAATCTATAAGTGAAACTTTTTATTGCAAGTTGAGATTATGAAATACGTGAGTACTTTTAGTAATTTATTCAGAGTTTCTTCTTAAATAAGATTATGAATCATGCATGTTAGGTTTTTTTAAATAAATTTTAAAGTGCTATTTTATGATGTGCCCATTAATGGAATTTCGTACGAAGTCGTCGTACTAGTGTTAATGCAATTATTTGTGTTAATATCCAATTCCTACAAAGAAATATGGGTTGTATAGATAAGCCAATAACTCAACTGGCTTTAAGAAGGTGGACCTACTTTTTCTTTTCATAAAATTGAAACTGCAGGAGTTCAGGCTAACCAGCAGCATTCTGAATGGGGTCTGAGGAGTCAAGACTTCGCAGTGACCTAATACATTTTGGCTGGATTGCTAATATAACTTTGAGTAGATTTCATATTCTATACAGAAAAGTATAATCCAATAAAAATGAAGATTTCATTTTGGCTGCTTTGACAGCGGTGATTGTTGCTCATTGTCAGATATCCGAGGAAGGGAAAAAACCTTTCAAAAGAAAAGCATTTCCATTAGAAATTTATCTTCAAAAATTCACTTATGGCTAGACCTTTCTCCCTGCTGCTCGCACTATATCGATCTAGCAGATATATATTTTCTGCAAAAATCAAGGTTTGAATAATACAGTGAATCACGAGTGTGCGGCGGATGTATATCGAATTTTGATCTGCTTTCTGTGGTGGCTAGCGCTGAAATATGGGGATGGAAAACCCGTGTCCTATTGCAAAATACTGCTGATATTTGAGAATTTTTTATGGTGTACTTTGCACACAACTCGTATGCCACTGTGGACAGGTTTTTGTTAGAAACGGAGTTTCAGCCTAGGACCAATCAAAATATTGCGAGCTGTGTATTATAATATAAGCTCATATACGTGGCTACGTAGATTTATGAATGGACCAGAGGTTGCCAAAATTGTGATGTCAAGCTATCCTGACAGTTGCGTGGTTTCTAGAATTTCAATATTTCTGGCTGTCCACATTTTTCTTCCATCGATTTTTGTCTCGTCTTTTTCCATCTCTTCTGATCTGTCATTTCTATATGTTGAATTTGCTCAAGTCTAGAGAAAAAAAAATTGTTGCAGGTTCTTTATGACACTGGGAAAAAAGTTTTATGAGACTCAAGAAACGCAATGAAGAAAATTCAGACATGTAATATTTAAACACTTCAAATATGACATACGACACAAAATGGCGATATTTACGAAATTAAATACCATATTAGTTATATACTTTTAATTGTTTTCATAATAATTTCTGAACAACGTTCCATTTTTATCATATTTTTTAACGTAGGTCAACGACTTTGTTTTCAGTATTAGGACGTGTATTCATAAGTTTCGTGTACCGGCTACCGACCGCGGCTTACGTGTCGTTGTAACCGGCTTACATTCACTTTTCATAATAAGATTGCCTCACGTTAACAAATTTTCGACAGAGTCACTATCTGACATTTTCAGCTTTTTATACATGTTATCTCGTAGTTATATGGAAACCATATAGCTTCATTAAATTTTTGCAAAAAAACATGAGGTGCCCTGTATATCTCGTTAAAAAGGCAACGTTAGTACATACTAACAATAGAGATGCTTATCACAAGATTTAATTCAAAATATGACGTTGAAATGTAAGCTAGGGTTTCGTGAATAGGTTGATATCGTTGGAAATTTTAGAATGCGTTGGCTGGTTTTCTATTTGGAAAATGGGAGGATACACTTCCATAATTTTTCAGTTTGACATAATCTTGAAGCACGCAAAATCTAATTCCAGTGTCCCTATAATGCAAGAATTAATTTAGGATTTGTGTACACTGTTTTATGGTGCCTCTGGGCGTATATGAAAAATATATCGGCTCGAAAAGATTGCCGGCTAGATTAAATAACTCCCTTGAATTAATTCGTTATGCTCGCAATGCAAATTGCTTTTATCATGTTTTGCAAAGCGATATTAAGCCTAAACTGCAATTTCATGAAATAGGAGCGAGCCTAATATGCACTATAAAATAGTCTATACTGCCCGGACTATCCCTCAAGGCTAAAATACATCACCAGCTAACTCGAGATTGTATAGTTTGATCAAAGAGACAAGGGTGATGAAATGCGCTGAGCTTGCGCAGTGCATAGTTGCCGTAATACCTGCAGTGACGTCATGCTCAGTTCTGGCCGGAAAAATACATGAATGCGACAATGAGGTTTTATTTGGTCACTGTCATTCATATGGACATTATGGAAAATAGTTTTTAATCTATGAGATTTTGGGACCAAAATATGAAATCAACTGATATTAGATTCTCATTCATAAACTACTTATCAGTGAAGTGTTAGAATACTTATGATAGATGAGTTTTCGCTTATAGTATGGTCGACTCTTGGTCATCTCTATTTATTGTAGATATTGTGCGATACTTTATGTGATTTATCATATCTATGGCATCAGTAAGCAATGGTTGGAATTCGGTAGATTTTTGCCTATATATTAGTATTCTTTTTCATTTACTGTGGACGCAGTTTTTTTTTCTGTGACTCTGAGAAAGTCAGTCGTTGTTACTTTTTAATTATTTAATGAAAATTGCTCGCAATTTCCTTTTTCTATTTTCTGTCGCCATATAATAGCTGTCTGTCAACCCCTGCCATTTCTGTAATATCGTTTTGGGAACGGCATCTTTAAAAATGAGATTTGGGAATAAGATTGACATTTGAAAGGCTGTCCTTTCTGTTTTCCTTAGCCAATGTTACTCTGGTCAAAGAATGCGCGGAATTCTGCTTTTGTTGGAAATCGTTAATCAAAACTCGAGCAAAGAAAAAAAAAAGCTGTGCGTCGGAAGTGACCGATGTTAACGTGGAAATGTTGAGATTTTTATGGATAAGAATGTGTGTTGAGGTGGTGCACTACGTCGAATAAAATCACAAATAAAGAGGGACTGAATTCTATGAAACTTCTTTTAATCATAAACGATGAAGGGTGCCACAAATTTGACCCAAAAATTCACTGAAATTTGTAGAAGATGGTGGCAAGATTGTGTTCAACATCTATTTCTTGATAATTCATTATGTAGTATAAATCTGTGTCTAATAATGCTGTTTCTTGCGGCCTCCTGTACGAGTTATTATATTCGTGTATTTGAAGAATCACTTCCATGTTGTTGTTGTTGTTTTTAAAAAAGCAGCAAACAATTCATTGCAACAGTTTGTTGTGCAACCAAAAGAATATCAACAAGGAAGCCAGCCAAGAAGAATCAATAAACGAGCGCCTGGCATAACGAGACACTTTCTAGTGAAAACTGCATAAATAATGCATCGGATGGGTGGATTTTTTGTTTTTTGTTGCTTATATGGAAATTTTTCATATTAGATGGGCAAAACTGAGATATTCCCAAACTTTTCCATCTTATCAAAATGCACGTTTGTAGGCCCCTAACCCCCAACTTGAAGCTAAATAAATATAAAATGAAATATTGAAGCCTTTTTAGGGCGCCCAACAATCGCTTTACCTTTTTTTTTTCCTAGTGCATTAGATGCATGCATGTATGAAATTCCAGCCTGTGAACAGTAATCTAATAAAAAAATAGTGGTCGTGAAACTTCCCTCTGGCCCTATTCTTATGAGATTCTCAGTGCAATGGGTTAGGGCTATTTGTGCTGGCATTCTTCATATAAAATGTCCTTTTTTTTCTCTCAAAGAAAACAACATCAAAAGGATAACAAAAATGAAATCGAAAATTGATGTTCTTTTTAATCTTTTATATGGGTTTTTAATTTTAGGTTTAAATGTTTTGATACCTATAGATTTAATATTCGTGTTCAAATCTGCCGTTTTTGTTTTTCATTCAAAGATTATCTGTTTTTGAATACCACTTTTTATTATTTTTATTATATTTGCCTGAAGCTCGAATAGACTTTTATAAGCTTGTTGCGCATGTACATGGTGCGCTGCAAGTTTTTCCTTACCATCTAATGTTGTTTAAACGTTTATATTCGGATATGACCCTGAAGATCATAATTTTCTGCTAATTATGGCACTACACCAATGCTAGGCATTAAAGTGATTATAAAATAGACAAGCAATTTGCGTGAATTTTAGGTAATAGTAATATTTTACAACATAGTTTAGATATGCCAATTTTAGGTAATAGCAGTATTTTACTACATACGTAGTTTGGATATGCCACACACGTTGGTTTTTCAACACATGTCCTTCGCCAAGCCAATGTTTTCCAGCATTAGTGATCCAGGTGGCTCATCTTGGAAGGTTCTCATAAAATTCCCCTAGGTAGCGCACATGTGCTTGGATTAGCTAAAACTCCAACGTGCTACTAAAACAAAAAACTCAATGGTAAAACCAGTTTGGCCTAAAGCACTGGACTATTTGAATAGAAACCTGCTGCTGATTTTCACGTATTAGAATCCCCATATTGTGCAACATGAAAGCGTAGGCTGTCTGGATTCCCATATTCGAGATTTTCGTATCGTATCACAATGAAGAAAATTTCATAAATATGTACATTCCCCTCCATTTGTTCTGTCTGCTGCAACAGATGGCGAGTTCGCACGCTATTACTATAGTCTAGTGCAGGAAAATATGCAAACATGGTTTATTGAGTCCACACAATCTTCTATTTTTGCTTTGGGTTTCATATTGGGGTTCGTTACAGCGTGATCTACTGTGCATTGTTATTGTAATTTTTGTACGCAAGGTTATCTCCCACCCCACTCTGTTCACTCTTATTGAATTTGCATCTAAGCTTATGTTATTTTTATATTTTTGTTATCTACTCTAGCATATATCCCCAATTCATTTATCCCTCAGGCATTCCCACACATACACCAAAGACTTCCAAAAATGCATTAAAAATCTGATTATCTCCGTGCCATATTATTCGATTAGAAATTTGATAATCAGATATCATTGTTTGAAAAAAAGATAAAATTGAAATCTTTTTGCCGGAGATGTTCGCATTTCCACTGATTTCTTTTCTGTTTTTCATCTTCTTTTTTGACTGTATCAGTTTCTAACGCTTAAATATACGTACATATGCAGCTGATCTGAAATGTAAATATTATATTCAATGATATCACGTTTTTATAAAAATAACTGTGTGATCGTATTGCTGTTTTCACCCAGTAATGCGCTATTGCCTTTGGAATATTTTTTATTTAAATATAAATATCGATAACTAATCTATCGTATAGTATTTTATCGATACTAATGCGTGCTTTGAACAGAAATGTGGTCATATTGCTGCTGATATTTGGTGAATTTACATTAGATTTTGGGGAATGCGAATGTCATGGTCTTGTCTGAGTTGAGCATCTGTTTGCTTACGTTTGAAGATGTATATTTGTACTTTAAAAAACGAAAAAATTAAATGTAGTTTCTAGTTCAATCCAAAAAAAAATCTCTTGGTATATGAATTACATAGATTCGATTCACCCTAGTGGATATTGGATTTTATGTTAAATTAAGGCCGGCCGTCTCTTAAAAAAATCTGTAACGAAGCCATCTTTTATTAAGTTTTTTTCTACAACCATGAATTTCAATTTCCGGTTATATTTTATATGTTGACAGGTGTTGAGTTTACTATAGAATATATGATACGAGTGGGATTACACGTGTATTGCAAGGCTTATTAGTTTAGTGAATAACCTAAAGGTTGTGTAGTCAGGCGTTCACTTATAAAATAGCAGACGTGCTGAAGACATTATTTTTTTTTAATTTATGAAAGTAGTTTTCACGTATGAAGTTTTTTAATCTTTTACTTCTTATACACTTGTAGCCCATAATTTGTCACTGCTTTAATTTTCGTCAGAAACTTGTTTATCCAAAATATCATCAAGATATTTACATCAAAGCTAGCTCGGTCAAGGTTATTGTTGTTGCTGTTGTTGTTGCATTGTTAATTGAGTTGTAATTGTAAATCTAAGATTAGTTAACTGGTACTGTAGTGTGTCTTAAATACTTTTATTAAACAAAAGATAGTTCGGTGTGTTTTACTGAATTTGGTGCCCCTGAAATGTGGGTATTAAATTAAGTATTGCGTGATTGCCCATGTGTAAGGGGTAGTCAATGATTATGTATAACCAAATGTGCATAATACTATTGTGCTTTGGAGTATATAGTTTCTGGGCAAAACTACATTTCGCTTCCCAACTATAAGCTCAACGAACTTTGAAATTCAGGGTGATAGAATATTGTATAATTGAAACGTATCCGAATAATGGATGATGTCAAACTGCGCATGAATCCCACGAACCGAGCAATAATGGCCGGCCATTGAACGTTGGTGACCACAGCCCAAACCCAAGTTTTACTTACGCAAAACAAGCAAAGCTCCCCTATTGGTGGATTATTCGTGTAGTGAGTTACGTCGAGAACCCCTATAGGGGTTTCTATTTGCGATATAAAAAAATTCAATATGGAGGCCGACGCTCGGGCCCTGTGTACATTTCACCGCATGGGTTGACATATAAAGTGCGTGGATCCATTAGATTTTCTAACTTTGAATGCGGATAACACATAAATATGTGGATGGATGAAGGCCCGTGTTGCAATAAAACGGAATTTGTCTGAAAGAAAATCAGCATGGGGGGATATGGCGAGAGGAATGAAACATTGGGAAAAGCGATTGCTCTACATCTTGTCTATTTCGATCGTTATCAAGTCTGCAATTTAATCTCTCTTGCATAGACAGGCCCCTCCTGGGGGGAGCATCACATGCGCCACTATAGTGATGAAAAATCGGCGTAAATTCACTCCGAAAATGGTGGTGTTTGGTGAGAGGGAACGGGATGGTGCTGTGCTGAGTTTCACACTAAGAGGATATTTGAATTTCGTAATATATACCGAACCAATATGGTAATGCTCTTTTTTAAGCTTTTATGAGAGCGATATTCACTTTTTTTTTCCTTTAGCTATAAAATTTCCAAATTTGGTTTTAGATTTTTTTCTTCACTCGGTCTCTTGTATTGCACCCACACTAAATTAAAACCCTTGGAAACGTTAAGTGCAAAACGAAGAGCCAAAATGCTGTTTTTTGCATTCATGTTATTTACAATTTTTTAACTATATGAGAAATTTCTCTGCCCTCCTCCGGCGTCTCTGCACTTACTACATCAGCTGGATACTTTTTTTTATTAAAATATCACTTATAAGTTTAATGTCACGCGACTGTATCGATGTTTCATCTTTGGTAGATTTTTGGCCGTTGACGTTATTTGTAACTTCTGCAAAATTGCATTGAATACCAGTGTTAGAAACGTGGACAAAAAACAAGGTTTGCAGTTTCATTAAAATGCGTAATAGAACAGATGTGCTCAGAATGCAACACTTGAGCATTTCAAATAATACTCGGATTTGCGTAGTCGAAACTTAAGAGTTAATTGTCAAGCTTGCTGAAGTTGTCTGCGGATCAAATGTTCAAATTAGTACAAAGAGGTTCTTGTAAATGTTAAGGTTTTGCTCCAAATGACGAGTTTATTCAAGGTGTTAAATTTAATCGGATGATTTATTAAACTTTCTTAAACGTTTGGCATCCTCTCATCCTATTAGTAGATGATATATTTGAAGATTACATTCCCGATTTAATAAAGTTTGTTTAACCCACTAAACTTGCCTGTTACTAAGCAACTTTTAAGGCCGAACCCGAATGTAAATTTTGACAAGAAAAGCTTACCTAGACCAGCTTGAGATTCGTTCGCTGTTTACTCTTGACTAATGCCACCCATTAATAATGGCGCACTATTAATGCGCATCAAATATTAAACGTTTAACGCAAGAAACCGCATCCCGGTAATAAGTTAAACGTCACTTTTAATCTGCTCATTTGTTAGGTTTCGGTATTATTTTTCGCAAATATTTGCCTCATATTCTACGAGAAGCTTTTGCTGAAGCTAACCATGTTTGCTTCTCTAAAGACTAAACATTTCAAGTTTAGGTTTGACATGCTTAATTATAATAATAGATACGAGATAATTTTTTAAAGGTGAAGCCTTAATTGCGATGGTTTAATTGTTCCATGAATCACGGTAACCTGTCAGAAACTGTCCCGAAAATTTCTTAACTTAGTACCCTCGCTTTATACTTTCATCTTTAAAGTCCTTTATTTAGAAATTCTTATTTGATTTAAAACAATACCTGTCCTCTCGTCGTGCTTTTTATGTTAGACGGACGAGTTTTCAAAGTTGAGGCTTTTGTCTAGACACACTGTTGTGTATATAGGCACGAAACAATATCTGTCAAGTTCTATGTCAGCACAAACCGCAGTCAATATAAGCTTTCACGTAAATTCATATAGTATCAATAAATAAATTGCTAATAATTCATAATAAATGTGAATATCGCTTCAAATGATTCATTTATACATCATCTTCGCCATTGCCAAGTCAAAATGGATTGTTGTCAATATGGAGGGTATAAGCTGTCATGTGGTTCAAGACGAGCATGAAACATAGAAATGAACGATTTTCATAATATATGCCGCATATGATACGCTGACATTAATGTCATCATGTCAACCTGAACGAGAATGTTAATATATGTCAACATTAACGCGTGATTTCGACTTAACCTAGTTTTTGTCATCAAATAAGAACATTAGTCAATATACTTAATGGTAATGTCGTCGTCATTTATTTGAAGGGTCGTTGTTTTATTTTCCAACAGACCGACTACTTCCCCAACAAATCTAATTTTCTATCAAAAAAATTAGCCCATTTTCAAAGTGCTTATGTATATTATCTAAAACCCTCACATTTTATTCAACTCAGTACCTATACATTCAGCAAACAAATACAATATGGAAAGTGGGTTGTATTTGGAAATGTTATTCCTGAGAAATTATAATCAATTATTCATAATAAGAAATTGTGCAATGTTGAATGTTAAACTTCGACGTGAATATAGGCTTATGTAGATGGATAGCAGTATATCATTTGTTGTATAAAGCAACAGTTTGCTCTATTTCCGTTGAAATTTTTCAAATCAATTTGTGGTTTGTGCCTATCAGCCTTCAACGTTCCCTGTTAACCGATTAATGCTGTAATGTAAATTAGCGAAACCTGTTTCTTTTTAATGTCATATCAAGCATCAAAATGTCGTTGTCATGTGTTCCCAAGGCCCTATGGGGATGCTGCAAATCCTTTAAAATGGATGGGGAAACAGTGTTGCATGTCGGTCTTATTAACCCAAATTCGGTATTGATCCGTAAGGTATGCCTATTCGTTTTAATTAATATCCACGCACATCAGAGAATCGGCATCAGTTGAAGCACTGCACTGATTCCTGTGGCTTATTCAAACAAAGTTATGAAATGTCAAAGCAGATTCATTGTCATCCGATTGCGCACGTATCTCTCTTTAGCGGCCGACTTTTGGTTTTATTGGCACCATGATCCCCTAATTGCTTCATGCATATGTATATTCAACCAAGTTTGTTATTAATTAAGCAAACACTGTGTGCTTGGTTGAACAAAACACCGATGATGAGTACGAGCATAAGAGTGTTTATGAATCCAATAAAGTTCGTCAATCAAATATGGAGTCGCCGAACTTGGTAAATTTGGCATATGAAAAGTACGTGAAATGCATGACATTTATGCATGGCAGTGCAAAACATAACCACGTATACGACCACGTTCATTCGTATACGAAAATGAAATAAAATTGACAGTGATTTAGTTATTCGTATGCATATACGAAGATTTGAAAATCAAACTCATTTTGTTGATGAAAATAGTCAATGTAACATGTGTAACAAGTGCATACTTTAACAAAATTCCAGTACTGCTTAAATACTCGTAAGATTAACAAGTGCATGCTTTAACAAAGTTAACAAACCACTTGATAGCTTGACCTAATTAAAGTACTGCTTAAATATACTAAGATGCATTATGACAAAATAACAACAAGACAAATTTAGACAACAGTTCTTTGTAATATGATTTTGTCCTGTACTATTGTTGAAGCTCAAGATTTCTATCCCACTCAGATTCTTTTTAAGAAGGTATCTACATAAAATATGAACTTCAGACTCAATCTCGGACGTAATCTGTTTCACTTTACATCCATTTTGGTTCCCAGATGCTGTGCTCCAGGGTCAACATTTTTTTGATTTCCTCCTTCGTTTATTCATTGTTCAAATGCGAGTGAATATAGTACATACAGGGTGCATTGAAACGGATTGTGGACTTCTCATTTTTAACCTACCCTGTATATTTTTTTATTTTTTGCTTGGGGTTAAAAAAATCTGGTAGTGGTTTTTATCATATTCATCTGTAAGCTCGGCACACATGTTTCGATGCTCTTTTTTTTCATTCAAAGCATGTTTTTATTTATTTTTAAGTCCTATGACTCGTTGTGATTGCGGCTTTTTGTACACACTGAGGAATAGAGATTAGTATGGATTAGGCGGTGACTGTTGCTGGTCAATATAAAAAAGCTGCGCGTGGTCATCCACCATGATACATACACCTAAGCCTATTTATACCTAATCTCGTCCTTTTTAACCTTTTTACCGAGCTTTAGATTACTTTTTGAGATGGAAGACAAATGCTATTTTCAACCGTGATGCGTTGTTGGGATCAAATCAAGTTGATACTAGCCAGCTCTTTTGCATGACAGAATCCAGCAATCTGGCTAGAATTTCAATTCGTGTCCTCGATGTCCAAAATCCGAGCTTTTGATACAGTTGAAAGCACGCAGTGGAGCGATTTTTTTTCAAAAAGAAAATGTTGAGAATCTTTATTTTTAACGTGCCGATTAATAATTCTTACCCGAGTGAAATCCACACATGGCGTTGATAGATCACAATTTGAGAAAATATACAATTTCACTTTATAATTTGAGGGCAAATGTAATTTTAAGTTACATTTTTTTGCGAAATTTTGTAGTACAAAACGTTCATAATTTAATTTCCAATGTTTTTTGTTGTAAAAGAAACTATAAAAGTTTTGACTTGTTGAAAACTGTGGACACTACGCATTACCACATTCGGGGTCAAAGGACTTGCCTTAATCAAGAGTTGCTAAAGATTGCTTTTAAGTTGTATAGCCTTACCTAAATTTTGGTCTTGAAAATAGTTGTAATATCATCCGAGGATTCTTTACTGATCCGGATTATCCCTAAATCCGGCCAATTTTTCTCCGATTATTCCGGAATTGCGAGGAACTTTTTTGCCGGACAGTATACTCTTTGGAGAATGCAAACTATACAAGCAAAGTTGGTCGGCTTTAAACTCTGGCAAAGATCAATAGCTGCACGTATTGCGTAGCGGAAGCGGGTAAACCAAGATAGAGCTTAGGCTTACTTTTCGCGAATTTCTGGTAAAGTGGAAACAACGACGATGTATTGCTTTTGTCCTTTTTTCGTGCATAATGGATTTCCTCGTAATGCAGCCCGTGCCAAACCGCGGCGCTGTTACGTTGTTCAGAGCATGTGAGTAGGAAACGTTGCTCTCTCTCTCTGTCTATATGTTATAGAGAAATTTCACCATTATCCTAGCAAAACAATGCGGTTACGTTAAAAGGAAATGGCGATGTTTTGGTCCACTGTCAGGAAGTCCCAGGTTGAACTTTCATATAAAACTACTCGTGTAACCTGTCACTTGAAATCAGGTTTGTAGGCTAACTTTCAATGACATCTTTTCAACAAAATGTTTGGAGAATTAGGGTGTGATGTAAAAGTTTTCTTAGTCTTCCGTGTATCAACAAACTTTCATGGGTATCCAGTGGTATAAGTAATCCTCAGTACAAGTAGCCTTCCAAGAACATTGTAAGATTTTGATTTAACTCCATCCAATGATGGTATCTTAATTGTTTGTAAATATACTTTCTTTCTAAGCGCATGTGCATTGTGGGACTCAACCCACCTGGCAATTGGGATTATCTTTTTTGGATTTCTTTGGATTTTTTTGGTAATTAATAAAAGATATGAAGAGAGGAAGGGTTGTGCTAAATGTTAAGATAATGGGATTTTTGGTTAGTACCAATGTTGGATTGAAATAGGTGAAGATAGATTTATTGAGTTATTGAGTTATTCAGGTTCAGCATCCTTAGGACAAACGTTTTTGATGACATTGATCAAAGAAATTTATTTTGCTTGTATTTGGGTTAGTTATGGTATTTAGTGAAACGCATCACCTTTAAACGGGATCCGGCAAAGATCTTGCCATAGTAGGTTTAAAAATTGAACTTGGATGCATCCGCTTTCAATCTTGGATTTGAGACGCCAAACATTGCAACAGATCGATAGGAATTAAAGGTACTCGGATTGTGACCTAGATGGAGCTACGAGCTCCTTGATACTACTACTAAACTGCTATTTCGAAGTCACATTTCAACGACATGTTCTAAAGAGCAAAAATATATAAATTTCGCTAACTTTTAAAATTACGTAAGTAGATTTCTTAAGGTGAAATTCGTTCATTTTATCCATGGTTTCGCTTTATTCCGAGTATTCATATCTCAAATGAAACTGCATTTGGTGAATATTTACAATAGCGATTCCTACTGAAGGGACATTTAAATTTTGCCCTTGCATAATATATCTTTCAGCCCCGTTGTTTTTGTTAATATTCAGAAATTCTAACCTAAGCTTACGGACTATAAATCCCCGACAGGACATTTCTTTAGTATATTTAATTTCTTTTATGGCTTTTGTTTGTTCTTGAGTCAGTACCTAACGCGTTCATTGTGTTATCTTTGAAAACCATTTTGTTGCGTAAATCGGAACATATTTTAGCGGACATATACTTGCATAAGAGTCGGCTTAGGTCTACGTTGTTTTACTTGAATGAATTCTTTGCAAATATTAGAATAAATATCCTTTGGTAATCTTGTCACATGAAATGCAAGCTTTGACCAGTTTCAGCACCATACATACCACGAAGCTAAAAATGCCTATTTTTCAAAAATATGGCCTCAAGACCTTTTAAAGCGTATATCATTTGTGCTATCATGACTGTATTTTACACTGGCTTTTACGTTTGCAAAATGTGCATGCATTTACATATTGTATAATGGCTAAACTAATTCTGTCTTATGTGTGCATGTGATGTCTGCTTGAGTTACTTTCATAACTGTCTGGTGATTTTATGGCTTTGTTTTACTTTCGATTTGATCTTGCCTCCGTCTTATAACTCGTTTATTGTTGTCTAATAAAACCATTACAAGCTACACAAGTTGCATAAACCTAGTTATACATAAATCATTTATACATTAATTGCGCATTTATCTGGCGCAGTTAAGCAGCTTTTGGAAACATTTGTGCTCATAAATGTGTTTTTTATAACGGTTGCAACCGTTATAACTTTAAGTACCGTAATATCTATCAAATATGCCCTTTCTCCACTTCACCATATTTCTGCTTATTTCTATTTAATTTCTCAATTATTAGCAACGGAAATTTGGTCCATACTACATATGTATCGTTGCGTGTATTAATTAGTAGCAACATGAACATTGAAAGGAACTTTAAAACATCTGCAAAAGGATCCTCATATACTTTTAATCTTAACACCTAGATGCAGATATTTCATTGTACATATCGTTGAAACGATTTTAGTGTACTAAACATGACCAATATGTCCAGTACATTTATAAGAACATGTATTTTTTCTCTTTTCAGTTACGCTTGAATCACATAATACAGTTAGTAGAAGATTTGCTATCTGGCAAATCAGCTGTGCCCATTTGGTTGAGAGAAACTAGCCGTCGGACACTAGTTTTACTCCTCAGTGCAATCGTACTATTGGTATTCAGATTGAAAATTATGGGCGGTCAACTTCCTACATTTACTAGGTAAGAACATATGAATTTTGTGACATTTTTTTAGTTTTAAGTGTCTAAACATGGCGTTTTCAGTATGCCTTGTTTGAATTTACGACTGCTTTTAATTTAGTTTATTGCGTCGGAAATGTGTTTATCTGTTTCGTTATACTTCATGCTCGTAAACTTGCAATTATAACGTCAACGAAAATCTAGAAATAAATCAAAACTGCATTCGGATAAAAATTTTGGTTTTTATCTATAGTTTGTTCATAAAATAACCAACATGATTGCAGTTACTAAACCGGAATAAAAATGCATATCAGTATGTTGATGGATTTTTATAGTATTAGACGGTAAAAAAGAAAAAAAAACTAAACGTAAAAGAGGCATTGCTTGTTTCCACGTTTACATTTTATTTTCATTGTTTCCCCGATAACAGTATCGTTGTGCACTGTTGTTGAAACAACACCAAATAAACAAATTTCGAAATCAAAATGTATTGATTTTGTGCACCATCTGTTGCATAAAATGCATCATGGATGACACTGGGGGTTTTGAAAAGGAAAACCTTGTACAAACTAGCGCCTGAATATCATTCTAGTGTTGTTTTTGTTTTCAACTATAGCAGGCCAATATCAGTAACACAAATGCACACTTATATATACCAGCACAATTTTACAAAAAGTTACCCACGTTAGTTATGTTAAGTGCCGTTTATCTTTGACATGAGATTTCTTTTGAAATGGCTGATTCCCCATTATTTCTTGCGAATATCCTTATATATATAAGCCTTCAGTTTTTCCATTGTCTATTTCATCTTTTATTAAATAAGACAGGAGTTGTCAATTGGGTTACGCCTGTGTTGTCCGTCGTTTTTTTATACGTTTAAACTGCTTTTCATCTAGCTTTTGAATTTTGATATTTCCCGGTGACATAAAATTAGTCGTTGTGATTAATGCCTCAGTCACAAAGTGCTTGGGCTTGGCAAGTCGACAGTGGAGACAAAAAAAATTCTGTATATATCTGGCATCCCCTTAATTGCGAAGACACGAAACCTTAAGTTGGAAGAGGATCTTATATCTAAGCCATCGATGCAAAGGAGCAGAATCCAAAGAAATAACACGGAAAGTGCATTTTGTAGAGAGGAAAAATCGAGGTTTAATTTCCATGCCACACACACTTGCCAAGAAGGATGATCTGAAATGATTCATCATTTCTCCTTTACTTTTTTTCCCTATATATGACATTATGGCTCCCTACTAACTTCATTTTCTCTCCTAATGTTTACTTTGCTTGCCAGAGATGACACTCTCGCGCAGCAGTTAATTATGGAGTACGTGTGTCTATGTAACTTATAGCGCAGGTGGCAGAAATGGCCACCAAATTACTCCAAGTTGCCATCATCTTTTTCTGCTGCTTCATCGCGCATTCCTGACACCGGAAATATTTGCTCCATGCTTTTCCTTCTCCAGTACAATTTCGTTTTCATTTAACTCAACCATATTGCCATAATCCCTAGTAGGCGACCTGTACTGTTTTCAATCCAGTTGGATCTTCAGAACACTCTTGCAAAAAAATTACATTAACATTTACTTATAAAGTCCAGGAATTGAAAATTCTTCATGGAGATATGAGGAAAGCCTCATATATGTTCCAATACTGTATGTTTCATGCTTCAAAGTTCATTTTTTTACAAACAGCTTCTTTCTTCTCTTTTATGTTTATCGGCTAGTTGCAAATATTGCTTAGATGTACTGAAGTTCAAATTTTTAATTTTAAAACTTCGTGGGTTTTATTATTCACAATGTTAGTCAAATTTTATTATAAAATTTATTCAATGATTTAAGTGCGCTGCAAATAAAAGTTTATAACACTGGTTCCCCTACTTTGGTTCACCGAATGTGTAATCATTATTATTGTTATTCCTATTCTACTTTAATGTTAGGGGAACCAATGATACATACTGTATAGTTTTTATTTGCAATGAGATTAAATGGGAGTGTTATTGTAAAATCCTTATTATGCATGATGTTCTGAATTAAAAGGTTGCCATTAACAACAGTATTAACATATAGAGGAAGCATTTTGTTGTCCCAATTTAAATATGGTATAATGAAACTAATGAAACTGTAACAAAACTAAAAATATAAATTGTATCCGAAGTTTCATTGCACACCTCTCCTTCTGTTGTGTTAAATTTTTAGTTTTTAGAAAAATATTCGAAATTATGTTCAATATGCTTAGGCTATATATTAAAAGCCATATTTTAATATTTTTTTAATCCGAAAGCCACATTTTTAATAAAAATTAAAGAAATATTAAACTTATTTAAATGTATGCTTACATTCATTAAAATAGGCTCGAGGACTATACGTACTATATATGTAAAAAAAAACGAAATTTCAAAAGCCTAGTAAACATATATGATATAGTAGGTCAAAGTATATATTAGAACAGCTTTTTTTTTTTTTGGTAGGAGTATGTGATGTTTTTATTAAACATGTAGTAGTTAAATTTTAATGGAAAGTTATCGTGTCATGAATAACAAAAACGGCATAATAGTAAGCACGGTTTTGGTGATCATGCCAATGTTTGAACAATTTTAGTTATCATGTGGTAAAACCAAATGTGACGGTTTCATTAAAAAAGCTATCATCTATTCTTTTCATATATGAGACAGACACTAGTTGTATATCACGAGCCTCAAATAAACTTTTTCAAAGAGCAAATGGCATGCTCAGAAGCAATTATAAAATAGCACGCTGAAGTCAAATTAATATATAAACTACTTTGTTTTATACGAATGCAAACCTGCATTGGCAGGTGTATATGCAAGCCAGTGTTGAAACTTCAAGAAGCTTGTATCATATTAATGCAATGACTGAGCACGATAAGGCAAGCACAATAAAAGGCTGTAAATATCCAAGTTCAATTAAGGAAGGCTTGAAAAGAGGCTTTGTTACGCTAAAATTCATTATGTGTTTTTTTTTTATTCTAAGTTCAACTAATTTCAAGAATTTTTCCGTCGACTTGGTCATTGTTCGCTAACGTGTGAAATTGTATAGAAGCATCCGAGCTTAAAAGTGAATCGAAAACATGCAAGTTTCCGTCGTAAGACAAAAGTTTCACTTTTCTACTGCACTGCTGCATTCGCATAAGCCTCGCATGACCGTAACAATGCGATGAAGATTAGCAGGCTGGAATGCTTGGCATTTTTAATTACTGGCGACGAACACGGGGGCTTTGGCTACACAGAGATGAGATTCCCCTTTTGTCATTTTTAGGTTGCAATCCAACCGAAATTAATGCCGCAAAAAAGCGCTGCGCAATCTAGCCAGAGAAACACATAAGAGCTAACAAAGAATGCCAAACGGTGGTCCATGCCAATTAATTGGTTTCCCATTACTCTCATCTTGATAGTCCTCATCCAGAAAACACTGAAATCCATGCTTTTTACCTCATCATTCCCCAATACATTTGTCCACGCCCCCTTACGTGCACACTCATTCAGTTTGGAGGGTTGGTTTTTTGGAGGAAGTAGTTATACACTATGATATCACTTCAGAGGAACTCTTTACCTAAAGCATAGTGCGTATTTTTTTGTAGGATTTCCGAATTCCTTTTGTTCTCATCAATTGTCGTTAAAGGTTCCCAAATATAGAGCTAAATTACACATGTGATATACAATGCATGACTAGAGAGACGCCATATATTAGTTGTTAGTAAATTAGAAATCTAAAACATATATGCTTAAATAATTCACATTTTTTAAATAGAAAACTATTGTCAAAAGAATGGATGGAATACAAATATTCACAATCCTATTGGTGTACTTGTACATTGATTAAGGTACAATTGTCCTTCGATGTACCATTTCCCTTTTTCATTTTCTTAAAAAATGTTGAAGTTATAAGGTCAATCCTGATATCACGTAGTGGAGATATATGTACAATGTCGATAAGCTCATGAGCCCAACGAAATTGAATTTCCATAGGTCTGGTGGTGGAAACGTTTGAAATTTATCGGTTCGCCCTTGCATTTGCAATAGCGGTTTTATGATGGAATCCTGTCCAGCAAATTTTATTGGAAACTACGGCAAAAAAAAGCCTTGTTTGCGGTGACAGCAGCGGCAATTTCCTGTTCAATCTCTCAGAAGGCCGACTAATAGTTCATTTCTTCGTAGCCTTAGCTACTGCGGTCCTATTTTTGGGACCAGGTAGTTTTGCCTATATAGTCCCTCGTTCTGCCACTAGAGATTAAGAAACAATTTGCTGAAGCTAAGCCAAAAGTAAAGTCAAATGAGAAGGAAAATGAAAGGGCGAATCTTTGGGGACTTTAATGCTGCTTTTTTTTCCCTCTTTCTCTGCTTTTTCTTTCGTAGAGCGAGTGCATTTCCTAAAGCAAGCATGCTCAAAACAAACATGTTATTTCTTCGTGTCTTAGATATAAGTGTATATACTATCTCAGAAATGAGGGAAAGAAGTATTACGAAAAACTTGAAATCTTTAAATGCATACATTAAACTTCTTAAATGCTTTTTTTATTTTTGGTGATGGATACTTTTAACTATTGTACCCAGAGTAGATGCATTCTCTTTATATCTTACTGTGGTTTTAAATATTTTAAGTCAGCCATTAGTAATAATGAAGCCTTGGGAGTTTTTAAGTTTTAAAATAAACATGTACTTAATGGATACATGTAACACAACCTTTTGCTGTCGGGGAAGTCGTCAAAACAGAGAAAATTAAAATAGATGATGTTTTTTAAAATAATAAGCTAGACTTGTTTTTGCAAGCGAAAACAAAATTTTCGAATGTTTATTCAATTCAGAATACAACCGAAATATTCAAGCTTTTTTTTCCCCAAAGACGCTGTAACAGAATTTCTCAAGCAACCAGTACGATATTTAAATACTACACCCAATTGATGAAAATGCATCACATTTCATTACTTATTTAGATGTATATTGTACGTCTACAGGAACGAATTCTATAAGTACAGAAATTAGTACTAAGGAATTCCATTTTCACTGCATGTTTTCATGTATTTCTAATTGTATTTGCATATTTTTCGAAGATGTTTCAAACAGGCAGTGCCTACCATGCGTGTCTTTTTGTTACTCGTTTGCCATTACCATTTTAATGCATTCGTCCAAAAAATGTATTTAATGTATGCATTATTGACTGTAGTAAAAGGTATTCAAATAGAGTGCTTTTCTTCCTCCCGCCTCACTCTTTAATATCTTACTAAATTGGCATTCTGTGGGTCCCTAAAGATAATTATCGGGCATAAAAGGAAGTATCGACTATAAGTTTATGCAGATCGTGCTTTTATACCAACTAGATCTAATTTCAAATTCTGAACAGCAAACCATTCTTCACAAAACATTTTGAAAACCAAAAGCTCTTCATGATGCATATTTGCACTTACTTATTCATGTAGGCACTCGCATTTGTTCGTTTTTAAATCGTGTATGCGAGGTTTGGCCAAATTCAATTGCTGATAATAAGCCCATTTGCAGGTAAAATACTCTTCATCTGCATTTGCAAAACCCCCAATGCTGTATTTTCCCCGCCAACTCTATAGCGTTGAAGGACCCAACATGCTTTTGTAATATCTGCCTATTTTCCTATAGGCACATAATACAAATATCTCCTTACTAAAGCTTTTAAAAGCATTTCGATGGATTTGTTTTGGTCAGAGTGCGTTGGACATGGAGTAATTGGTGCCTTGATGAATTTATTTTGGCTGACAATAAGGAAGCAGTTTTGTTGCTGTTTTCTGCCTTAGATTACTATACAGTAGATAGTGCAGTTTTTGTTCACGCTAACAGCAGAAAAACAAGAAAGATTTACTTTTTTATGGAGACCATTTCTTCCATTTAATCGACAATTAATGATTTAATACGTATTAACAATGGAAACTATTGTGAGAAACTTAGTGGATATCTACAGGGGGTGGACAAAATAATGCGAAGACTTGGACATTAAAAATAGATTGTTTTGTTGTCAACATAGAGAGAGAACTTGCGTTGATTACATTGAATTTGCTTCTTTTATTTCTTCGATGGTAATTTTACGTTCAAAATTGCTTTTGGAATATTAAAGGAAAAGTTCTTTGATGGGGACATACGTCAGAAACTCTATGGATTAAATTTAAATGGCATTGGAAATTACTTGCAATTTGTTGCTAAAATACATTACTTTATATCGGGGTCATGTAGACGCTACCGTTATCCCACCTATGGTGTTTCTGAGTCAATAATACAAAATAATCATCTGGGCGTATCAGAATCCTAGACTTGAATTCCAATTTTTGTCATGTTGAGTTTACCATTACGTATTCTTAAAGGCAATCAATATACCTCATTGCAATTACTTGATGTTAGGTCTATGATGCAGACGCCATTGTGCAGCAAAAGTAAAAATAGGTCGATAAACAGCGTTTAACAGTTAACTTTAAGTCTTCTATAAGCTCATTTATAATTTATAAATGAATATTATACATTACACAGTAGGCTAGCCTGAATTTTGCCAATTTCAATAACCTTATTCAATAGACTTGCCCCTATACTTAAAGATCGTAGATAAATTCATTAATATTTTAGAACATTTCCAATAGTATGTAAGTATTCGTGTCATTCAAATAATGACAGTGTTTTAAATGTCATTGTTATGATCGAGTGTTTTTTTTATTTTGGTAAGTTTTACCGATCCGGAAATTTTGATATGTTTTAAGTAATTAATTTTCTTTGAGACTAATAGCAGCATTTCTCGTTAAAATATATGAAAATAAAGGCTTTCCACACTCGGTTGGCGTTGTTGTGGTAATGCCTTGCAAGCCTACATAGTACACGTACTAAAAAATGTTGTAATGCTATTAAAAAAAGTCTTAGAAAGGAACACATAACACAAATTTAATTAGGAATTCTTGAAATTTTTCCGCGCTACAGCAATTATACAAGCTCCAGTGATTCATCCACATAACTGCAGTACCATAATGGGGTTTGTGCAAGATACACGTGCTGCAAAATAGGTAAAAATCCAGTTTAAATCATGATTAAAATCAGCTAGAATGCACCTCGGGTCTTCTCGGTAAAATATACGAAGCCCAAAGCTGAATTCAACACGAATCATTAAATAAGGAGCTTAGCATCGCCAATGAATAATGGCAAGGTATAGTCGAAATAGCTCATGAGCTACATAAAATACTTCTTCCCAAGTAGCAAATACTATGTTTATACAATGAGTGGGCAAATGACAACATTCCAAATCTCTTCGGAATTTATGAAGCAATTTTTGCAGCAACTGTCAAAAATAATAGCTCGTATCAAATTCAGAATTACTGTAGAAGTACAGCCCCTTTCGTCGATGTCATATACAGGGTATTACGTGGTATACGAATAAATGCCACCCCTCCTCTAAAGCCATTTCTGTCTATGGCTCTATAAATGCTTTTGCCTCATTTTGTTAATAACCCCCTTGTTTGATAATTTCCAATTTTTTTTTCTCCGCATAAATTTATCTTTATCTTATTATAAGGGTCCTGTAGCTAACAATGGAAGGAGACAATCAGGCCCACGCACTATATACGCTTTAATTGCATATTATTCCATCTTTTTATCAAATTGCCAATGCCAAATTTTCCTTTATTCGAAACTTTATTACATCAGATAATTTTAAACATTAGGAATGTCTTTCAAAGCTTTATTTTAACCAGTATTCTTTGCCTGTTTCTATGATGGATGAAAGGCTATTTTTTAAGTATACTTATCGCAGAGACCTTGGCATTGATGTTCAAACTGCGTCAGTTTTCATCTCAAATTATAAAACATTAAAACTTAACTTAACTGAATGCTATGCTGTTTTTGTTTCTGAATTATTTTCAGAAATGTGTAATAAATGTCAGCTTACTATGCATGAAAGGAAATTTCATTTTGTACTTGAATTACTTTAGATAGTCAATTTCACAACAGAAAAAATACCAGAATGTCTGGATGTATTTTGAAATTTGAATTGAGCTATCTTATTTCTTGAGGAAATTTGTAAAAATATACAAAAAATTTAAGCAATCGCAGCCATTTTTGTAGTTTTTTCGGTTTCTTTAATAACTATAGACTAAATGCTAAATTTCTTTTTAGCAAATTTTCTGTTAATCATCATGCACGAGTGCGGTTAGATTGTTATGATATTTCCCAGAAGGTATATTTTTCGCTCTGTTACATTTTAAGTGAGATTTAAGATTTAGAAGGAAATGAAAACCAGTAAATTACACACAAAAATGCTGATTTAGGTTAAACAAAAATTGCCAACGTTTTACTTTTATTTTCCTGAACAGTGTTGAAAAATTATACACGAAAAAAATACTGTATTAACGGTATACATATACTGTTGTTTTAGTATACAGTACGTTTCCATAAATGTGGTACGTTTCGCAAAATTTGATTCTCTTGAATTACCAATCTTATAAATATTTGTTTATCTGTTTTTAATTAATAATTTACTCCAATAAGTACGTAAACCATTTTTTCTTCCATAATTATTCAATTAATTTCAACTATCAGCATTCTGTTCCAAAAATGCGTTTTTATGTACCCAATCGTTCTCTTAAATACCAGTTCTAGTACAATTGATTGAGATAAACGAGCACAACTTATAAAATATCGAAATATCGAAATACTTTTTATTTAGATCTGATGTTTAAAACCATTATCTTTTTTTCCCTCTCGAATTTAATATGTGTAATAGTGATCTAATACATGACATTTGGGAAACGAACGTGTTTTATTAAATACGTTTCAGCAATCATAAGTCGTTGCCTGATTTCCGATTTGAAATTGTCATCCGTGAACCTTTATTGGAATTCATTTGAACTATACATGTACATTTAAGGGGATAACGTAAAGTTGACCTGTAATCGCGATTTGCCACTCGTATGATTTCGATGCTTGTATATATTAAATTTTCACTTTTAGCATAACATATATTTCCGTTATGAGATATGGAAAAGTGCAACGTGTTCATTTTTGGTTTCAATGACATCGAATCGTGCTGCTTGTGTCGCTGATTATGACCGAGCTAATTTCCCAGCCTGCTTTCGCCCCATTTCGGCATATTCAACATTTGTCTACATTATGCAAAATAAACATCTTTTTCAAGCCTAATTTGCCATTTCGAAATTAGCAGAGCGTGACTAAATATGCACTCATTTCATGATTGTACAAAACGTGGCTATACAACCGACAATGCCTCATTTAGCAGTTGTTCTCATTTGTATTCTTTTTTAAGAATAAAACTGTTTATTCATTATTCTTGCCAAAGTATATTGCCAGCTTTATGCAATATATTATATGCATTTGCTTATAATTTGTAAGCGAATATTGCGTGAATAATTCGTATCATAATTATAGTAATAACCCTTTGCATTCACATTTTTTGTACACAAAAATCTGATCATTAACTACTCGTGTTGCGAGTAAATACTGCATCAACATCAGTAAAATTAGGTGTGGGTATGCATAGAAACTTGAACTTATCTTATTAATATCATGTTTGCTTCCTGGAATCTTATTTTTGAAAAACATCTGGCAATTACCTTAGGTGTAAATTTCGATGGTGTCATTGTGAGGTTAAAGTACGAGTTAATACAAGCCAACTGTTTCATGAAACTGCCTTTGCTATCAAACTATAAAGCAGCTTGTGTTGACAAGACGTATTTGTACAAATTGCTCATTTTACCCAAAACTTTGTGCTATTTCACGATTGCAATTTGTAACATTGTCCGTGTTTCGAAGTTTTACTGATGGCTTTTCATTATTTTCCAATGCCAGCTTGACCTATCGACCATGTTGACTGCTGGCCATTAACCAGTGATAATTTTGTTACCAGAAATGATTTCTGGAAGCTGGAACTGTGTTCAATTAATTTTGTGGCTATTGACATCGTCAGTATGATGTCGGTGCCCAGCCCATCAGCATTAATGCTCTCTTTTAGAAAACAACTTCATATCGTCAATTTTGATGCAATATTTTTCAAGATCAGCTGCTGTCATTAGCTAGTGTTTGTTGTTGCGGCCAAGCCCCATGTCAATGTGCACCCGGTTCAATTACAGTTAAGCTGGTATGGGAGGAATTCAATTGAATATCTGTAGTGAAAATGAAACTCCATCCACAAGAGTTGTTGAAAATATGGTATAGCAAGGACTCCAGCTGTTACTCCGTTTATGACTGGGCTCTTTACTTGCATATAGGTTTGAACTTGTATATTGCGTAAACCGCGTCGTGTTTCACTGTACGTGTACCCAAAAACCACCGAAGGCGAAAGCTTTCTCTCTCTCACTTTAATATATATTGGAAAAACTTAACATTTCACCATTTAAATAGATTCAGGTAATTGGTTTCTCAACTCACGCTGAATTCATGCCTCACTAACTCAAGTCATCAGCTCGAATGTTGCTAAAAGGCTGCCGGAGCAGCAGTATATATACTCTCCGAATGCAGAGAGAAAATTGTAGTCCCTCAGAGATTTCCAACGAAAATTTGGTCTGCTTGTTGTAAAAATCTTGTTTCCAGATTGTAAAATCCGAGACACAGCGAGCTTGCAAAACACTGGCCTAATCCGAGTTTAGATTGGAGCCATTCCAATTGCTTACTCTATTGACTTAACCTAAAATGAACCTCTTGTCCATCTATATAGTTTAGTTGTCTACTTAGACACATTGCAATCCAAGTGGGATTTGGAAGAACAGCAACTTTACTTTTTGTACTTTGGAAATCTTAAAAAATGCATGAGGAGCTAGGGTTCGAGCCCAGCTCAGTCCGAGTTAACTTACGTATGCGTTTGTACTTTCAATGCCCGGAGTCTCTCTTGGGAAATTGTGGTTCTTTAAGAGAGAAAAAATCTCCAAAAAGGATTTTTTTTCTCTCGCTGCACACTATCCAAGACTTTTTGCTATATTCACTCAATTTTATGTACGACTGTGCTGGTACAGATTTCACAAATGGTTAAACTAAACTTTCGAACGCGAGTTTACTGAATTAGTATACGCTCTAACGAGTTTTCAAATTGAAATAGTGAATAGAAAAAATGGATAAAATGTACTCTCGTGGAAAACTTTCTGAAAACCTAAGAGCAATTTGGACTTGTGTGTAAAAGTTTTACACATTTATTCGTGTTAATAAATTATGAATATGAAATGATGGGCGAGGCATTTTTTTTTTTTTGCTTTTTGGAGGAAAAATTGCAGATGTGAGGCCATCGTACTTGCAAAACATCAATTGAAAACTAGATAAATTTATTTAACTTGAAGTTGCAGTAGAATGGTTAATTTACTCCGTACTTCAGACATACAATGCAGTTTTTTTTAATTTGATTAAAAATGTAGTCTAGGGAGGAATCAAAATGGTTAATAATTTTAAATGCTGATTACATTATTGCAGTATTAATAATGTTAATAAAAGCAATTCTTTCTAAGTAACAAACTGTTTTTAATATACTTAGTTTTCCTTTGATGGTTGATGTATTTACATCCTTGTATTCAATGAAGAGTACGTTACCTTGTTATTAAAGCCTGTACATGACGGTGAATTGAAATTGAAGTACCTTTAGTACTTAACGTTAGGTCTGTTTTAAACCAAACTTTCGTTTCAACGAGCAAATTACGTTGAGATTGTAGCGAAAATTAGACGTAAACAACTATATCTACAAGCGATAGAGCCGCCAATGTAATATTTATTGTTCCTTTGGACCTAGTATTTTCTCTGTAAAATCAGATTCTCCCTCCCATCTTCAATCACCCTTTTTTCGCATTTTAACTGATGAAGGAAAGCAAAGTGCTTTTTGGGCAATGCCAATCGATTGGAAATGACGAATGAAAAATTCAAGAGAAAATGTATCCTATTTAATCAAGATATAGTGGTAGATGGAACCTTTCTTTTTTATATAAGACGGCTAACTTTTAACCGGGTGAAAGCTAATATTTACTGTGTAGCGATCAAATAGAATAATTTAACAAACAGTTGATTAAATATATTTGACGAGATTAGCAAAAAGTGCCTATTCTCAAGTATCTAAAATTTAATGGAATTTTCTGCTTGTAAAACTAAAAGTTGAGCGCCATGACCTGCATTAATAAAATAGTACTTTTATTTATTAAATATTAATGAAAATCAACCAATACACGCACATTCTTCATCTGTTTGTATTTCTCTCGTAATTCATAATAATCCAGCAAATGAATAGTTAAACAGCTCTTTGATTGAGCCGCTACTAAATTCAATTTTGAAGCTTGAATTAAACTCGATTAAGCTCTGCCTTGTAATGGAACTTGAATGAAGTTTACAGGTTATTGATATACTATATATTATTCAGCATGCTTTTATATATATTTATCTACAGTTTCTCGTATTGCATTCTACACTTGTATTACAGATGAAGTTTGTTTTCAAATGAAATTGTTTTGGAACATTAACTACATTGGCACTTTAAAGAAATTGGAAATTTGATGAATTTGTTTGATGACATTGTTTTTTTTTTTTATTATTTTTTTCAGGTTTGATAATCCTGCTTCAGTGACTCCTACGCCAACACGACAGTTGACTTACAATTATCTCTTAGCAGTGAATGCTTGGTTATTACTGTTTCCCTTTAACCTGTGCTGCGATTGGACTATGGGTACCATACCTGCCATTGACAGCATATGGGACCCCAGAAATTTGGAAACATTTGCATTTTACGTCGTCATGGCCAAATTAGTGCATTTAAGTTTGTGGGCCTCGTATAAGCATGCGAAGATCATCATAATGGTAAGTCATTTGCAATTTATTTTGATCTTAGTTAAGTATTAATTTTATATACATGTATATTTTGTTTGATTATTATCTACTGGGTTGAAAAGCTGGATATGGGCAATGCTAATGGAATATATGATGTATATACAATGAAAAATACATGAAAAAGTGAAACATCACTTTAAAAATCGCAGTGGCTATTCCCAAACTCTGTCGTTGCTCATTCGGAAAAGAGATGGGTTGTGGTGCCCTATCTTTAGGGTTCACAGTGTTTCTGAATTTGTTATGTTCAGCCAAGATTTATCTTTAAATTTCACGCTCTTAGTTTACAACAATCTATTTAACAAAAGTTTCCTTTATCTGTAAACATTTTCCAACCAATTTAGAAGGAAAGTAAGAAAATTGCGTTTTGTTTAAGTCAATCAGAAGAAATGTTCGGCTGGAGGTTTAAAGATTAGGGTATAGGCCTGTTTGGTTTTTTTTTTAAACACATCTTCTTACACATGGGAGATTTTTTGCGATATCCGAAGCAGTTTGCCCAACTCGTATTTCTCAAAAACCAGAAAAACACACACAAAAATACGAGTGGCGTGAGAATTAATGTTACCAATTGGATAAAATTTTAAAAAAAATATCTACCAAAATGTAAGCAAATCGTTAGGCCGGTGGTTTTATCAACCGGTGAGCTGTAAAGTTTGTGGGAGGGTTTGCCGTGACAATTTTATTCCCTCGTTTAGTGTGCCGTGAGTTGAAAAAGATCCAAAAACACTTTTGGCCACATCAATAAATTCTAAAACTAAACTAGCAATTAAAGTAAACACTATAGAAGTAAAATTACTTGTTATAACCTTTTGGTAGGACGTCGCACTATTTTTTTCCAATGACAATATGACTAAGTAAAATTTTGGATGAATAGCAAAGGATAAAATGTTTTTGCCGTGGCCATGTGTCAAAAGTGATTTAAAAAAAGTAGGTTAACATTTTCTGTTTTCCAGTGCTGATGCAGAAATCCAATTATTTTACCAGTATTTTTAGTAGCAATTCTGCCAGTCTGTTGCATTCTGGATAAATAATTTAGAATGCAATAACTTTGATCACTGGTTATGGTTTCTTAACTCCGTGTCTGTCCTTACCAAGCTTATGTTTATTCCTATAAGTGTGGCTGTGGCATGTTTACTACCTTCATATTCGTAGATATCTTAGTAACAGATTTTCTTTCTACTATATTCCATTTGTTGATGTTGTAATTTTCTGCTAATCTAAGCCGATTAATCTACCCCACCCAATCAGAAATCCGAGACGCTTGGCTTAAGCATGTCCATTGTTAGGATTAGCCGATATTGCTTCGTGTGAAGGCAACTGGAAAGTCGATAAAAAAAACTCTACTGCTGGTTTTCCATCTTTTTTTCACTCGTTATTAGCAGTTGTTTCTAGCAATTATTTCGTTTTAATTGAGCTGGCTCAAGCCCGGGCTCATGAGATGAACGTGCTTAAAACCCTTATGCCGAACTCGGGTGGCTCAATGGGGCTGTAGATTTAGGCGAGATTCTCTAAGTGACCTCAGGCCGGCCCCAATTCCTAATGAATTCGCGAGATGTGCGTGGCTTTCATTAACTAAGAATTAACCCCCGTGCTCTGTGTGCACACTAATAGGGCTTCACTAATAGCTGGATTGTGTGTGATTAAAGCATGGCTGGTACTAATGAATGGGGAAGTAGATGTAGTGGACATGCTTCGCAGCGAGCCACTGACCATCAAAATCCACCCCGTGATCATTAAGGTTATTTAATACCGAAGCAACACATGCAAGGGTCCGACAAATGCGGAATCCCAGCATCAAATTGGAGCTTTCTATGTACGTTTGAATACGCTGCTAGCAGAGCTGAAATACTCGATTTTTGTAAAATACCGCCATCTTGGATTTTGTAATGTTTTGCTCTTTTGAAAGCAGCTAACATGTTGGTAACAGCCATTTAAAAACTGCGTGTTACATTTTAGTTTTAAAATATATTTCGACAATATTGAAAAATGAGATTACATTCCTCTAGTGTTTTTAGTAAATCAGCTATATGCCAAAATGTCGGTATAAAAAAATATATATGGTGTACGAATGTCATAACTTGGGTAGCAGGCTAGTCGATTGTTTCAATCTTCTGTCATACAAAATAGCCCGAGTCCAAGTTGCGTCTCCGAATAATCGATTGCATGTTTGCCATTATACCGATCTGTTGGATTTTTATGGTCAATTTAATTTGATATCATCGCATTAAAAGGTTTCCCCATGTTTCTATAAATCCAATGCTTTATGGTACTTGAAAGAACTGGGGTCATCCAACTTGCGTACATGTTTCTGATGGCACAATAACAAGGCCCTTTACTGACTATGCAAGTAAACTTCAAAGTTGGCCCAATAATAAATTCAAGCTAAACTTGTTCTAGCATGACAAAATGTGAATTTATTTTCAAAATAATTTGTTTGCATGAAAGAACTAGTTATATTATCATGGAAACATGATGTATCTTCATAGAAATATAATTGGGATGTGGGAAGTGTAGAAAAACTCGTCTTCTGTAACTTATGTTAATGTTTATAAAGACTACATACCCAGTATAACTTCACATCTGTAACCTGTTATGTAGTTTTGCGGCGAGAAATAATTTGCAAAATTCCTGAAAGATTTTTTGTAGTTTAATAATTAATTATATAGATTACGATTTCTGGCAATAAAAATGGCGATACAAATACTTGTATCACGTCTATAGATATATACTGATGCACCTTGTATAGTACATTCCACTGTATAACTATTTTCCTAAAAATCGATAAGTTAGCATTGAATCAGGCACTACTAGCTGCTCATATATTTAATGAGATTTCTGAATTTTTTCCTCTTTCGGTGCGTCTTGGATCAATCATTTGCATTATTATTTAATTTGTTTCCCCCAGTTTTTTTTCCATCTTCCTTTCTTCGGTATACCCACTTTGTTCGCTCGTGATTATGCTCTATTTGTAGGCGCATATCCCAACCAGCAGCGCTGAATTAGTGGTGATACGATGGGGGTGAAGTGCATAAGCCTCCCCAGTTTTCATATAACACGACTTTTACTTGTTTGAGGTGATTGATCAAATCAGTGATATATTCGTTCACAAACCGCTTGACTTTGCCTATGACAGGTCTTCGTTCGACTCTCACTCTCTCTCTCATGACGTTCAAAAGCAAACACGCGTGAAAAAAAGATTTATTTTACATTTTGAAATGAGTCTCTCTCTTCCTCAGATGGAAGGAAAAACGACGGTTGTATGGGTTTGGAAACCCCGCTTTAAAATCAATGTATGGGAGAATAATGGAAAGTGGCGGTGAAATATACCTTTAGCTTTTAACGTTATATGTTCTTACAACACAGCTTGCTATCGCCAAAAATGTATCCTCCTGCAGGAATAGGGCACGTAAACGTCATTCTGTACCACCAATCTTGGTTCCGTGGACCGTTTTCAAGATTTTTATGAAAAAATATTCTAGGTTTTTCATATGTACTTATGCCCAAATTGATGTAGCATTTTATCAAATGCTTTGAATAATACTTACACAATTCAAACAGTAACTGCTGTAACGTAGACTCAATTCGAACCATAGTCGAACCCTTTGTATACTTTAATATACTCGTACATTCACTCACTTATGTATCATTTTTCATTTACATTTAATAATAGATGTATTTAACGCAACTATTAATCATTGTTATTTACCCCAACATTCGTACTTTCAATTTACTATAATAGCAAGAGGGCTAAACTATAGAACCGAGCGTTATTCAATATGATATTGAGTTTAAAGGGAATTTTCTTTCAATTTTGTAAAGGTCTTTAGTGTTCTATAAAGTGCTATATACATACTAACACTACAAAATCCTCTTTCTATAGTGATAACGTTATCTGTTAGTAGTTAGCATAATAAACAGGTATAGAACAGATAACATATTTTCAAACATTGACGCTACACGACACAAGACCGTTGAATGAAGCGCTACTACTTCCAAAAAAACAATAGATTCTTGGTAAAATTTCCATAATCATTCATTGTATTTTTGCATGGACAGCATAGTATTCACTCAGTTATGTATAGTATACTAAAGTTATACATGTTTAGCGGATTGTGATTCATTGGAAAATCCAAACTCCTTCTATGATCCATTCTATGCAACAGCATGCATACTTAGTTCTTCTTATTGTTTAACGCACTATGTGCCTGATTTAGATTTAATAAGGTAGTTAATGCAGCCATACATGCCTAGTTGTAAATTTATCTTCGCGATATGATACATGCTAGCCTTATAAAAACATAATTAAAGAAATATATCCTAATTTTATTTCTTTAGGTTGTTGGATGCGATTATGAAACTTAACCATTTTTTTTAAAATAAGCACTTGCCTTACTGTACATACATGTTCGGTTACTGAATATCCAATAAAAAATAATAACGCACGATTATATTGTTCCCTTGGGTTAACTTCCTGTTATATCAAGCTATGATATCGACGTCGATAACTGACTATAGTATCATCTGCTGCGAGGTATAAAAAAAAATTAAATAAAGGCAAGTTTTTCGTGCTTGTATATCTTTGCAATTACGAATAGCTCGAAGGGAAATGACTCTGTTTTAAGTGGTTTAATTACTCTAAATGCATTTAGCTGGGGTCTATCATTGAAATTTATCTCACGTCGTAATTTTGACGACCATACACGTGTAAAGATAGACGGGAAACAGACTCGTATCACAATCTTCATGTTGCTATAGGCTCGCATTGTTGCCGATGGCATAAAAGCACCATTTTTACTGCGTTTTTGAAATATGCAGATAAGCAGTTTTAAGAAAGGGAATATTTGTTTCTGTCTCGCAGCATTGGAGCCTTAATGAGGGTCTTCTTGTTGCTTCATTAAGGCGCACGTCCATTCAGTTATAAAATATCTCTGGAAAGGACGACTGTTGAAAAACCTATCTTGGTAGAAGGAATTTATGGACGTGAAGGCATATCAGTTGTTCATCCACTTGCTTTTGTTCTAATTACTAATTTCATGTAATTAGTGCTGCACGCCGTGCTGTTCATGTCGTCAAAACATCGGCTTAGCCCTTAGCTTCTACGATGGAAACCATTACTCTTGGTCATACTTTTCGTCATAATGGCAAATGTAGATGTAAGAGTATAGTATGTCCTAGCTAGTAATAATCCTTATCAGTTGTTTTTTTATGATATTGTGGTAAGTCACGATGTTGTGTTAAATTGCCTATAATAACACGTTTATTTTTCCAGTATTAGTTGAGGGTTGTGTTTATGTACAGTGACCTTGTCTTTTGGGAAACCAAAACTAAGATATTTGTTAATTAATGGCGCTAATTATAATGTTTTGATGGACTTTTTGCATGATTTTTTCCTCTACAAAAATAAGCCTGTATATTATACATATACAGCTGCGAAATGTAGAAATTCTCTCATACTGTAGCAACATCTTGTATTATATAATGCATAAGCATTACAATATAAACATGCAATCAATCTAAAATACCTTGTATATTTTCTTGAAATTTTTTGCATTTTTGATGAGGAAATTTTGTAAACGTCAACAATAAAGCCCTCACTCGGAACTTTGCTATTATCCATTCATTAAATAATAACGTACTTTTAATTATGTATTGGCCCAGGTTCTTTACGATACTGGGCATGAAAAAACCTTTTAAGGCTCGTCCTATAAGCATTTTAATTTCAATAATATTGCGAGTATATACAAACTGAAGCTACCTGAACGCTGGTGTAACTCAGCCGTACCCCATTCATCTTCTGCTTTTTACATCCATTTTCATTCACATCTGACAATGTGGTTCTCCAACAGCAGACGATAATAGATCGTTGGTTAAGAGCTCGAAAGATGGAGAAATCGATTAGGGTTCATCTTAAAAATTGGTTTTAAAAATGCAAATACGAGCGCGTAGATGGAGTGCCATATCTCCCATCGGCTTAATTCGGAGAGATTGAAGGCGTTATTATTCAACATTGGCAGACATTTGTAGGAAAGCCAAGTTACATCTTGCTATTGGAGGTCCCTTCATGCATGCAATCTTCCTCGTTGCATGCCTGAGTGGTCACACTGGGTCCTTTATCATCCGGCTCCTCTTCTTCTTCTTCTTCTTCTACTTCTTCTTTGCAATGATGCCTATTTCATCCTTTTTTAAGTTTTTCTTTCTATTACTGGAATGGTTTTTATCCCTCCCCTTCCTCTCTTTTACCCCTAGTGCCACTTTTTTGCAGCTCCAAGCCACGCGCTGTTATCAGCGAGGATTACACAGGCCATTGGTTGAGCGATTGCAGAAAGTGATTTGCAATATAGGCTACTTAATTGCGCTGTCTCTTCGATGTACCCTTTTAGGGCATTCAATCTAGGAGCACTGAAAGGGGTAGGGGTAAAAAAAGCGAGGAAGGAAGGGTAAATGGGGAGAGGAGGGCAGTCTATAAAGTACTTTAAAGTTGGCACGTCGGCAACGATAAGGAATAGTGCAGTGATCGATCTTTTTCCAAAATCAAATTATCAAATGAAAAAGCGGGGGGTTGAAATCGAGTTGCGACGTTTTACGCTCACATTCCGAGTGATTTAACACCTATTTTAATGAAATAATACCCTCGTGCTCTTAAATGCAAATTTCCGAGGGTCCAGCGTGGGTTTAGTGCGTCTTCTGCTAAAACGCAATCTTATTGGTGGTGAATTCGGGTAATTCAAAACTTTTTTAGTTCTGGTCAATCGTTATTCTTTTCTCGTGAATGAGATGTTAAACTGCTCTTTTTTTTCTCAACTTTCATGATGGCCAGTCATTCAAGAACTTTTTACTACACTTTCACAGAAATGTAACATTTAAGTGAGATATACCATATAAATTGTCTGTTACCATGTATTTTTCTTCCTGTCTTTTAAATAAAATGATTATTCCCTGGGTGGAAAAGTTAGTTATCATCTTACATGACGCCGTGTCTAGACAATGCTACCTAGCCATCTAGATAGCTGTAATAAAACATACATGTATATACTGTTTCTTGTAACTTGTGTAGCCATATACTTGTGTAATAGGACCTGGGATTTATCTGTAACAAATAACAGCTTGTATAACCCCTAAGTCCCTAACCATAGGAACCAATCCGGTGTCAACACGTTTTGACAATCTGCTACCAAATTGAACCCTGCGTGGTACATACAGATTGTAATTGGCTACAACAATGTCGACCATAGTGAATTCTCTTGTTGCTAATATGGAGCATTCTTGTACGAAATGTAATAAGGAAAAAAATGTAGCATTATTATTGTTCAACAAAAGAAGCAAGCATTTTGACTGAAATAATGGCGTTATATGGCGGTATATAAAAGTTGTTGAATATATGGTCAACCAAAACCTGTGAACTCGATTAGTTTCTGCAGTGTGTAGCTTTCAAGTCATATATAAATTATTCTACTTCCAGTTTGCCTTAATATGCCTCTTAAATAGGAGGTCATTAGCTTATCGGATTCCAAAGTCTATAAATTGCTCCCTGGTATATTTATTACAATTGTTACTAATGGTTCCATATTACAAAAGCACTAAAAGGCATATGCGCTGAATTTGCCTTGCAGAGAAATACTTGACTATTATGTGATGATTGGATTGCATATAAAAAAAAGAAATTAGTAAGGTGAACATAATATGGAAAAATGAGAAGTGAGGATCTTATTCCATACACGATAAAAGGGCCTGCGCTTTTTAAGGGATAACATATAAACGCCGATTAAGTTTCACTCGATAAGTACCTCCCATTAATGTTCCATTAAATAAATTTTCTTTTATGGTTATAGTATTTGCGTCTATATGCCCCAATCAGGATCCACATCCGAAATGATGGGAGCGTTAATGGCCGAGCATCACGTTCACCGAAATCTAATAAGAGCTCTAAGAGTCTAAACATTGAGATTATGATGGTTGCAACATTAATAGCCGGTTGCACAGATCTCTTTGAAGTTTACTTCGCCAATAAAATAGGTGTCCTAGCTCAATTTCCAATGATATATGCAGTATATATTAAAAACTGTTCTTAATTTCCGAATATGCTATAGACTTTCACCATCAACCACACGTAAATTAGGGAAACACTATAAGGTAGGTTTTGTAAATTCCATTGATGCAGAAATTACCTTTGAATTTTGCAACATTATGTGCAGTATAGCTTTAGTTTCTCTAATGATCGTATTTTGTCTTGAAAGACTTGTGTTTATGTATGGCTTCAATGCGCTATTGTAGATAGTCTTTTTCCCACCCAATTTGCCCTACAAATAGCAGGTTCCAAAAGTATGAAGCATGTAAATTTTATTTTTAACGTTGGAAAGGACGTTGATTACTGTCAGTTGTGCGAGTGCGTTTTGATGATGCCAGAAACATAGCATTTGTCAATTTCAATTCCTAAAGTGACATTCCAATTTCAAAACCCATCTCGAATTTCTGAATATTCATGCGTTTCTCCTAACGTATATACATACAGTAGCTGTCGTATATATAGCATGGCTATAAATATTTATAACAATACATATAGACGAGAGTGCCTGCCACGATATCATTTTCAGAAAAATATTTCTTAACTTTCAAATTGCATTTAAAAAACAGCATTTTGATTTGACAGAAATCAGGTGACATGGAAAAGATGAGTTTCGTGTTTTTTGAAAATTGTTGATAATAAGTGCACCGTATGTAAAGATCTTATACGTAAATAACGTATACAAGAGTGAATATATCTCAAAGAACGTCTTTACATTTATTGTAAAGGTCAAAGAACCAATGCTCGTCTTATTCAAGCTTTCACATTAATTTGATCGATATCATCGATGCATACGGTATATAAAGTGCAAGAAAAATTCATCTAAGTATGTGTTGGTTAAATAAATATACGTATACACGGTAAGTTTTTATAGTTTGAATATTTTGATAACCTAAGCTTGACAAGCCTTTGCTCGTCCTGCTCTTATTCCAAGAAAATGATTTTAATTTCATGAAACACTTGCTAAGACATATGTAGACATGGTACAAAGAGCATCAGAACACGAATCGCATCTATAATTCCCAAGAAACACTATTTTCTGTAAATGCATCATTACGATATCATATCTGTCGCTTCTTTGGCTATTTCTTATATCGTTTGATACGCTTAAAAAGACTCGCACACTTTATAACCAAATTGAATTTTTGGTTTGGCATCTATTTGATATTTGAATTACCCGGCATTATCGATGCAAATCTGAAGTGTGTAAACTTCGTTTCTGCTCCTATGCCTAATTCGCTTGTTGTCTTTTTGCATTTGGACTTTTACGTAAAAGCCTCCTGGCTAAAATCTTGTACGCGTGACTCGGTAAAGAGGAAAATGCAAAATAATCTTAAATTTCAAATAAAGCTTGGGATTATTATCAATTCGTCTATAGGCTCTTTTGTACTTCGAAGGGTATATATTTGGGAAGGCATTAGGTGTGATGTTGCGTGACTGAATTTTATATCATTTTCATAAGAAAATCTTTGCCTGAGGAATTCTCTCGGGTTCCTGCCTTTTAGGTTTTGGATTTTATGCGAATGGTAGTTAGATTCCTCGGAGAGTCGGCCTAGATGGAAAAAACTCTCGATATAAATTAGGTGGGTTTCACGCAATGTGCGGTGTTTCGATGGGTTAATTTTTTATTTAATACATAATGTGAGTAGCGAAAAAGCTTTTGCTCGGCACATGCGATGCGTCTTTGCCAATATATGTGGGATTTGTTTTGCTATTTTTGAGTAAACATAATAGGTTTTAAAGTCCATGAATCACAGAAAACCTTTGGTTGGTCTTGGTTTTCACAAATATATTAGTCATTTAGGAGTTTTTCATTTACAAATAACTTCTTATATACCATCCTATGAAAAAAGTACTTAACATGCCAGGGCGGCTTTTAACCTTTACAGATCAGTATGAACTTTTGGATTTGCATTACATAGTGTTTCATAAGTTGCTAGTGCTTTTAGGGTGAAATCGAGTTTTGCATGGTGGTGATAAAATGAAATGGAGACTACTAGCCTTTATTTGCATAAATATGGGAATGTTGAAAAATGTCCCTGATGCAATTGGCACTTTTCATCTCCAACAGCTCATATTCCCTTTCAACGTATGTTTCCATTGAAATTTACGAGTGGACTAGTGTCGGCACAAATTTGCATAATCATCATTCGAAATATGAAATAATCAATATGGGGAAGAAACTTAATCCTGAAGTGAGCATCGATGATGGAAAGTCACTGTCTCCATGCATTTCTTCTTCTCTCTCACTTTCTCCATTTTCTCCTGCTCGTATAATTTTATACGTACATTTTCTCTCTATCTTTTACTCTATGTAATATATCTATATGTACCTTCGTTGTCTCATTCTCATTCGTTTCCTTCAATTTCTCAAACTTAATACTTTGGATGTTCGGGAGACTACTTTGCATGGCTACATGCCAAAAAAAATTCGAGGAGAAATCGTATAGCTATTCAACTATTCTAGCTGTTTTCCAATTCTTTCATGCAGAAATCTACAGAAAAATGTATTTTTCTCTTTGCGGGCATTGAAAACCTCTCAACGTGGGCGTCATTTTGGATCGAGGCTTTTGGGAAGCTTTTAACTAAAAAAATGATTTAATAATTTATGGATTGTCTCAGTACTCGTGTTGGAAACTACTCGTTTTTGAAGATGAAAACAGCATTGTTAAAGACAGTGTTATTTGACATCCATAACTAATGTGCTTCTAACGACTTACAGGACAGTAGAATTTTTAATTTCAATATACAGCATCGTATATTTTGTATATTTAGATACCCAATGAATGTATGTATGAACTTGTAAATACCAGAACTGTCAGAATTTTCAATGACTGGATTCGGATAAGTTGAAAATTAAAGATTTACAGTGAAATTTAGGAAGTAACACGAGAATAAATGTCATATTTTTGGACTTGTCGACGTTCCCTCGAATGCCCAACTTTCGGAAGGTGCGAGGCCAGTGCCCCCATTGCGCCTGCGCTATTTTATGCAAATAACACTTTCCCTTTTTGAATGCAGTTTCTGTTTCCCATATCATGTATATAACTGGCAGTTTTCCGAGAACCTTTAAAAAGCAGCTGTTAAAATTCCCATATTTGTGCAGATGGCGTTGGCATATAAACTGCTTGTTGGGTGCTCCTTAATTTGCATTTCTTCTCCATTTTCATAATTCACCGTCGAATGAAGTTGAGTTTTACTCCACCGTGATTGACTGCACTAACTTTTTGAATGGAGTTTAATTCGCAGGCAGCCCTTTGGACGAGTGCGAAGAGACATCTCCTTTGCATATAGACAAATACCATCATGCCTATTGATTTATCGGCTAACCTAATATATACCATCCTCTTTTGTAATGGAAAAATCGACTCACCATTTGCTCAGGTTAAACTCGTCTGATAAATCTTCCCAAAAGCATATATTTTTATAAGAAACTTTTCCATCCTGATAGGTGTCGTGCCACGAGAATGATTGTCTGGAACATGCTATTGGCACTGTGCTGATGCGCGAAATTACTGGGTGGGGAACACGATAATAACTAGGAATTTGGTTAATTTTTTATCTCTTGCCAAGGATCTTTAAATAGATGACGTTGCAATGCCATACATGAATCTGGGGTTTTTTTTTCTGATGACCTGAATCGAAATTACAGAGAAAGGTTGGCATCCAGTATGTATTGGGTGTTATCCGAAGACATCGATTGAATGCTGGCAGTTCATTGTATTGATTAGGTTATTGTTAAATATAGCTCCCTGTAATGTCTGGCAACGTGGCATTAGTCTGTTTACCATATTTATTTGAGAGCAATCTTGCAAGCTTTAGCGAATCTTGTCTCGCTACTTATTGGGCATTTTCGGCAACTAATCTCGGTGGGTTGTGCGAGCTCTGATTAAATTCAGTGCATGTCTGGGTCAGTATAATCACGAGTACATCAATCAAAGCTTAAAGGTATGTGGGCCACCACGGGATTGTAGTTATTTGCAAAATGCCAAAGGTTATGTACGGCTTGTATACATGTTCAGTATTAGATTTCTCTTGTTACGTGATACAGACAGTTTATAGAAACACAGAAGATTCAGGTACAGGCCTAGTTATCGCGTCGATTTATTTTTAGAAACCTGGTGATGGATTAGGAGCATTTTATGCAAGGCTCGGGGAAGTCAGCTTCAAAAATGCATGTTTTGTTAGAAATGTCTCTAGCGGTGGATCCAAGATGTCTTTGAAGGTGGGGAACCATCATTACATGTACGTGAGACGCATAGGGTCAACAGGTGTGCCTCCGGAATTTGTCGAATCGTTGAAAATGTACATTTTACTAACAACATGTAAATTTGTTTAAGAACATAACATTAGTTATCATAACAAAATCGTCTCTCTACTTTAATAGCAAGCGGTTTCATTCAGCAAATATACTATGATTGATTTTAAGGCAAGTTTCGATCTGTTTTCAAGCCTTTCAAGGAAATTATAATTTTAGAATTGGTGAAGCCCTGATATGTCATCCCACGTTGCAGTGATTTTGAGGGGATTCTTTAAAGGTCTTCATAGTATTATAACGAATGGAAATTCAACGTTTGATTAAGACCATTCATTTTTATACATTTTTAGAGATATTTTGGCAACGCTTTTTTGAAAAACTTAATTTAGTTACTCAACCTTTAAATTTACATCCATCTAACAAAATTAGGATTAAGTTTAAGAAATGTAACGAAAATTATCTAAACAACTTTGTGTTATATATTAGGCAAAATTCACCATGTGGTTTCATTCGTTCATATGCGTCAACTGTTCATTAAGTTTTCACTTGAAACACTTGTCAGTTTGAGAGGTTATGGTGGGGAAGGAAATTTAGTAGGATTTTGTCTTGGAGTAAGACTTAATGTAATTTAACGTTTAATCATGCGATTCATGTGAAAAATGTTGCCTTCCATCTTTTGGACAACACATGGAGAAACAAAAAAGAAAGCTGACCGATGGTCATTCTCTATCTGCAGAAATGAAAATTAAATGGTCAGCGTTGGATTCATGACAAAAGTGGGAACAATCTAGTTTAAGACCGTGTATGATGATCATCCTTATTGGATGTGACACGTCCATCGCAACTTCTGCAGGATGGAAGAAGATTAAATTACCTGTAATTGCTCTTTGCTTGCCTTTCGTAAAACACGAATCTTGGATAAATTTGGGATGCGATAGGCTGGTATTATCTGATGAAAATGAGTGCTATTGAATAACCCCGACCGCATGGACATCAAACAGTCTCCATGACAACATTTCATTGGACATGACCTCCTCTCGCAGTATGCAGTGGATGTTTTAAAGTGTACATGACAAAGTGTGCACTTCCACCCCTATTGGTCCACGTATACTTGTATATACTACTATAAGGGCTTTCTTGAATTTGATGAAAAGTGTTTTTATTGGAATTCAGAAAATGTTGTTACGGTCGTCATTGTGAAGGAAATATGATTTCCTATATTTAGGTTGACAATATTTCATTCTGGAAAGGATTGAAATACGTGCAGTTCAAAGGAAAAAAATTCATATTGGTGTAATTCAATTCCTTCAATGATGATTTATTTTAAACAATCATGTTCAAATGTTTCTCAGAGGTCAAACGATATCTTCAGAAATTCAGTATGCAGCCTGTTTTGCTCCATTTTGTCATTTGGTTGTAGAAATTGCGTCATAGATGGCGCTTTGACTTTAGTTGCAAAAGCCTAGCAAATATACAACAGAAATATGCTATAGTTTTGTCGCAATATACATGTAGTTAATTATCACAAATTATGATTCCCCCTAATTGTTTTTATTGAACTTTGGTTAAACGTTGCAATAAGAACTCCGTTATTAAAACAAAATAATGTAGTAATGTTTTTTGTCCCCTAGGGATAATGGTTACGCTTATTGTTGTTATATTTAATTTCTATTGCTACTGTATTTGATAAAACATGAGTGTTTTTAGAAATGTTTACTTAGATTTCTGGATGATGTTGTATAGTTTCAAGATCAATTACCATAGGTAACTCGAACCTAAGGCGCCCCAAACTTTTCCACTGTATACCAGTCAATGCATCGCAGTTCATTGCATGCCAGTAGCGTAGTTATCACGAATTTGATATTCAATTCAAAGCATAAATTTGACCGCATAAAGTTACATCCAGCCGTGATTTCTTTTTTTCTATTCACATTTCGAAAAATTGGTTTTTCAGAACACTTGCTTGAAATTGTCGGTTGTAGAGAAAGCTGGTCTGGTGGCGTTTTCGTGTCGTAAAATCTTAGGTCTCTCACCTTATACGAGTACCCAGCTGTGATGCCATTGCCGAGCCAGGAAGATAAATGACCGTAAATTACGTCGGGATCTCATAACTTGGATTAATATGTCGTGTCACATACGCAGCAAAATTAATGCATCATGCTATAGTGACAAGTACTTACTAGCACCAAAGTGGTCAGCTGCCATTCGCAGCGTTTCCTAATCCCTGCATAGTTTTTCACGGGTTTCTACAGTGGGTATATGCTGATTTCGCATTTTCTCGTTTTTTATGCTATATATACATGAAAAGCTTTCGTGCAAGACTTGTATGAAAAGTCTGTGTGAAAAGTTGCCATTTTATTCACATGACTATAGTCGGGATTAGAAATATCCCAAATACAAACATGTTTCTGAAGATGAATAACGCATTATCTTTAATGAATCGTTTATTAAATGAATAAACCGTCTTCATTATTACTAATTGTGATTTTCTAAATGTATATAGAAATACCGGATAAGTATTTGGAGTATATTCATTGCAACATTTTATTGAATTAGAATTCGTTCTTCCAATTTTCTTTTCACATAATGAATAGCGCAATATTTGAATTTTCAAAACATGTAATTGTGATTCAGCAAAACATCCAACAAGACTTTTATATGTTCATTTTGTAATAAAAAAAATCAATAGTGGATCAAATAAAGTACACAAAAGCTCAAATTGCAAATCATACCGATTTGCAATCATAGTCGCGAAAATAGTATAGGGTCGATATATATAAATAAAAATGTATATTAAAATGTTGTTCTGAAAGAAAATCGGAGACCTGTTTTATGGATACTGTTGTTTCCAAATATTGGAATAGTTTGATAGTATATAGTACCTGTACCGTATAGAAAGTTCACGCTTGCTGGAATTTTTGTAAAATTAACATGCTTTGCGCAATTACACTTTATTGTCGGACTTTTCGGAACCTGGCTTGACCATTTTGTATACACATTCCAACCACACCATTTGAATAAATGTTTTATTATCCGACCGCAAATTCCCCTTCGTAATAATGTTTATTCATGCCGAATTGACCATAGTTGGTGTTGGTCGTGTGAAATTTTAGCCTACGTGCATTGGTATGGATTGCTAGCAACCCGAAAGCTGAGCATCCAACTCGTATAAACACGCCATAAAAGTAATTTCGTCATTTCGATGCAATGGCAAAACTGGATTTTCGTGGCCAAATGGCGTCGTTTACTATGGCTTTGCATTTTTGCCTTTATAAGGTTGGAAGCTGGAAATGATCGGTTTTTATCGCGCGCTTTCAAAGTTATTTGTTGGTTTTTAAAATGCAATACTTGATATCTAATATGTACGAGCGTATATCTACCATTTTATATGACAATTTAGCTTGTTTTCATATTATAGCTAAAGCTGCCTTTCTACTGTCAAATTTAAAAAGAGGGCGCTTCAATAATGGGCAGTTTTCCTGGAAAATAGTCTACATTTATGAGATAGCTGCATATAGAGGTCGCCTATAAATGACGAGTTTGTTTAAAAGTTCAACATTTTTCTAAACAAGTTTTGCCTTTTAAGAGATACACGTGTTAGATAATATATTTGACAGTTATTTAAAATGGGAGCCTGTTGAATTTTAAATTGTTGTGCCTGTTGGACTATTTTTTTTAGCTTGAAATAGAATATTGGGAACATTTACATTTACATCTATTGCTGGTTGAAATCGATTGGGTTAGACAAGTGTAAAATTCTCTCCCTTTATTCAAAAATGTGTGCAATCGTTTCTTTATCCCAATATTTGCTACTTGGATACGTCGGATGTGTGAAGAAATTGTGCTGTAACTTCGATCTCAGTAGGATTACATTTGCTGGCAAAAACTTTAGATTTCCTCATCACGAAACGCTCGGTTTGACAGTTATGCAAATGCTTTTATATATGTGTTACAAACAGAACGCACGTATATCACATGATGTTGTATTACATATCTGATAGACATGATATTAAAGCAAGTTCTGTTTGGACATAGACGTTGTGATTTACGTTTAAAAGCAATGAGGAAATGATTCTGAAATTAAGTCATGTTTCCATTAGTCCTTTTAGAATATTTCTATTTGCAGACAAAAACAATTTTCTTATTAATGGTTTTACTGCGGTTTTAATGCGTAATCAGACAAATTGGATTGTATGAATGCACTAAAAAAAGCTCCATTTTTATGTTACGTTGCAATGTATTTCCCAACGTAATTTTTCGGGAATGAGCTTTTCTGTGTCAAAGGTTTAATCATGCTAGTCATGAAATATAAAATATTTAATACTTTGGCTGCACAGCGTTGTCTTAAATCTTCTTAATCTTGTCTTGTTAATAAATTATGAAGTGGAAATTGGACTTTTCCGGAATTACACAAAAATTTCTCCAAATAAATAATGACAATTATTGCGATGAGCAGCGGCTGCAACACCAACTGTCACACTTTATTTAATCCTTTAAAGATTTAAATGACAGTAATGTGTTTGTGACATTGTCCACGCTGATCGAGTTGCTCCAACATTGTACATTGTGAAAAGAAGTGGCAGTTTTCCAGATGCCAAATCCTATAACATTGTCAAATGTGATGTCCGAAATTCAGTAGACAAAGCTAGTTTTCTGAAAATAAAAAGAAAACTTTTAGTAGAACAGTCAAAGTTGTGTGTCAGTGAAATACAGCTAGACTGCTTGTATTAGATTAGCCTGGAGAAATTGTCCATGCCTGCAATCGCTAGGGGACACATTTTTTAAAGTGCATTAATAATGCATTATATTTTTTTCGAAATTTCGTTTTGTATATATATAAGTTCAAAGTTGCATTGGGAATGCTCCTGATCAATAAAAGTGTAACGGGTGGTTGAATTTTGACTAGTGGTCATCTGACATACAATGACATATCGAAGTGGATTTTTTGCTTACCAATTTTTTTTTTTTAGATATTGGTAGTACCAACGAATACATGATTTATATATATATGTGGGTTTATTTATCATATCGTCTTTCTATTACAATATACTGTATATATTTCTGTCCATGAAGACACAGGGTAGAAAACACTGTCCCTAATCACCATAAGTGGCGAATAACGATGAATGGTTGGTGAGTTTGAGCTTGTTATATTTTGACTCCCAACTATACATATATTGTAACAAAAGTTTTTCTATATATGATCCAACTCTTTTCTTTGTATACAGATGTATACCACGTTAGGAAATTGTTGCTTAGAGCGAATAATGCATGTAATCAATCTACTTAGGTGGAATATTCAGAGTAAAGCCTGTGTGGTCAATGCAGTATGCGCTAGTTTATTGTTATGAGGAGGATGGGGGTGGGGGAGGAGAAGAGTTAATCTGTAATCCAACGAGTCATAGTGAAAATGAATGTTTCTGTGTTCTGTTGTAGCATATGAGACAAAGGGATGATGACCCACACATTTCACTTCTTGTTATACGGAAAAAGAAAAGCTCGTCATCTACCAATAACATTTGTTTGTGATCCACTCATGTCAAATGCCTGAAGTAATAAATGAACACACGTTCCTCCACAGAGGCTTTGTCCACGCTCACCAGATACGTTTTCATCCGTCCTGCCTGCGCACATACATATACATATGCCGGAAATTGAAACGGCGGAGAAATTTTGAAAGCTGCTTCCTATATGCAAGAACTTTATGGAGTTGCGTTTTCAAAAGATAAACCCTGACTTCTAGAAATAAACCTTGTATGGCTTGAAACGCGGGATGGAAACACTCTTCAACCGCTTTTCAAAGATATATACTGGCATTATACAGAATGCACAACAAGACATCAAATTAATCTCACTGTGTAATTCTCAGAAACATCCATGAATTGCTAGGAATGTATTTTAGTCGAGATTGCATTCATTCATGCAGAACGAGATAGCGTGCAATATTGGCTCAGCTTTACCATCCGTTGGATGTTCAAACAGAATGTTAGCACAAATTATGCATGTATAAGATCTGGTTTGGTTTGATTTTTTTTTTCATCCCCATTGCATCGTGAAGGATAATAACTCCATAACTAGATGTAAGTCCAATAAATAAACGAGTATGTTTTTGTAAGATACGTATACTAAAAAAGGGTTGATAGATTCCACAAAAGTGTAAAATATCGAACATGAAAAATATGGTGGTCATTATATAGGTCACCTATACAGGTCCCTAACCAGCATAGGGGCAATGATTTGAATCGTTCGAATTTGAATAAAATAGAAGCTTGCAAATGGAATATATTTAATGTTTTGAAAAAAACATAGTTTTGTTGTATTCCATCAGTCATTTTACCACCAAAGTCAAGGGCGAGAACTTTCCCATATTTTGGTGTGTCGGAACCCAAACATAGGTGGCGCAGTGTGGCTCCATACGAGTCCTCCAAAAACAGTTTCATGTCATTTAAAGCGGATGGTCACTTTCGTTTAGGGTTAATCCCTTATATTGACTATTTGATGTGCTTACAACAGCTCATTTATAATAGTGGTAATCTTTTAAGTTTTTTTTTGCTTCTTGTCGTCTGCGAAAGACTTGTCAGTTTGCAGTGTTCTGCAGGCGGCGTATTGGGGTTTGGGAATTTAGGAAAGTGCAGCTTATACTCAGTAAGTGTGACAAGAGGCGATGAAGGCTTATCAGAGTAAACACATAAACAGCGCAACGAGGGGCAATGTGCACTGTGTTAACGTAGTGTAACGTGATTTTTGCGCCGTTGAAGTGTGTTTGTCAGCGGGAGATGTAAATCGGCGCCTTAATCCATTGCACAAAATCTTTTCCATATAACCGCAGTGATTGATTGCCTCATCAATTCTCATTTGGGAATTTTCATTTTATTTCCTACGAACAGTTCGCTGTCTATGGGAGGTCTGAGCTTTTCACGCCAACAACTTATTTGTAAAATGTGTCCCACCCCTGCCACCCTCGTCTTACTTATCCTTCTGATTAATGAAGAAATATATTCACGTCACATCTTGTGACAAGAAATGCTGTTCATTTTTTCCCTCTTTTTTTCCGAGCTGCCTGCGTTTTTTCTTATTATTCCCTGCCTATTTTAAGGTTTTATCTGTTGTTTCTCATCATAAGACGTCAACGAAGGCAGTGCATTTTTAAACCGGATTGTAATTAATGGAAATATCAGTACACCATGGGAATTTTAAATTTTAATTCGGATGAAGATATGTGCAATGTGTCAGTGCATATAGGACCGAACGTGCGTATCAGATACCGTTTTGTGATGTTAAATATATTCAAAGAACAACCCACAAAGTAAGTTTTGTTAAACATAGTTCATATATATTTGTTTCCCACTGTACGTATTTTCCAATTCATTCAGCTCAATTTTTATTGAATTTTTCTCAGTTGATCTTTCCATTTTTTCACAATAACACCCCGTTCACACGAGACCGTATCAGCTGTTTTGCCGCACGAGGTTTTTGTCAGTTCACACGATGCCGTAGACGTATCGTGTGAACTCAAGTTCTGACTGAGGCTCATCTACGTGAGTTCAGACTGAATCATAAACTGCTGAATTTGTATTTTTTAATATACATATATATTTTTTGCAAATTTAAAACTATAATTCTATCCTGGGTTACAAATATGTTAACTATCATTAAAATAAGCACAAAACTTATTTTAATGTTGGCATGCTCGGTCTTAAATGATTTTATTATAAGAATTTATACAAATATTTCAGAATTAGTTTTCCTGTATAGAATATGAATCTGCTACTATGATTTTATCGTAATGAATGAATAAACGCATTAACAGGCTGTTGAAAGTATTTTTCTTAAGACTTTCTCGTTGCAGCTTTTGTCGTTCCCATTTTGTGCGTCGTCCCTGGAGTTTACTTTTGTTTATATATAAACCCAAGTCCAGTGGAGAAAAAAAAAATCAAAAAAATTACTCCGCAATTGAATGTTTTGGCTCGTGTTTTCTTCTTCATTGACCCTTATATTGCAAGTCGCTGACTGAGCAAATATCCTTCGGGCTTTTTTTCGAGCAAGAAAACCTATAAAGTGTATATTCAGTGTCGCTGCGAAGTGCTGGTCGTCCAATGGGGTCGGTCAATGCAATGACGTCAGTGTTTGGATGGTCGGTTTCTACCGTGTTCGATTTCCTGTCACTAGTAATCCAGCTTCCTGAATGTGACCACATCGGACTAGAGGTTTCTTTGGAATTTAAGGAGAAGATAACATTTTTGAGTCAATAAATTGTCTCCTTTTGCTCGCTGCATGTTCTTGGCTAAAGGGTACAAGGCTCTGAAGACCTGTCCGTCCACTCGAAATGGTAACACCAGGGTAAGAGGGGTCAACGGAGAGCAGTTTATTACTGGCTGTTGCTGATTTTCGAGATTGACCACTAGTGTCACCGCGCAAAATTGCATTTTTCCTGGACATTGGGCGATTCCCAATGCCTCGGGCATTAAGTAAACACGATGGTTCCGTATTGAATTGAAACCTGGACCAGCGAATACAAATCCTTTGACATTTTCAAATTTAGGTGACTTAAAGAAGGACTATGTGGCCTATTGATTTTTAGGACAACTTTTCAACGGATTTTGACATTTTTTTTTATTTGTCATATAAAATGACTATGATTCAATGTCTCCAGGGTTTCCATATTATAAAAAAAAAACTATATGCAAAAAATTGTATGTAAATAAATTGGATTTAATGCTGCGTATAACAGTTGCTTTAATTATATAGTTTTTAACATTTTATGTGCTCTAATCCCTTGGGGTTGAAATTATCTCTTTCTATTGTGCAAATTGCAGTTCAGTTTGGCAGCGTTGCCAATTATTAATTTGAAAAGAGCCTAATCTGACATTCGAATAACATAATATATGAAAGCATGGAACCACGCGTTATAGGGTACTTTCTGACTAATTGAGTCTTGCTGCTCTTTGCTTTATTTAATTAGACGTAATTCTGGTTCAGCACCCCTGGTGGCATTGCCTAGTTTGAATACGTTTGTGTTCGTCTTGTATTTCTTTTAAAATGTCATCAACGAAAAACCTGGCCTGTATACAGAATATGTTGAAATGACAATGTATCGCGAATATTTTTTTCTATTATTTTGTGAGCCAGAAGTTCGATTTTATTTATCTTCCAAATGCCTGTCGAATATTGGATGACGAATTCCTGTTGGCTATTGGATAACAAATTCCCTAGTTTCTTGCAGGGCATTGAGATAACGGTCTAATGTCATATGACGTCTGAATTCCGATACGTTGCTGCTTGCTTGCTCATGAGAATTTGCAGAGGCAACGTTAAAGCACCAATTTCTTATTCCGGCTTGTGTTTTCCCATTTCATCAAGATCTAATCCTTGACCACACAAAGAAATGCTCGCCTTTGCCATTTATCTTGAAAATCGAGACTGGGAAATTGGGTGGAAAGTTGGTCGGCATTAAATGCTTTAGCATAGTGGAAATATGTGGCCCACGGGGGGTACTTGTTTGCCAATGCAATAGACCATTTGTCTACCTAAATCCCATGGATTTCACTTGAGTTTTCGCCAAATATATACGTTTCCAACACATCTTATGCTTGCATATTGGATGGCCAAGCACTGAACTTGCAACCCCGGTCAAAAGGAACTTTCTGCAATTTTTTGAGAAATTGTCCACGTTGTCCCAAAAGACCCCGAAGCAAAACAGCAGATAGCGATAGTATTATTGCGTAAGAAACGTTCAACGAGGATAGGGTTTTGAGTTTTTACGATAAAAACATGCTCTTGACGTGACGTGAAGTCTTATTTATCTGCATGTACTCAATGGCTGATCCTTTTATTTTTGGCATGGACGATAACTTGAAGTCTTTCTTATAAACTTATCTTGTGTCTTATCTGAAAGATAGGCGTGCTAGACATGCTTAAACGCCAAAGAAACTTGCCAAAAAATGGTTTCTGAAATGGGTTTTGACTTTGGGTGTGGGTCCATGAATATATTAATATCGTCTTTTGTTTTAAGCGTGTCCTAGATATTTTATTGACATATATTTCTTGTTGTTTCTTTTCCAGAGCTTATCTCTATTGGCGTTTCCATTTCTGCCAGCTTCCAATTTGTTTTTTCCCGTCGGTTTCGTGATAGCCGAACGAGTTTTATATACACCCAGTATGGGATTTTGTATGCTGATATCCTACGGATGGAGTTTACTATTAAAGAAAAGGTAATTATTTAGTTCTTTTTTATCTTAGCATGGAATTTTCATTGTAATAATGCTCATACGTCACCAGGGGGGAAGAATAATAAGGATAATTAGAACAGGTTGTTTATTTAGAGATTATAATGAAAATAAATAATATTTAATGATATGTTTTAATAAGTAGTTATAACTTTTATAATTTAATTACGTCGTTCAATGCAATATCATGTTGAAAAATTAACTTTTGGCTGTTTATTATGAAAAGCTAACCTTATCCATGCTCAAATTATGACCACTGAATCACATTCACAGCATGAAGGGAATATACAGAAATTTAGAGGTGCCCAACAGTACATACAGTAGTTTAGCTTAACGGAAGACCTTCTTTGTATACACTCCTTAGAGGGACATATCTAGCGATGCATTTTTGGAAAAACCAATAAGTTTTTCTGACAACTTCAATAAATTTAATAAAGTCAACGACCTCAAAATTTGCCTCGTGTTGTACTTTTTTTTTCTATAGAGGCATTTTCTCGCGATTTATTTTTTGATATTGGCTTAACTGTCGTACATCAATAGGTCTTTTATAGCTTACGACCTTTTAATTCATTCTCATCATCAGGAAAAACACTTTCCCGTTTTTATACGGTTTTTTTATGTTACTACACATTACTGAACTTAATCGTAGCTAATAAAATCGAAAAACGTTTAAAAAATAAGAGGCAGTAGGCACCAAGATGTAAGAGATTTTTACTGCAATGTTGTAATGTCGTTTCTGAACATAGCTATAAACGGCAAGATTAGCCAATTGCGGATCTAAGATACACTAGTTCATGTGAACTGTGATTATTCGGTCAGTTGCGTTAACATTAAGATGATGATTTTGCTATCAAATCTAATGAAATTCACTGTTTAAGATGTCATTTTATGCCCGCTAAACTAACTGGTAATTGTTTTTTTGATTAGAAACTGTAGTAGATAATATGGACTAGAAAGTATGTTAGCTTAGTGAAAAATGCATAATGAATAATATCAAATATCAATATAGAACACAATAGATATGAAAGTATTTAAAAATGAATGATTGTACAGTATATACAAAATGAATCACATATACGGTTAAGCTTAAATAGAACATTTCCGAGTTCAAATCGATTTCCTTTAAGTATTAAGTTAAACTTCAGCATAAAGCCAAGTAAGTAATTTTCTTATTTGTGACGTCAATGCTATTAACGTTTTTTCAATAAGCGTTTTCTTCCTATATGTATATACCAGGAAATCATTGGAAGAATATTTGCGAACAGTGTTTTCGGGCTACGTTTATTAATTATTTCTTAAGTAGGACTCTAGCGGTCAGTGACAGATAGCACTTTACACGAAAATGCTATCAGCAAATAGCTAGATAATTGAAATTTCTTGTTGAGCCTCAGTGAACAATTATGGTCAATATTGAAGCTGTGCCTGCATGACGTAGAAATTATATACCTGCAATTAGATACTGTATTTTTGTTAAAGTGAACAGCTATTACATTAGGGCCGAGCTGGGTGGTTAGTGATACTTCGGCGAGCCTCGTTTCCCTGACCCTTAGATGCTTTTATGAGTCATGTTCCATCGTTTTCTAAAATACAGTTGTGGAGGTGGAAAACCTTTAATGAAACTTTTAATGGAACTATTATTCAAAATAATAGTTTCCAACGTAATTGTTTGCTTTTAAGCTTTATACGCCAGTGTTTACATGTATTTGAATTTAATGACAAGGTATTAATTATGTATTTTTTCTGTCTCAGTCCTAGGAAGAAGCTAGCATGGCTTGGTTTAATATTTCTCATGTTTGCCCATGCTTCGAAGACCATTCTTCACAATTTTGATTGGTGAGTGAAACACTTGTAAATTATATTTTTATAACATACTGTACAATATACAGCGCTATTTGTTAATTAATATTACTAGGAAAGGACAAGCAATGCAATTTTTGTTTATCCCATTCTTGCCAAAACACTAAGTTTATTTAATAGATCGCAAGAATATTAAAGCTAGTTGTGGTTATTGAATTAACGTAATAGTATTACTTCTCTTATATTGGATAATGTCTCACAATACAGGTTGATTTACTGAAATTCTCTTTTTCGGAGTACACCCTTATTTCTATTAATGTTTGGTTTTTTGTGCGCTTTTTCATCATTTCAATTGTCTGCTTCTTTTATTAGACATTTCGATCCATTTGTGCTTTAGATTGTACTTATTCTTCTTTTGTATTAACTTTATTAAAGCCGTACAGTTGAAACGGTTTTCATTAGGACAACAACGAGGGTATCTTCTACTAGTGGTCCACTTCAAAGAGAGTTTAGGTCGTTTCACTCATATACACTACAGTGCATGTACATATATCGAAAATATCTGACATGTTGACTGTATGTTGGCAAACTGGATGAACAATGGATTAACTGCTGTAGAACAATTACATAGAGATATTGTATGTTATAGATGATGAAGGGAATTTGTGATAATAGTATTTATATCAAGTATGTGATGGTTCTAGTCTTAATATAAATCACCCTATTATTAAATTCAGTAGTAAATAAAACAGGGAATCTAATTTTTCCTAGTAATTTGCATATTCATTCTGAAGATTTTCAATTGTATTTATGGCAAATTGCTGCATCATAGCAGGACCCAAGCTGTACAATGGAATTTTTATTTTTAGTTACATTCATTTCAACAACAGTTACTTAATTTATAATTCTGGTATAGAGTAGAGTACACCTATCAGTTTCAGTGCCACGGTATAGTACAAGTATAATGATGATGAAGGCGAAGGGGAGGAATGTCCAGTGGGAATAAGGCATCCTGGCCCATGGGCCTTCAGAACTGAGCATATTAAACCTCTATTTTTACTAGTTAATGTCATATTGCTTCGGTATACAAATTACGTAAAATATTCAGTTTTACTAGCTGTACTAAAATTGTTATTTCTTGCAAATTGGAGTAAAGGGGCACTCGCAGCTTATTTTATGTTGACTCGTATAAGACACGAGCAGGATAATTGCCAACTGCAGTTTTCTGATCCCATCCATGTGATGCATTTATGCAGAAAAGGCAATTTAGTTTCAATCACGGTTAATACTTGGATTAAGCTAAGCACTAAACTATTCTAATTCTGTTCGAGTACTTAATTTAAAAACCTAATGAAATCCTTTATGGCAGGGCTCTACGCATTTCTCTCATCGTCGTTCTCGGGCCTTTTGGGAATGTATTTCACACTTTTATTACCCGATACCTTTACTCTCCACGGCCCATACAAATGTATTGTTTAGTCATTTGCCGAGTTGATAATCAGGCGATTTACTACTCGTCCAAATTTATTTCCTACGTACTTTCTTATTACACTTTTTTTTTCCTTCTTCCACTTCCTAATCGTGCAATGTCCTTTAGTTGTATTGTTTTTTTAGACTTTTGTAATTTGTTTCCCAGGCTCGTATTTGAAAACACTAACAATAAAATTGGAGAAGTGCGAATTGTAATGGCTCGCAAAATGTCCTTTGGCTGGCTGATAATTTAAGGCGTGTGAAAAGAATTAAATTATATATGTGGGGAGAGGGAATTCCCCCTTTTTCCTATTCCCAGTCGTATATAACCCCCAATCCATTTACCCGTGGCTGTGTTTCTTTCCCAAAAAATGCGGCATTAGCCTACAGTGCGGATTTTTTTAATCGATCGTGTCAAAATGGAGTTAGATTGAAGTTATAAGTTGGTTTTTTATGGTCTACTTTATATAAATCCTGTTCACAAAAGCTTTTGAGGTATTGTATCGATGAAAAAAAGCGACAGAAGTCTAACATTTTCTTTCACTCCAAGTACATCCATTTTGAAATTTCCTCTACTAGTATTTTTTGCTACTTCTTCCAAATATGCTTTTTCTGCCTTTTTTTTTGGAATTTCAAAACGTTATATGTGCCATTATTAAAGAAAGAGGTTGTATTTTTGAAAATTTCTCTGGATCAAGATCTGGGTTACCAGAAAAATTGATAAAAAGTCTAGTTTTTGACCTTTACCGAAAACTTTTCTCATCTGGTATGATGGGAAAAGTGGAATTTTATTTTTAGTTAACATTTTATTTAAATTGATATGCTATCCACGTAACTTTTATTTATTAGGCAATATAAAAATCCTTCGATTATAAGTACAAAATAAAGTCTGTAGCTTTATATTGATCATTGGTCTATTTATACAAAAGCTGATGTTTATCTGGAAGCTTTGTTTTTATGGGCTATTCATCGATCCGATTAAGTGGGATTAGGAAAAGCATAAAAACGTCATAATCTTTCTATTTTTTGTTATCTCTATCATTTTTTGTTTACCTTATGATGAATGCTGCCAACTTTAGCGGTAAGCTTCTTCCTATTATTGTGTGCCTTTGTCAGTATGTTATACATGGCGAATCTTAGTCTGTGAAATTAAGTAATTGGCCGTAGACTTACGAGTATTAGCAGAGTATGTGCGTCTTAGGCAATCTTTTAACCCAGTGTTTTTCAACCGGTGTGCCGTCAAGATTCTCAAAGTGTGCTTACAGAAGTTTTATTAAGTGTTAAGAACATTTAATTTAAACAATGTTTTTATGAAGAAGCTTCCTTAAAAGCAGAAGCTTTCTTAAAAAAATATGCTAAAATCAAAACTTTTGCCTTCTGATCTGCTAACGTTAACCGTGCATTTTCGGCATCTAGCTTTCAAACCCTTTGTGGCATAGAGTGATGAGGCCGTAACAACAGTCGGTTTGGTCCCTTAATTGAATAGCATGGCCCTCTTCCTCCAAAAAGTTGGATGGCGGTAATGAAGATTCACTTCATTCCCTTTTCCTTAAAGGAAAGCAATCATCTGATTATTGGCTTTGGCACATCATCAATAATTTTCTTCTGTTATGATAATTAGAAATGCGCCTGGATTGTCATTAGACGTCACTCGGGAATCCTAAATCATTTCATTATGGGTCTTTTCAATAGCTCCAAATTCCTTTTCATTCACAACCCTCGCATTCTTCCTTCACGAAGATAAAAACGCCTTATGCAATCTTTAGCTTTTATTTTCGTTGAGCTAAGATTTGCGATTGGACTTGTCTGGTATGTGCGTTCCTTGACATTTGTCTTTCATATATTGAGACGTGATAGTTTTGAAATTGGCTGTTTGAATATTTGTTGGCGTGTAACTGCGGATAGGATAGAAACGGCGTTTGGGATTGACAACTTTTTTTTAGAAAAAAAACTACCAAATTTCGATTTTGATGAGGTTTTTGTCAAACTATAATCGAAATAGTGTCGTATCGAGCATTCTTACCCAACTTTGATTCTAATTTCGCTTTTTAAATTTTTTTAAAAGTTTTTCTGTAGTAAAGCTTTCACTAAAGCAACCTAAAATTAAATATTATTTTTTATCATCACATTTAAGTTGTATCTGACATGTGATGTAAATCCTGTGATTTTTGAAAAGAATCTGCGGTTATAACAATTCTATAAATTCAAATATGATTGGCTAGAAAAGTATATATATATGCAGTATGATATAAATCAAATAGAAAGAATATTGTATGAAATATCTTTGTCATCTTGTTATTTTAGTATACCTTGTTGTATGGCATTTAACAATTCATCAACCTCTGCTTAGAGATGCAGAAAAATAGAAATAACATTGGATTTAGAATATGTTATTCATATTTTTGTAAACAAAACTTTTATTTTTACCAACGAATATAGGATATTGTATATATTATAAATGCGGTGTAACCTCCATAGGCAGAAATAAAAGTTCAAAAGAGGAGATTGGAATAATAGATGTTATATTTGAAATTTCTTTTTCTCCCAATCACTAGCGTTTGAATATGATTGTATTCATATTTTATTACATTTTTTATTAACTCTTATAAAGAAGTAACATGCTGTTAATATAAGACATTTTCTATATGGCAAACATATTGTATGTCGTATCTACATATGCAAATCGATAAATACAAGTAGAACAAGTTTAATCAGCCATTTTTTTTATGAGTTCATCCAAATTTGATCGTTGGCTAGGTTTAAAATTTGTTCACATTTCTTGTACATACTTTTAAATTCCATTTTAATAAATACATGCGGTATATTTATAATTGATATATTTTTTATTAGTGTAGCCTGTTATACTGGAATCACAACCCAAAGCTCTAGAAATAATGCATAAAATCAGCCCGGGGTAATTTCGCTATGCTGAGCAAATATTTATTTTTAATATTTATCAGTATATTTAATATTCCTTGTTATTGATATAAATGTCTAGGACTGAAGATGTTCTTGGTCTTTTGCAATTTTGATTTTGTTTTTGAAGATGTTGTTTTATGAAGATTTGCTGATCCATCTCGTCGTAAAGTTCATGCTTGTATGCAGATCTCGCTAAACTTATGAAATTAAGCCCAAAAAATGTGGTTCGTTTCATGCATAAACATCGTATCGCTCATGTTTGTAAATATACGCGATGAATTTTTATTCGCCGGTGTTTTCCCGGTTTTATCTTTCGGAAAATTGTAAACGTTTGTGAAAACTGTGATGCCAATGTTGTTTTATTGTCGGCATTGCTGAAAGCTAGCCGAGCGTTTAAATTGAACGAGGTGATATGCCAGCATCTATATACGACTGCGTGTTTATTGTATATTTTTATTTCTTTTACAGGGAATCGGAATACACGATTTTTATGGCTGGATTGAAAGTCAACCAAAGAAATGCCAAACTATTCAACAATGTGGGTCATGCTTTGGAAAGTAAACATCGCTACGAGGAAGCGCTGCAGTATTTTCAAAAAGCTTCGAGGTAGGATCATACAATTATTTTGTTTATTTGGTCCATACAACTATAAATGATTACACTTTAATAATATAAAGTCGTAATGAAGTGCGGTATCACGACATCGCAAGCTCTGCTTGAATTAACATCCTAATGAATTTGCAAACACATCATGCTACATATTTCATTTTGCTAAAATTGGCAAAAATAAAAACAAAGGCACAAAATTAGAAGGGAAAAACCCCCTTTCACTTGTTTTTTTAATTGGCATCAGATTTGCAACTGATGCATGGCATCATCGAGTGTGAATACAATCTCTGAAAAAAATCTTTTAGCACTAAGGCGACCAATATGGCGATTTATTTTGGTAATAAATTTACATTGAAATGAACATGCAAATCGAGTGCGGTTGTCCTATATGGAACTTCACCCGTTAATCACAGTCAGCGTTCGTGTTTTACTGTATGTTGTCTTTCCTATTCAGCTGAAATGCCTAAGGAAGTTTTTTATGGACATTTTAGCATATCACTAGCTGCATACATTACGGCACATGCTTCAGATGATTGCTCGCTATGGAAATAAACAATTTTTATTTAGCAAGCAGCCATTGTTTTTTTATAAGCGAGATTGCTCGATTAAAAGAATCCGGTATTTTAATTTGTGTTCACAAAGACGATAATGTATTACCATACGGATGCCACCGAAATGACGCCTAGATAAAACGTTGCTTGCGTATGAGGAATGCAATACCGAGCACTTTCAAAGGCATATTATGTTTTTTAATAGCTTCTTTTAATTAAATCCTTTCGAGATAGGCGGAATTGCATTCAATGGCATTTAAAAAGTCAGTCGCGCACGGTTCAATGGCTGTCAGTTTACCCTAAATGTCCTATACATGTTTTATATTTGTTAAAAAATGTGTTTCTGAACTGCAAAAAAACTAAATACAATTTTTTTTTGCACAAATTTTATTAGTACAACACGTTTTAGTACTTTGCCATCACCTGGTGCTCTGTAACCCTAATGTTTACTGATGAACATTTTGTTAAAGTTTAAAATTAAACAAATGTCGAAATATAATAATTATGAAATGAATGAACTATATATAATAGGCTTAAACACTAGAGAGATTGAGACAGCCAACGCCTTAACGTTAAAGGCGGGAAGGGAGGAGCCACGGACTGAACTAACCAATAAACTATCTTAACGTCATGAATGCGCATGCGTGGTTCTTCTCTTTCGCCTCTAACATTAAAATTAACGTTAAGGCGTTGACTGGCTCAATCTCTCTATTATGTGCTGAATCACGATATTTACATATTTTTGAATTACATGTTATTAGATATTCATCCATAATTGTATTTAGGGCCTTATGCAGAGTTTGAATAAGGTTTCAAACATCTCACACGGTACCTCATAATATGATATATCGACAAAATGTATTCGTTACGTGTGGATTTAGTTTTACGAGCACTTTATTTTCTTTTACAGGCGGTTATTGTAAGCCTGCTCGCTGAAAGCTATCTGGTTATGCAAATTTAACGTTATAAATTAATCATCCGTACTGCCATTATAGCGAATAGCCATGCTGATAAAGCAGCAAATAAAACTATTTGAAAAATGTGCGTAATTTGCAAAATATATGAGCGTTGGGTGGAAATGCCGAGAAGCTAATTTCAACCGGATTCAATTATTTCCCGGACGTTTCATATCGATCTTAGGCTTGAACCCGTTTTTTCTCTTTTTCTTCGTTGTTGTGTTTATCTTTCATAATTGAGATTATTTTTTCGTTGACATTTCCACGCTTGCCTCCATCTACTAAAACTTCCACATCCGCTTGTTTTATCTTCAATTATTTTAATACCGTTCTTTTTAATCGATTCTAATGCGCTATGATGGCAAATGGCCTATCTGCTAACATATAGTGCAATTGAATATGACATAAAGACGTATAGTTGCGCTTCTTGAGTCACTGATGAGTGCTTAGGCCCATAATAATTAACACCTTTTTTTTTCTTCATCGATGACTTCCTACGGTTAACCGGTGAGCTCAAATCCTGCATAACTAAGCTCCATTCTCCTCTGAGGATTTCGCTTTCATTAACAATTTCCATATATCATTACACGCATCTCGACCAACTTACAGACGCAAATTTTTAATCAGATACTGTCTTTTCTTCTATAATGAGCTGAAAGTAAGAGAAACCGTAAATTATTTCGTGAATAAAGTGATGAAAAAAGCTTTCAAATTACTTCCTTTATTTCTTAAAGGCATTTTATATTCTTTTTTACGGGTCCCAGATGGTAGCACCATCCAGTCACAATTGCAGAAAATGAAATTCTGCTTTTAAATTTAATTTTTCTTATTATTGTTATTATTATTAGTTTTTCTTTTCTTTTTTTTTATGTCTGCTCAACTTAAAGAATTTTATTAATTTTCTTTTTGTAAGAATTTGTTAGAATTTTTGCTTGATAACGTAGGGATTACATTAGAGCTTATCTATTTTCTTACCTATATATTTATTTTTAAAAAAGACAAAGTTAACTTATAGCCATACTAGTTATCAATATGTAACACGCATGTAAAGACATGATGTATCAAGGATGGAAAATCTCGTGTTGACATGAACGAATGTGTAATTAGCCATCCCATTTCTTAGAAGTTTTATTCACTTCTATGAATTTAGTGTTTTACAGTAAACAAATTTGACTTATTTACGATTGGAACTCATTGATGGGGCTAAGGGTTTGAAGCCCCTGCATGGCAGAGATGAGAAACAGTCGCCTGTTATACATATTCAATTTCCAGTCTAATGACATTTAATTAATGAACATAATCTTGTCTTGACTAATGAATCTTGTTGAGGAAAAAAACAAGTCTAGACAAAATCAATCTTATAAGTTCTGATTTAAAATTCCATCTCGAAGACATGGGTACTATAGGATATGATGCTGTAGGGCTAAATGCATTAGGTGAAAAATTAATTACCTTCTAATGCACTTTATCAATATTGGTTTACCATCGTTAATCCTGGATAATTATTGCTTGTTTTGTTGTTGTCCATTAGACTACTAATTGATTTTTCGTGTCGAACAGAAATATCTATATACAATTTAGTTATGTTACTATTTAATTAATAAATGGAAGTCATATATATTTATGTAGTAGATCGCATCTAACTTTAGTACTTGACACACTGTTTCACAAACTTTTACTCCATATTTTATGTAAGTTAATATATGATGTTATACAATTGGCGAACCGTTGCATTCTTGTTGCATAGGCATTCTCCAGTGGCTTATAAAATATAGTCAGGATTGCCATTGCTTGTCAGATAGCTTTACGTGTTTATTTCAAAGCTATTACAACATGTTTTGCTAAAAACCTACTAAAATATGTGTGCTGTAGAGATTGCATTATGAGAGATGAATAATGAATTGTGGGTTGATGTAAAAACAAAAATTATTTGGCAGTAGGTGTGGTTACCTCAGACAGGAATTCGTCACGCAAGAATTTTGATACATGTAACACTAAATTTTGTCAGAAACAAATCATAAAAGTTACGTACTATCTCGCAACTATCTTAAATCAAATTAAATTATTTTTTCAGTTCAAAAATTACTTTTCTTCACGATACAACAATACTGTTTATGATAAATAAGGCAGGATTTTGTGAAATTCTTTAATTTACCCATAAATGGCTATGTTAGGTAACAAACTGATTGGAAAAACCAACCACCTTTTATTTGTATAAAAAATTGATGAAAATTTGTCAAAATGTTACCTGTATTATTGACCCAAATTTCATTGGATAACGTTTCCAGTGACCATTCCCTGGCTTCTAATAAGTGCATTTCAAAAATATGTTTATGGTAGTTTCTTGTTCTGAATTTTGTTTTGTTAAGATGCGTGCACATAACTTATTATGTGCCGAATTGTATGCAAACATTGCATCTATTCGAGAGTTTAGCAATGCGAGCAATCGATTGTTTAATCACTCGAGCGTCGTATAATTTGTCCACTAACTGCACATCTTGGACAACACATCGATAGGACAATGGCGTCAATGGAGTTACCTGATGGATTAATTGCCAACGATTTTCCTGACTGCAGACAAGAGTAATCAGTCTTATCAAATCACATTGATGGCTATTGGGAGCAATAACAAATGGCTTTGGGAACGTCCAGACAAGTCCTCTAGGCTCATTTTTTGTTACTAAATTGGACAAGATGAGCACGATGTATTTATAATTGACCGCAGGATTATTGAGGCACCGCCTTTCCTTAATTATTTCTGAATACCTGTCAAGGGCTTCCTTCACTTTGAGTAGCATCAAGACCCCGGTATATGTTACCTAATTGCGTTATTATAGTTGTTTATCCGCCTAATATACAAGCATAATCGATAAATTCCATTCAAATTTTAACCATTTTCTTTATTTACTTTTTAATCATTATTTGATTGTATTAGGCAATACTTTTATGCTTTCATAAATATGCAATTCACACAATACATGTACTCTAGGGTGCATTATTGGAATCAACTAAACAGTGACTTTATTTAGGGTCCCTGATTGTGTGAGCATATCCCAAGTATCATTTGTTTTTAATGCATTATTTCCCAACATAGACATAGCTTATGTATCGCACTTGTATATTTAATTAGTTTCCACTTAAACACCTTTATGCTTCACGCGTTCCAGCATATAGGTGGCATTTAGGAAAGATTTCCAATTTTGCATTTTATCCTTTCTCGCATCTCTTAAAACCAAAATGTAAATAATTCTTATCCTATTATGTATCTCTGACGGGCATTGGTGTTTGTTTGATATATTTGGTTTCCTTCAAGCATTGCTTGGAAATTTTGCATAATTTTAATTTGTATGGAGATTATGTCAGGAAGAGAAAATGCACTTTTGCCGAAATAACGGTGTTTTACCCTGGGCTACAATAGCAAAGCTTAATGGAAGTGCATTTCGAAAATGACGGGTAAATATACAGCTGTCTAGCTGCATTTAAACTCTTAGAGCAGAATAACGAAAGATTTGCTTGCACCCAACTTAGCGAATAAATTCACATAAAAGCTGAACTTTTTCGTTAGTGTATGTATATCTAAATTCTAATCCAAATTATAAAAAATAAAATACAAGGAAATTATAATTTTTCAAATAGATAAATTTGCACAACTGTTTCAAGACTTCATCCGTTTTTTCATCAGAGATAATATTTTAAAGGATTTCGCCAGAAACAATGTGCATTTAAATTAAGTTTTAATAATTGTTATATAACTGAATATATTGAAAAAGTAAACAATACTGCATGTTCTCATGACGCAACTGGAATGAGATACAGTTGTGCTATCAATTTGGCCCTTAAATTCCTTAAGTTATCCGTGAAGGAATCATTTATTTTTTGTTTTGGATCAAATTTTGGTCTGAATATTTCTCTCACAATTTCATAGATTTGAATTTTAGAAGTGGTCATTTATTGAACATATATTGCGTTTATTTATACTAACGCTCGATGTCATATCAGAATTGTTGATGTCGATCTGTGACTGCTATGACCTTACGCCAAAACGGAATATTCTTTTTGGTTTTACATGTCTTCGGTGAAACACGTGTGCAAGAAATCAAGTATACTAGTTTTATGTCACTCGATTTTTTTTTCTCAGAATTCTAATGTATTATTCAGATGTTATTCAATGGGATAATAGATGAAACAGAGCTTGGCGATGGTAGCAGGTGGTGCAACAGAATGAAATCAACTGGAAACTCTCGTGTAAAGCTCGCAAACATTTCAGTTTTTTTCTTTGGGCATTTTTCGGACTCTAAGCCTAAATATGACACTAAAAATCATAAAATAAAAAACTGTTCGTTATAGTGTAATCTGCAGGGAGAGATAAGAGTATAATTCTCGTTTTGTATATGGTAGTTTCATCTTAATTGGTAATAGGGTGAATATACTGTTAATTAGAATAAAAAATGGGATTGGAATGCAAAAGTTGTTAGTGTACATGTTGCAGAAAGATGTCGAGATATGGTAGAACTATGCTGGTATTAATATTTCGTTATCAACTTATTTGTTTCATGAAAATGGCATCCGGCATTAGATTTTTTTGTGGGAAATTGCTTGTTCAGGCTTGTTAATTATCGGGTGATGGCTTCTTTTACGTTAATTAATCAACGGAATATTGTCAGGAAAAAAATCGGTTTCATAATCGTATTATGCAGCTGTGAAAAAAATCTGGTCTTTTAGATATTTTTCATTTTTATATCGTATAGGTTTTCCGTTTCAGCGATAATTTGCAGATGTGCATATGCTCGTGGCATTTCTTTAATTATATATATTGAGCAAAACTGTTTTTAAGTTTGTAACGGCGCTTGAGTTTTGTGCTTTTCAATCCACTTATCCTTTCAGGAGTTATTTCACGCCACATTGGCTGACATGTGGCAGTGGTTTCTTTATGATTTTTTTACGAAATTAATTATTCTGCAAACAAGAAGCACTTTATCCTGTGATTGGAGTATATTCGATTACATTTGTTTCGTGTGTTAACATCATAAAATCGCGCGATCAAATATAAGACCCCCTTTAAAGTACCCAAATTTTATAACAAAAGCTTAAAACTTCATGATATGAAGCTACGACGCATTTCGAGAGTGCGTCGAATTTATAAAATGAGGAACCTACCAAAAGTTCCGTACGTTTTTATGTGATAGTATTATACTATTCCAAGAATGAACGATTTAAGTTGCATAAATAAAGTTCTTTATTAATATCCTAAAATAAATGCTTACGAATGGCTAACCTGGTTTGCAGCCTATGTTTATTTGTATAGATAAATTATATTGGATCATTGCTCTTATAATATGAAATTCTTACACTTATATCCAAATATGGAAAACTATATATCAAGAGCTTCTTCCTGGTGTACAGCAATAGGTATGGACGTGTTTCCTCATACTGCATCCTAGTCAGATTTCGTCATTAAACTTTTATACGAGCTGTAAATTTGTTGGCGAAGACTTTAGTGTCAGGTTAACCTGTTAAAGGTGACAAACTATTGTTTCTCTCTAATACAAGTCGTCTCAAAATAATGCTTCGGGGTCGTTTTTAGTTTTTTTAGCAATTATTCTGCTAGGAAATCTTATACGTTTCACTCTTTGAAAACCTTATGCCGTCGTAAATCTGTAGACCAAGTCTCAATAAAAGGACTAAAATTACCGTATTCAGAGCTTTACGGCGTGATGAAAGCTCAACAATAAAAAGAGATTTGTTGGTTTTATGTCCGACCGTGGCAAGAACGTATAGCTTTATGTTTAACGTTGTTAAAATACTTGGCAGTAAATTCAGAACCTTGTGCTTTTTCAACAAGTTTATAATTCCGCCATCATACAAATCAAATTAGGCGCTTGAAATTGCTTTTTGTGGTTTTGATTGGATTTTATATAAAATTCACTATTTTGAGGTAACAATGCATAATCCAATCTCCCATTTCATCCAAGTATATGTGTACATGGAAATTTGGACGTAAACCTTGATTGAACCATTGTTTATAAAAAATTCAATTTTAATCCCCTATTATATAATATTTTTACATCGCCTAATGCACTTAACGGATGTGCTTGCGTAGTTAATCATATATCAATACATGTCCCATAAAAAGCATGAGCTATTTTGTAAGTACCTTTACTTAACTTTTCAGTTTGTCCGAACAGTAAACAATAGTTACATAAGCTCATGTAGCTCAACCTCTCTATATATACATGGGCTTCATTTTTGGCATAAGCTTTTGCTTCAATTTGATAACATGTTTTGTTCCTTGTATTTTCGAGTATCATGGCACTTTTAAGAATCCTCGTCCATAAAAGGATTGAGACGCTGTCAGAAACTTGAAATCCGTGGCAATGTTTCACCTTTTTTTTGGTTCTGAGTGCATTGGCTTTGCCGAATAGAAATTGAATTTTTAGGTGTGCTGTATGGATATATCCTTGACCATGACCGTGTAATACGACTCATTCAATAATGCACGAGATGTCCATGCAGAGGTCAGCTTTGGACTACCAGTTTGAGAATATTGGCTTTTGCGCTGAAAAACCGAATACGATATTGGCATAGAAACTCGGCAGATTTTCTCGATTTGAAAGCCGATCTCATCTTTCTTAAGAAAAAAAAATTCGGAATTTCATAAGGAAATATTTCATATTTCGAAATGCCAACTAAGCGCATAAAACATGAGGATTTTGCGCCTTAACATTTCTCGGAAAGGAAATATAGCCTTACTTGTTCCCCAAATGGAGAGTTCATGTCCGAATAATGTACATCAGCTAGTCCGGTTTACGTCATTCGTCCACATTATTGAAAAATGAAAGGGAAGATGGTTAAAGGGTTTATTCCCGGTATTCTTAAAATAAGCTATGTATTTTCCAACATGTTTAGGCTTATTCATTCACATAAAACAATGGTATTACGTAATATTCCAAAGTTTGGGTCAAAAACAAAACTGTATTTTGATGTTTTTGATATTTTTTTAATAATGTTTATTAATCTGTCATTCAAATAGCGTTTAAAATCATTGACAGTAGAATTTACGGTATGACAATGAATGACATTGTCATAGTTGTGCAGTATTTAAAGCTATGTTGGTGCATCTCAATGGCTTCTTTCACGTTTGGATTTGTACGGTAACTTCCATGATGCATTACAAAGGTTTCTGTTGATGACAGGGTTATTGCGTTAAAAACAATGGTATTTTTATGCGACGAGTGATGGTCATTCGCGAGTTGTTTTGAGGTTAGGGCAAAAGGACAGGAGGAACGGTCTAGCAATTATATTCGCAAAATTAAGTAGCAGATTTAATTGTCCCCCTCCAAAGTGTCTAATGACTGTTGAATTCCGTACGTTGCCAAGAGTATAAGTGCTATAAGTGCTGGCGATAAATTGCGGTATTGCCACGAGGGGGTTTCACACATATAAATGACACCTTTATATCTCCTTCATTTTCTTAACGTAAATGAGGTTATTCAAAGTAAGGGGCTGATTAACTCCCATTTAGGGCTCTCTGGAGAGCAATCCTCACCCACCATTGACTTTGCATTTGGCCGTCGTTGCAAATTATTCCCTTCCCATCTGAAATTGCGCAAAATGCAGGCGTGTGCACGCCACTTCGCCACTTTGCATTGCGCTTAATGGCATCAACTCAAAAGGGAAAACGCGCAACAACGGTACAAATGGTCAGGATTAGCCATTAAAACTGCAAAATTGTTATCAGTCCCCTGGGACCATATACACGAAGATGCTCGCTGCCAAAACTGCCAGACACTGCTGTTTTTTAAACATTTTGATAACTGGATTTACAGCAAGAAATCAGCAGACGTGCCGAATTTGGCTTTTCTGCTTTCATTGGCGATGTATATGTACAGAACGAACTCGGACAACAGGCACGGAACTTGAGCAGTTCTGTATAAACAATTACATGAATTGTTCTTAGAAATGTCATCGTCCTCAGTCGTCGTTATCGAGCCAATTAACTTTTTGCTTATGCACGCTTGACTTCATAGATCTTCCAAAGTGCTGTAATGCTGCATTATGGCTGATGCATAGGAGTACAAAGTCATTGGAGTATATACAATATGTCATTGGAATTGCAATGCTTTTGTATCGACAAAAATCCAAACTTTTGAACAATTTCTTCCATTCTGTAGCATTAGTTTAAGATAATCGCTATTAGTCATTCATTGAAATCCAATGTAATAACTGTCTCATGCATGCTGAATTATTTGTGAGCAGTCTTAGTACTAAAAGTGCATTTAATCTTCGAATTCCAAAAATAGAATTTTCTACGAAATGTCGCATGTTTATTGATCCGTTTACTTCGCAGTGTATCCGAAGTCAGTGATATTGGAAAGGGTGGGAAGGAATGTTGTGCCCTAAGCATTAATAAAAAGAACATTGTTACTTAAACAGTGTATTTGACATGAATATGGATAAATATCAATATTTTCACTTTTTTCGTTTTGAATTTCATGGTTGCAATTCGGTTGCATTTTTCAGTCCATTTCGAAATAATGTATTTCTTGATTCCTGAAATTTATCGTCTTTCTAGCTCGTATTATAACTTGTAATTTTGATAAGAGCGAAATCGTATAATATAAAAGCAAAGAAAGCCACATAACTTTAAAATAAGTTTAAGATTTATTACACCAAAAAAATTGCTGCGGAATATCCCACCGAGAAAGTGTCCTAAGCTCCATTACGATGTAGACTTTGAATGTGAGTCCTTCTATAAGTTATGGACACGTACATGCCTCATAAGCCCCACTCTCTCTGTGTACATTTCCTTCAAATAAAACTAATGTATCGTATTTTGGGCATCTAAACCCGTAAATTAAACTGCGTGATTTTCAATGGTGTAAATTGGTTGATTCCCTTTTAGCTGTTTTTCCAATGCCATTTTCGCAACCACGTATAACCCGGCATCACAGATAATTAGGATGGAGGAATCAAAATGATAGATCCTTTTAAAATTTGGTCGCCTTGTTTCTCCCACGTCGCTCCTTTTTCCTTAATTCCTCTTGCTTTCATCAAACCTCCAATTACTGAAAAAAGCTTTTGGCCTTAGTAGTGCTACGAAAGTACATTGAATGCCAATATTGGCACTTACAGCCCTAAATCCCAATAGAAAAATACACGGTATGGAGGGAATTTGGGAAGGGATAGACGATAAGTTTAGCAGGCTGTGAATGTAAGGAATTTCCTATAAAAGTTCTTTCTACTGACTTTTCAAGCTTCTATCCCAAAAAAAAATGCAATTTGTTACCTGAGAACACTGCTCGAATGTAATGACTAAACACTCCAATCTCAAAAGATGGACGACTACAGCTATTGCATTTTTGCAGTTAAAAACTATCACACCAAGTTGAAATAAGAGATGATTAAATTTTCTTTCTTTGCCAAAAAAAAATAATAAAAATTAGTGGAAATTGATTATTTTTATTGTTGAAATTGATTTTCTAAAGTGCTTGTTTTCTGAATTCCTCCGTTACTCGTTTTAATCCCAATGACATTCTTGAATGATCAGTTTACCCTTCGTTTATCCTGTTATGTTCGGTTGAACCCCGCTAGCGGAAAAATTTAACCGTCGATCAAAGTGCTTTGAGCAATCAGCAATTAATTGTAAATGTTGCTCAGCAATAGTGAACCAAGTCATCATTTGGTCTACTCGTCTAGGATTGATTTTTTTTTTAAATTCGCAAGATTTATTTGGAATGTAGTGATTTTACTGTATTATATTTTGACTTTAAAGCATGGCTAATCACTTTACTTTCAACTAAACTTATCGAAATAAATGATTGATTAGGTGTCTTTGACAAATAGCTTCCATTGCTACTAAAAAGTATTAAATTAGATTACTCGACAGAATTTCAACTTGTATTTACTAAGTAGAAGGCAAATTGGTGGATTTTTAAGAAAAAAGTGGGAATGTCAAAGAGTGTTCAATCCAATTGAGTTTGATATCGAAATCAAGAAAAAGAACTTTCATATAAAAAAAACTATTTGACTGTCTTAATTAAAAAGCATCCGAATGGAGACACCATCGATTTTCGGTTTGGAAATTTCGACGAAAAAAGTGCATTTCTTTGGAGCAGCACTTGGACAGATGAGATTGAATTTCTTTTTCTTGAAATTACTCTTAACATTTTTGGCGTTATTACGTTAATGCACGTGTGTTGCGGCCATATTTCTTCCTTGCCACAAAGTCAAAATCCTCATAAAAAAGTTGGGGAACATAAATTATTCTCTTTGATCTTCTTATCTTTCCATTTTAAGTTTTGAAATTGTAGAGCCTGGAAGAAGATTGGCAAATGCAAAACGAGATTACTTTTCTCTAGCTCTAATATGATTACTTCGAAATAATACGTATCACGCCTAAGAAATAAATTTTCAAACAGACGTAGAAATTAGTTTTTTTTTCTTACGCCTTCGACATGAAATCCCAATGTATGGATATGACATGATTATATTAAATGTATAATCTCATAAATCAATTATTGTTATTAGTAGATACGATATTGGATAGAGAGGAATAAATGATCTAGAAATCATTTTGTCACGACTTTGAGACTGTCATATCACTACCTTGGGAAACTTAGAGCTGGCAAACTCTATATAATGGCATTTTTTAAATATGTTCCAAACAAGATGACAGCATACAAACTGAACATTGAATAAATTACCAAATAGTGTAAAGAAAACAACCATTTGCAGTAGTATATGTTTATCCCTTGTTTTTAAGCATAAATTGTGCAATAAACATTGGAAACTTATTACTAATTTTCGGGGGAATAAAAAAACAAAATCCATGATTTGTTGAATCGTTAGTCTTATTTGCTTATGAAAACTTTACCTCCTTCGTATAAGTCCTAGAAACTCTTTGTTATATATTTGTGCATTTTCATTTTGTTTAGAAATATTCCAGACTTGTTGTCTGGCTGCTTTACTATAGTCGTCTACGAATTCACTGAAAGAATTTTTTATTAAATTTTATTGTTTGAAAACTGAAATTGCCCGGAAAATTGAACCCACATACTAAAGTCGCCAAAATGATTCTTAGATGTTCATAAAAATTGTTCGCTGAAGTGGAAGTTTTCTTGTAAGTCATTTTATTGCGTTTTGTTTGTCAAAGCCTATGAAACTTGTTAGAGAAAAATGATTTTTGAGGAGATGGATTGAAAAATGTGCATGTAGTCGAAATCACTTTTATCATTTTTACTTTAAGCATGTGTGGACACCGAACGGTGTATCCCAATTCTGTGGATGCTTATAGATACCGTACTTACTGACGAAATAACCAACAATAAATTCCAAACTATTGTCATTATACGTTATCAAATTCTTTTACAATACTAATGTAACTGGCAAGGAATTTTTTTTAATATACACATTTTCATGACTATAAGTGAAATATGACTGAAACTTGTTAGTTCTGAAATGCGTTTTAATGTTTTGAAGCAATATACAGTTTCATGTAATTAGGGGGAGTTCTCCTAAAAAAAGTTCGGAGTGATGCAATTAAAAATAATTAAAACTTAATGACTGGTTTAATGTGCCCATTTACTGGACACCCTTGTCTCATCTGCTGCTGCTGTACATATGGACGTGTGTATAATTCACATGCGGTCTTAAAACCCCCTCTAATTAAGGTTGGACTTAATGTAGTCATCCCAATGCAGGCGAGCTCTTTTCCCTTTTGCTTTTTTGTCTGCGCGACTTGCAGAATATAGCATTTTGTGCATAAAACAGGCCGTCTGTTATGTGGCCTAATTGCAGCGATCATCCGCAGGCCTCTAATTTGATATACGGTATACATCATATTGCCAGAATTGGCCATCCTGTGTGGATCATTAACATGACGAATTTGCCATTTTCCCTCCTATTGTGGCCATGCAACGCTATCATTAAAACCAAATTGGCTCGCGTGCGACAAATACTTCTCCCTCAATGAATTTATAAAAATGCATTGTTTTCGTTTTTTTATCCTCAGCTACTTACTGTTTCTGATGTTGCATTAATTTGCTAGGGCTAACAGAACGAAGGAAATACATTTAAGCCTCAATGAGAATTTTTTGTAAACGTGAAGTGAGACTATACTCGTAATGCTCCTGTTCTTACTCAATTTTATTTATGTGCTTGTAATCACGTCTTTGCATCATGTTTCACCTTTTCGGATACATTGACAACTATTCGAAATAATATCATTCTTTAATATTTTAAATAAACACGCAACCATGAACGTATACTATACAATAGGGGGAAAGGGGGGACCCTCTAAATTACTCGCACTTAACAAAATTAATTTGCTCATGAAGTGCTTCCAACTTTCAAGCTGCAGCTTATTTCCTAATAATACTGCAATTATTTGCATGTTATTTATCGTAAACAACTGGGAGTTAACTTTTTCACGCTATGTTAGGATAGTTAATGCTTAAAATCGAAAAAATGTTGTAATGATAATTGTGGTGTGTGTTAACCAAAGCTGTAGATCTAATTGATATTGAATAGTTCCTGTTTATTGTTGTCATTTCGCATTTATTCATGTTGTTAATTTGGCCGTAGTATTTCAAAGTAAATGTTGTGCCATGCGTATGTTTTTGGCATCTTGATTTACCAGCCTGGCAAGCAAGGGCATAAATTGCACGAAGCTCTAATTATTGCTGGGAGGCGGATTAATACCCCAGAAAGATTTAATTTCCTTTCTACGTTTGCAACATCAGGCTTAATGTAATATCCTCACAGCACATATATTTCATCCTTTGCTAACTTAATTAATTTGCACTGCTGTGTGTCCAGGCCAATGTGGTGCTTCGGAAGCAGAACTGTATACAACCTTAATTTATCGGGATTGCAGCGCCAATTACTCGTGTTTGCCCTAACGGAATTAAATATTAAATTCAATTAAATGGAGGCTATTAATATAAAATATTGTCCGTCCTGCCAAATGTAGTAATGCTAAAGAAGCTTGTATGTCTTAGACTAAAGTTTTCAAAGGTTCGTCTTAGTAACTTACAAAGTTTACGAGTAACAATCAACTCGAGTTTATTTCTATGTAATTCTTCTTCTGTTTAAAGTAAACCAGATGGGTCTACTGCACTATTTTATAATGCCATCTACTGATGACAAGTGAAAGTATAGAGAAACGTTATTAGATAACTATGTTCAGTTTACCACGCCATGCATCTAGTCATTACCATCAGAACTTCTGAAGAATGTTTTTGTTCAGGAATTTTACTAGTTTTAACACTGCGCAAAATAGCATATTAGTGAAAACGTTATTTTATTCAATATACGTATGTGTGCCTTGATATGTAATGAAAACTGGTATAAAAACTTATTGAAGTTATGTTACTTACTAATTCCCAAACAAGCGATATAAATAAAAGCTTGTGCACGCATGTACTCTTGAGAATATCTCGGCATTGTTGCGCTACCTTTACAAGATCATGCTACTGGAAGAGCCTAAGACAACAAACAACCAAAATAAAAAAAAGAAATGTTTTTTTTTTCTTGGCCATCAATAAGATTGTCATGGTATATTATCACTCAGGGATGTACGAAATAGAAGGGAAAAAAATGGGAAAAGATTGCCAAATGTAAAAGCAGCATCTTTTTTGCTTGATCAAATACTTTCTCCATCTAGGGAATAATAGGTTGGGGTGCGTGTTTAGTCAGTAGACCGACAAATTGCCAAATATTTACTGATGCATTCGGTATGGGATTTCTGTAAGAGTGCCCTACACAAGCATGTGTTTAAATTAGGAGACTGTTGCAATTTATTTTGCTTCATTAAGAGTTCGCTTTTACTTAAATAAACAATATACTCAGATGCTGAACTTTGCAGACGACCATTTCAACGCAGACTACATTATTGCTGGTGATACAATGAAATGCTTACCTCGACATCTTATTTTGTTTTAGTACTTCTTTTTTTTTACCCCGTTCGTATTAACAATTGGCGAAGTTCCCAGATTTTCACTGTAATGAAATGAAAGAAGGAACAAATTCCAGCAAATATATAAAAGCTAGACTGGAAAGATGTTCGCAATCAACAGATTGAAACTCTTTGCCTTGTCAGTGTAATTTAACTTCAATTTTAGTAAACTAAATTCGAAGCATGTGCTTTAAATATCGTCAAAAGGCTGTTTTGGACAAATGATCTCTTTTTGTAAAATTTCAAGTCTTGTTCATCTATTTTTGAGATATGCTTACAACTTGTGAAGTTTCCTTCAAGTAATGCCCTTATAGTACTGTAGAAAGTGTCCATATAAGAAGTTATTCACGGATCGATTAGAGAGTTTGAGCCAGCCAACGTTAACGAAACGATAACGATAAACAGCACAGGCGTCCCGGAATGGCATTGGAATGTCATGCTTCTCATTGGATAGTCCTTGACATTCCGGGCCGCTCGCGTTGTTTCTCGTTATCGTTCTCGTTAACGTTGGCGGGCTCAATCTCTCCATTAAGTTATCCATGCACAATTTAATCCGTTGTTGTAAAAATGTACGTAAACCATGTTATAAATGTGTTTTTAAGAAATACTCAAGCTCCCGAGAATGCCTCTCAATTGCCATTTGTAGTGATTTCAAAAGCTACAATTTTGAATTTCTTATTTTTCAGCGTGCAACCGGATGACGTTGGAGCATATATTAACGTTGGAAGAACCTATAATCACTTAAAACTATTTCAAGAAGCCGAGGATTCATTTCTGAAGGTACATCGTTTATGCATTTGTTTTTTAAATTGAGTGAAAATCTCTTTCGCTCTGTGTATTTTCACCGAAGTAAATAACGCTATCGACACAAACGTGGTAGAGAGATCTGTATACGATGAAAGTACAAAAAAAAATCGATGAAGTTCGTCTATGGTATGTCAATATTTGCGTGAAATGCATTTTTTTCTTAAATGCCGTTTCCTAGAAATCTGTCATGAAAGACGAAACGGGTGGGGAATTTGAAGACTTTTCTCGTTTCTTTCCTGTTATTTTCATTCGGATGCCGGGCTTAGGTTTTGCTACCATAAACCCTGTTTTGCCATTGAAAACCCCATGTGTCCCATTTATATAAAGTAAAAATAAAAGCATGCTTTATGCGCCATAGAATTAAGGGTGGCAGCAACAGTTATGGCGTGTGTTCTTCCCATCAAAATAAATGTATTTTTAGGGGAAGATTGGGAAGGGGTGTGTCCCTAATGGTATACGTGCGGACATATTTCATTCACAATTTGACCTGGAAAATTCTATGCCCACTAAGCCTAGGTTTGTCAGCTGATTCTACACAAATCCAATTTTGTTTATAATTGCACTTAATGTAACCTGTTGCTTTTTTATCATTTTTGTCATTAATTACGTTTTCATAAACTGTATTGTATGTGGCTTTCCTTGCTATATTATAAGCACCATATGAAATTTTAATACAATCATTCTGAAATCTGTGACCTGCCCAGAGTACTTATTGCCATATTTAACCTATTATGTAGCCAGATATGGCTGCATGTACTCAATTGCTTTAGTATGGGCATTTATGAGAGTTTCATTAGGGTGCATGAAAATGTTAGAGCTTTTTAAATATTTTGATGAAGTATTTATACCTGTTTGTTATCTATTTTAGGCGAAAGGTCTCTTGCCCAAACCAACACCAGGCGAAACGTATCAAGCAAAAGTCGCCCCCAATCATCTCAATGTGTTTCTCAACCTAGCAAATCTAATTTCCAGAAATGAATCCAGATTGGAAGAAGCAGATGCGGTAAGGAAAATGCGTTTATTTGTACACTAGTATAAGTTAGCGTTTATCGAAATTGCACGCTATGATCAACGAAGATGAATAATATAGAATCTTGAACTGCATTTTCAAAACCATGGCTTCAACTCTTCTGTTATTTCGCTATTGTTAAACCCCAAATTTCTAGTTTGATTGAATTATTGCGCTTTCTCGAAAATTGCAAAAGCACTTTGCAAATTATTCCACAAAATCGAGAAATACCCTGCAATAAATTTAATTCAAAGTCGAGTACTCACCTCAGTAAACATTCATTTATATGTACTCATTGATAAAAGCAGTTAATCATGATTAAGACCGTTTACATGAAGTAAATCGAAAGTTTTCTTGACCAGCTTTAAAAGATTACTCTAGCTAGTGTTCAACTAATATAACATTAATTTTCCTTAAAAGTTGTTCTGCCGCATTTAAGTAATTAATGAAATGTTACAGTAGTACCAAAAACAATCAAGGAAAATGAAACTAAATGGATAGCAGTATTTCATGATTCGTCTTTTAGAAAAAGTATCTTGGGCGTTTCTTGTCTAGTCTATGACTTTGCCATTTTTTATATAGTCCACAGGCATAGACGATCTTGACAGAACATGGTTTGCGATCAGTTTCATGTATTCATTTGCCATGAACGAGAAAGACCTTAGTCTGTATTTATTTTCCAACTCAGTGACACGAAAAAGCCAGAACCTACTGTACACATTACAAGAAATGTCATTTCTTTTTATGTTCATTATTTTTTTTTTTTTTAATTTTGAGAAAGATTTTTTTTACTTGGTAATTACTTATGCTGCAGTATTTCCAAATTGGGACTCGCTTTTATACAGACGAGCGTTGCATAGTAGTTTTCTCCATCAGGAATATTAATGGTTCATTCCAATGGTAAGAAGATCCCTTATTAAGGTTAAACTAAAGTGTTAGATAATCTAGGGTCTAGCATATCTAAGAAAAATATCTTCTTAGATTCACTATATTCCGATTGTTGCAATATTTCAATAATTGATTTTAGCTTAGTACAAAAAGATAACACTTGTATATCCAGAAAACTCATTTCTTGGACTTCTAGCTTCTTGACTTATTCCACTATTTTCCCTTCCTTATTTATTTTTTTCTGGTTATTTTTCTTATTTAGGCAGCTTAATTTATTCATCTCAGTTGAGTTCTCGTGTAGGCCTATCTCTCTATTTACAACATGAAAAGCAAAAAAAAAGCAGTAGGAGTCAGTTTGTGTTTTTTTCGTGCTCATCTCAATTTCTGTCTCTGGTAATCCTTTGTTGATCATGTTGGGAATCGTGCGAGATCTACGCTATATGCGTGTACAGTTAGGATTGGTCGTTTGGCCAGCAAATAAATGGCTCCGGAAGGAAGGAAACCAACATTTTGTCCTTTGTCGCCTCTTCTGTGCTCGATGTTTCCTTCAATCATTTTGCCTGTTTTTTTCTTTCTTTTTTTTGCCAAAATGCGGGTCCTATTGCCTTTTCGAGCTGCAAACTTCATCCAAAAGATCCGAGAAAACAATGTTTTTTTCTTCTTGCTTTCTTCTGTTTGCTCACCATTTTAATTCTTTTCTTTTCTTGGTCACTGCATAAGCTTGATTAAAAATGTTGAGCCGAATGGAAGAATTGAAAGCCGAAACAATTGCTTTCATTGCAAATGATTTTTGTTGTTGTTGTTGTAAATTAAAATTTTGGTAAATATCTTATTCAACTCAGTACCCTACAGTCAGCAAATAAATGCCATATGCTAGGGGGGTCGTACCTAATTTCAGAAGAATACTCCTACGTCAGTAGCGAACTGTTAGATTGAAGTTCTACTAAATCTGGACATTCTTGCGGAAGGCTATTCCCTCCGTTGGTAACTGTCCTTAACAAAGCTGGCAGTTTACAATTAATAATTTACAGATAAGAATATTTGTAAATTCATCAGGCTTAGATAACTATATTTTTCGATGAATTCGAACTACAGTAATCCTTGTTAGTTTATCATCTTAATACACATATAGAAAATGAATCCTTTTTTAAAATAATTTCTGAACTATGTGTCCAATGATGTCGTCGGTTCATGTTGCTCATCGTACTTCATAGTACGTGTATCTGTGCAATTACACGGATAAAGTTTACATGGAATTTCATAGATGTGTATTGCATGGTATAGTGTAGTTTCAAAGAAAGCTTTTGGGGGCGTGCCAACCCCATCGGAAGTTCGCAAAACCTGCTGAATTTATGGATGAATTAAGTGAATTAACGCTTTGTTAACTACGTTTCTTGAAAGTTCTTTAGAAGTAACAAAGGCTCTCTCTTGAGAAATAAATATTTGCATGGCATTGACTTGTTCAATTGCAATTGCATTTGTCAGCTTAATGTCTATCATATATTGTACTAAATGAAATGAAAATCTAATGGAAAATCAAAGACAACTATAGAGAAAGATTCTCAAGTTTTGGAAAAAGTTTCGGCGTGTTTTGTTTGCGTTTAATTAAAACTTTTGCTTCGGATTTGTACAATATCCAATTCCGTCGTGGATAGAATGCAAATAAAGAAAGTCACTACAAATGCAGACAAGTAATTTTGTGGGTTTTTTCTTAAATTTTTCTAACGTATATGTTTGTTTTTCTTTCCCAAATATTTGTCTTTTTTTGATGGAGTTTGATGGAGAGCTGCGTTGCGTGAACAGAATTATTCACAACGCAAGATTTGATCAAAATTTTTCATGTCTTCGTTAGGCTTAAATGTAAATGAGATTAGACTCGAAGAGCTGATATAAACATAGTGTATACGAGGTATTTGTTCTTGGAAACGTGTTTTTAATTTACAATCTTATTTTTAGCTTGTGTTGTTATGCCTCTTATTGATTACCTACATTAATGAAAATGTTCTTTATAGCTTTATCGACAGGCCATCAGCATGAGGTCCGATTATACCCAAGCTTATATAAACAGAGGCGATGTCCTCATCAAAATGAACAGGTAGGTTTCAATTTTCTCGTATATTTTACAGGGTGTGTCGAAAGTGTCACCTTTATTGCATTAGTGTTTAAGTTAAGTTTTCAATATATGGTATTCCTATTTTATAATTTTTTAATCTTTAAGGACGAGAATGATAATAACATTGGAATCATTATATTTGTCTTTATTCCGTTGATTCCTGTTATTATATGATACTGGCTAATAGTAGCAAATTTGTGAACACCCGGAATCCAATATAGTGACTTTCATTCCAAAGCTTCTAGTGGTTTCTAGTGCGTATCGTTACCGTTCGTATTAAAATTTTCAGGGAAAAATAAATGACAAGCTTAATAAGCTTAAGATGAATATAAAAATCCCAAAAACTGCTATTTTTAGGATACGAAAATTTGTTTAAAATGACTTGCTTTTAATCTATTTAACTTTTAAAGAAAAATGAGCCTCGTAAAAAGTAGTTTTCACACAAAAGCTTCGTAGCGAAATCGTTTTCCAATAATGAATAAATAAAACCAATAATTTCCCACAAATTGCAATTTGAATGTACCATTATGGTTTTGAGGCTGAATTAAAAGCATTTGACAGCATCCGTGTACGGGAAATTTTCAAACGCTCGGGTATTAAGGTGTTAAGAAGTATACGAGATTATATGGGAGTTCTTTGGTTATTGCATTCGTGTTGCTATCGATTTCCTTGATTTGTAATGTTTGAATAAAAAGCATGTGTAAATGGGTCTAGACTGCAATTAAAAGTGGACTGGGGATATATTATAACGAAGATCACATTATTAATGGGGTTACACAAGTCGGTTCTCGTGGAAGTCTCTTGTGAGACAACTTAAAATCTGTGGAGTTGAAATGCTAAACATACGTAAATGCAAAATTTGTATTCATACAAATACCGATATGGGTCCTGTATTTATTGATAAATAAGCTATATATCTTTAGCGTAATACATCAAATAACGGATAATATATATGTTGCACTGAAATGAATATTGTTAAAAAATATGTGTATTTGCCCATTTTTATGAAATATATAATGGGAAAAAGCATTCTATATATTTAGACATATTATAATAGAAAGTGATCATTATGTTTGAAATACAACCCACTTATGGTAATATGCATGCATAAATTGTCCACCACAAATCATAGATGTAGATGATTCGACCACGTAATTTTCTTTTGATTACAGTTATGTGTGGACACCCTATCTACCCATCCCAATTACGAGCAATGTATAGTAGGCAAAGCAATTTTGTTGATTGATATCGATTGTTGTTTTCGTTTTAGGACCAAAGAAGCGCAAGAAGTTTACGAAAAAGCGTTGGAATACGATAGCAACAATCCTGACATATATTATAACGTAAGTCCCTGTCTGTACGCATTTCCTAATCGGGGTTATTAATATTTAAACGGATTAATTCCATCGAACAACAACAAGATGGTCGATTCGTCTGAGGAATGGCATCGCGAAGAGTGCAGTCTGGTCCAATAGGCTTTTAGACCGGTTGAAAATTGTGAAGTCGCCATTGCGTTTTAAATTAGATCAGCCACTAAATGGTCGTTGTTAATGCCATTGAGAAATCTAAACAGGTTGCAAATTTCATTAGTAGACGTTTTGCAGCCATGTCGTGCATTTTTACTGCCCCTCGTAAAGCGAGGTCCCTCTGAATGTAATTTCAGTAAGATTCAATGGGCCGCTCTCTTCTTAGTTCCTTACAAAAGATAATTTCTTGTTGTTGGCCGCCCATGGTAATTTCCATCCCTTCTTAGCCAATGGTATTAAAGTATATTACAAATTGGTCGCTACTTTGCCTCTGTGCAGATAACCTCTGAGACTCTCCCTATACCCTTAAGTACCATTTCACTCGCCTTCTAAGACCAAATGTGCGCTGACCCCTAGAAAACGTTGAGGCCCAAGAGGAATCAAATGTAATCCCCTCTTCAGTCCAACGTCTCCAATATTAATGACTCGTGTTGTCGACCCATCCAACAATATGACTCGCAACCACCAGCATTTCGTCCACTAATTTATTGATTACATCTTTAATGAGCAACGTACGCTGCTACTGACGGTTAACGTAACGCGATGAGCCAAACTTTGATTGCGCTTCTTTGGATCTGCTCTTCTTTTTTCTTTTTTTTTTTTTGCAATCACGACGTATACTCGTTTATAGCACACACAAAAACAACGAAATTTATGTTGCTTACTTTCTACGTATTCCACGAAAACGTGACGTGACCCAAAATAACATGGAATATTCCTAAACTCAGTGACTATATTTTGTTTTCTGAAATGATTAGAAGGCTTGTTTTTTGCTTTTAAAGCCAAATAATCATTATAACAAAGATATTGTTTTCTATCGTCTTAATCTAATGTCTTAATTTTGCAGTTGGGTGTTGTGTTGATAGAACAGGGGAAAACACCTCAAGCCTTAGCAGCCTTGAATAAAGCCTTAGAGCTTGATCCCGATCATGAGGTGGGTCAATGAGAAATCTTATTCATGACATCTTACGTAACGATCGTATTTTTATGAGTAGTTGCACTTATGCTTTAATTTTACTTTTTGCAGCAAGCTCTCATGAACTCTGCGATACTTATCCAAGAAATAGGTAATCCTAATCTTAGAAGCGTAGCTTATGAAAGGTAAGATATTAAAATTTCCCTATAATAGAAATTAAATGGGTAGTGCTTAATGAAAATACTTCATTATTTATCTGGTATACGAGGTTTTTTTTAGACTTTTGCATGTAGATTCTATTACTAATTGGTATGCAGAGTTCCGACTTATATGAATCGTAATGTATGCATTCGTTTTTTGTTCGTTAGTCAAAAAAGCACTGTTTAAATTTTTCATTACTGCATTTACAAAAGAGATTTTCAGTGCTGTTTTTTTATTGACGTTAGAAGTCATTTTCTTTTCTCATTTCATGTTTTGAATAATATGGACGAGACAAGGTTTTTTTGCCTGCTATTTTTCTGGCAGATTTCCAACATAAAAAGTTAGATTTTCTACATTATAATGTATAGTTTTACATTTGTTATGAGCAAAAAAATGGCGACATGCAGGAAAACAAATCATAAGCATCTTGATTGAATTTTTTTTGGAATAACGCTTCGTCATCCTTTGCATTGACTTCTTAATAGTGGATAAAAATGGGAAATTGATACCGTTTAGATTAAATTGAAGATACTTTTTTATCGTTTCTATCTGTTTTATTTATAAATGTGGTATATACTGAACAACAAACTTGAAAGATGCATTTCTAAGAAATAGTATTGTGGTAATTGTACTTTTTTTTGTAATTGTACTGCACTTATATTGACATTTCAAAATGTTTGGATATAGTTTGGTAAATTTTAACTGAAGTTATGCATAATGCATACATACCCGATATCGGCTTTTAGGACCTCCTCGATTGATCTTTGATTCCTTCTTCCGCAGATTATTAAGGCTAATCCATAAAGGACATGCCAACGAGAATATCTACTTTAACCTAGGGATGTTAGCTATGGATAACAAAGATTACCAAAGTGCTGAGAAATGGTTCAAGAAAGCAGTACAGGTAGATTTTTGTTTAGATTTTTTCATGAAAAATGTGTAACCTTAGTATTCAAGAATTTTTATTCATTTTAATGTATTTCTAATTGATTAGGTAAAGGAAGATTTTCGTAGTGCATTATTTAATTTGGCATTGTTGCTGTCGGATGAACATCGCCCTTTGGAAGCTGCGCCATTCCTAAATCAGCTTCTGAAGGTAAGTCGTGTGACTCAACTTGTATTAACATTAAGAGCCATAGCAGGTAAACCCAAATAGATAATTTCATAGGATGTTTGACTGATAAAACTGCTTAAATACAAACAGACATATCAACTCATAATCAATTATGAAGTGAATATTTGGGATATGAACATATTTAGACTTTAAATGTATCTTCTATAAATTTACTACATATATTTAAAACAACAGACAACATTGTAAACCACTGATGAAAATAAATACACACTTATTATGATCTTCGTTTGAGTTCATAATAAGTGTGTATTTATTTTTTTAACTTTTTGTCCAATTGAAAGACTTAATTATAAAATACAATTGTTGTTTAGATGCCGCAAAAGTGCACAAGGTAGACCATTTTTCGACCAAGCTTATTTCCCAAATGAGCAATTTGACTAACATTTAAGTACACCAATGAATGAATTCTGCTTTTAAGTGTGGTTGCTAGTATTTTTCACGGTTTAAACAAGGGTTGTTTTTTCTTCTCTATCTCCAGAAATCGCATGTTGTTTGCAATTCCTGAGAGAGTTTTAAAGAGTTAATTTTAATTGGTGAAAACATAGTTTCTCCAAAGCAGATTCGCCGCATGTTTTTTGACCTGTCCGAAAATTCGTTTCTCCCAAAAGGCATGTTTACTGTGCAATGAACCAGTGCTGTAATGTCACGAAGATGTAATTATGATTAAGCCTGGTAGAAAATGGCAAAAGTGGCCGTTTCATTTTTGTCTCGAGGGCAAAACCTATGTTTAAAGAGTATCTGAATTCTTTTGCGTGTTTTAATTTCAGCATCACTCTGACCATATCAAGGGTCTAATATTACTCGGAGATATTTACATTAATAGCATCAGAGACCTGGATGCAGCTGAAGAGGTGAGCGAGCACATCTTATAATTTAGTGGAGGCATCGTTGATTTCCCATGCTGATTAACTTTTATTTCTTCAATATAAACTTTGCCTTGTGTGGAGTCTCATAGAGCAAGTTGTGCAAACAAATTACATCTCGCCTTAATAATGTACATTTTCTCACTGCCTCGTTTTCTGTAGCTTTTATACGAGGCCGCTCTCTTTATATGTATATGGCTCCAGGCTCGAGCTATTTATTACCCAGAAATCTTAATTTCCACCAAATATATTACACCCAACTATTTATAGACCTTTTTCTTCTCCTTGCTTGGAACGAGATTAAATTCTTGAACACTTTTATAACTAATGATTGTTTTATCACGCCTTCAATGAAAATTAAAGCCCGTGTGCTGTGGCTAATTCAAAACTAATATGGGATATAAATGGCGTTTACGATGTTTGGGAATATAGCTAATTAATTGTTTTATTAGTTCTTCGGAAAAATGCTTGTCGATTCTGAATAATAACGTGGATAGCTTATAGTTATTGCAAGCTGTTTGAGAAAAATACCCATTAAATGGGGTTTTTTTGCGCAATATACAATATGTATGACATCAATCTTTATAATTTGTGGATGTGTTAGTTTTATATTGTAAGTGTGGGTTAATTGTTTTCCTACTGTTTTATCTTCAAGTAAATGACATGGCAATTCATTTCCATTTCGTCTAAAATGTGGATTATCATTATTTTAGTGCTACCGTCGCATCCTTGACTTGGATCCAAATAATATCCAAGGCCTTCACAACATGTGTGTCGTATACGTCGAAAGAGGAGAGTTAGATCAAGCCGAACAATGCTTCATCAAGGCGGTTAGGTATGACATGATATCTGAATTTTTAAAAGAGATATTTGGTTGTGCGATTTAATTATGGAAAGTTTGATAAAATTACTTCAAAATGCAGTATAAATAGTTGTCTAGAAATTTGTTTTAATGCATCTGTTAGAAAGACGTGTAAGTTCAGTTTTAATACATGCCAACTTTTACTCAGATTTTCCAACTAAAATATATGGATATAAATCGTAAGGAAAACTATAAAAATAATATGTTAATATCAAAATTGAAGAGTTGTAGCTATATATATTTGCCAATTGGGATAAGTTAAAAAAGAACTGTTTGATTATTTGCAACCGTTACCTTTAATTGCTAATTAATTCACTTTTTATTTTAAGGTTGGCACCGCACGAAGAATACATTCAACGGCATCTTAGGATAGTAAGAAACGTGATTTCTCAACAAAGGCCTTCGCTGTCCGAAGTGGCCTATCCCTACAATAGTGTATTAGAAAGGGACCAGGCGTTGCCTGTGTCATAGCAGTGGCTCTCCATAGTTGCCCCTAACAAACAGTTTTGTGCTCAATTTGTGAAGAAATATGAACTTCACCTTCCACTCGTGCAAGAAGTTAACCACATAGCGAACTAAGCTGAATCTTTGCCTCGACATTCGTGTCCCTTTCAAGTGTGCCCCCCAAAAGTGCTGCTGCATTTCAACCCTCTCCTTTAATCCAACTCGACTAAATGGATATCCTTCAAATGTGCTTCTTCTCGTTTAAGTCGGTTAGTTCTGTCTCCGATTTGCCGCCATTTTTGAAGGTTGTTATTAATACAAGATTTTGCTTCTACCACTTTTTAAATCTCCTTGGAAGGAGGACTGCGAAAGTTTTCTGCAGTGAAAGGCCATTGGTACATTGCATTGAATGCCTTTTGCCAGAAAATCATAAATCAGCTACCACCTCTATATTCCCCGTTTTTCACCTCCATGTTTTTTTCCCCAGCATTTTAGCATTTTATACAGGTTTTTCTACATTTCTTAGGGAAATACAGGGTTTCCACGCCCCTGGAAATGATATGGCTCCAGAACTTTGAAGATGGATATACTATATAACACGCCGTATGAATAAAACTGAGCACAAGTTTAAGGTTGGAGCTGGAAATGAATAGCATTTGCTCAAGAGCATGAGCGTATACTTTCATAAGAGCAAATGCTGTTATTTATTAAAATTGGAGACATGTAAGCGTCGAACACTGTTAGTACACTGCTCTACCTTTAGTTTGTACCCACATTTATTCATATAACTCAGTATATAGATAAAAATTCTGGCTAAACTAGGTCATATGGAAATGTTTATCACTGGCCATATTGAAAAATAGCAGCCAATGTCCTGATTGTGATTGCAGATAGTCTTCAAATCATGATTAACTTTTTTTTACAAAATGACATTTTTGTTAGTTTAAAGCTATGATTTATAGAAACTGAATAATGATGAAATTTTGTTCTGATAAATACGCATGCAGGGTATAGTGTAACATTTCCTTATGTGGTGTTCAATTTAAAATGCCTGATATTTAGATAAGCGAGCAATGGTAACGTTGACTGAAGTGGGTTAACTTTTTCACATTATCAATTAGTTATGTTAATTCGTACATTTTCAGTTTAATTTCTTTCAAAATAACTGGAAAATGTGGTATTCCATTTACGATTAAAAAACTGATTTCCTAGGAAACTCCATTTACAACCTCTACCTGTACATGTATATTTATTTTTATCGAAATATGTTGAATATACATTAGACCCTTAACAATGTTACTTGCTTTTATATCACAAATAGCTTTATAAACTTTAAAGTGATTATATTCCACTTTGTGAAGAATTTTACTAAGGTGCTGGAATCTTAAGAACTTTTCAGTGAAAGTAGGTAGTTGAAACATGTTTTGCTATTTTCAGAGTTTATTTTGTTTGAATATCCTCAAAGTTTTGCGTTGCAAATTTAATGAGAACAGCACTTTCTTCAGTTTGTATTTATGATTTCACAAACTTACTAAATTCGATGACAAAATGTTCATAATCTGTCAATTTTTAGGTATTTGGCACAATTGAGCATGGAAGCAACATTTAAAATGTGAAGTAATACAAATACCGAAGTTGGCAAAAACAAATGCATTGCGAATATTAAAAGCTATCTTTATAAAAGTTCAATTTGCATGCTATTGAATAATGACCAGCATTTCTTCAAAAAAGTGTTTGTATTTAAATTTGTCTTTCCAGTTTTGCAAATGTGCCTCATAATTTAATATCAGAAAAAGGTAATTTCAATAAAAAAAATTGCGGCACCATCGTTTAACTTCTACTACATTGTAAACATTTTTTTTTAAGAAAGCCCAGCTCCTGTTGTAATTGTAGTGTGTAATTTGTATTTCAGATCTGCTAGAACATGTCGTCCAAAATGGCATGTTTCCAATGTACATCTTGTAATATGCTCTTATGTGCCTTAAAAATGCGTACTAATGAGAACACCCTTGGGTTATGAGAATTTTAATGATATATTTTTATAAACGTTTGTCCCTCTTTGACTTTGAATTCCTTAGAAAAATTACTTTCATTGCATAGCGTAGTTCATATATAGCCTTCTTCTTAAATTTACTCTTTGTGTTTTATATAGCATTTTAAAATCTTTCTTTCTCTTAACAGTCCGTTTCTCCACCTGTATATAAATGTGTATTTCAAATAGATTTCTGTCCAAGAAAATAATATGAATCACGAATAAAGTTTGTCACTAAATCTTTAAATGTATGACTTATAAATTCTTTGACTGGTTTCAATTTCGAATATAATCGGAAATTAGCACTTAAAACCTTAAATCATTAAAATTGAAGAGTTGATAAATCTTTCCTTTATTATTCGGTATTATGAACATGGTTAAGTAAATTTTGAAGGCATTTTTTAATGAAGAGAAATTAGTTTTTGTCCGAATTTTGAACTTCGGTTACCCCTTCATGCACCAAAATAAGCCAGTAAATTACAGTGTGCCATTCTGCTTATAGCGAATGCGCAAATTAACTATGGCGCTCCATTTACCTTTACGAGACTCCGTAGTATCTCGGCAATCACCATGGCAACGGAATAAAGCTATCATGGCGGATTTTTGGCGCATGGTATTGTTAGATTTTCATACTTTTTAATAATATTTGTTGTAATTACATCCATTAATTCGATAATGGACAATGCGGCGCTCATAGCGAGCGGCTTGCCCTCGTCGAAAAGTACTTGCATGTTCGGATTACCGAACAGTTCAGATGCTGGCACGTCTTCGATATACCTATTGAGCAAGGATAGCTTTTTGGCGTATTCCTTGGAATTTAATGTATCCTGTATTCCAAAATTTGTGGGAGTAAGTAATTCACGTACTTCACGTGCTCGACGTGAAACACTGTATAAATTGTATGCCTTTTTTAAACAGATGCGGACGTTTGTATTTCCAAGTCAACCTTTAGAAGTATTCACATTAGCGTCATATCATTGCGTTTTATTAGAAGACGGTGACATATACAGGGTTCCAGAAACGTATGTATTCAAGTACAAATCGCCATACATCATTTCACTCTTTTGGTTAAGACCTTTATCTCGTGTTTTAGAGCAGAAACTGCGATTACTGCTACTCAGAAAGTCAGCAATGTGACAGCTGAAGGAAATGCTCAAGCGGAACTTGCATGGCCAAAAGCTACACCCATTCCAGAAAGCTGTAGACTTTTCAAGAATAAAAACTGCAGATCAGTATGTACTTTAAGGTGAGTTGACATATCGTCTGCAAAGGATTTTCTCTTTCAAGGTAAATAATCTGAACCTAAAGCATTTTATGTTAAGATACTATGAGAAATAATGTTCTCTTGTTTTGCAGGGATGTGGCTTGCATGCTATTTTATGAAAGATCCCAATGGTCATTGAATATTTACAAATTTAATGCTTCTACATCAGAGAAACATGACTTGAGGCTCATGGGTAGTGTCAACTTACCAAGCAAGTCAAAAAAGGTATACCAGTTGTTGCTTGTTTATTCTCTTAAAATAAAGGGTTTTTTCTAATTACTTTTGATGGCATATATTCTTTTATTCTTTCTCTTCTTTATAGCCACTTAAGCCTTGTATGTCAGCATTTACACTTGGTGATGGTAATGAGGAAAACGAAATAGATTCCCATTTATGTCAATCCATTTTTGGTAGTGAAATACCATTACACTGTGAAGGAGTGGTACTGGTTTCCTTCTGTGACGGTGACGTTGTCTTTATTCCTGTTGCCACTGGTTCACTCCACAATATCCGCGCTTTTCCACTCTTCTGCTTTCATGAGCCTGTTATAAAAATACACAAGGTTTCGGTAAAAACTGGTAATTCTTTATAATCATTGGCTTTTTGGGTTTGCGCCTTTACTAATTAAATGCAATGTTTAGAAGCTTACAAATTTTAAACATTATTTGAAAATTGTTAATCAGGATTGCCTCTTATAGAGTGATTTTCATGATTAAGAATAAACAGGTTAATAAAATATAATTGCAAATTGTTGTAGAGATGCTAGCCCACAAACTATTACATTTTACGATCTATGATTTCAACTTTAAAATAAAACGTGCTTCCAATTTTTTGTCACTTCTCAGAAATTTCTAGAAACACCGAGGGAATAATATTTGTTGGTATCTCTGGAAAAGTTATTATTGTGTCGAAATCAAAAACCAAGTTGCAAAATAAGGGACCGTGCATTACAGAAGTTCATGTACCAGGACCTATCAACTTATGGAGTGGATGCGGAGGTCTTGGTTTTCATACTGATGGGTCATCTGCATTGTGGAAAACTACTTTTGAAAATCAAGATATCCAGGATGAAGACTCCAACATAATATCACGCTCCACCAATGAATGCATTCGGGCATATGGAATATGTTTGCTTAATACTCAAGGTTTGTTTTATTAAGTTTTGTAGTATCATTACATGTGTTATACTTAGGTGAATTGCTCAATTTCAAATTTCATTTGACAGTACAAAGCCCACTCATCCTTCTGTATGCCGAAAGTGGAGACCTAATATTTGCAAAAAACTGTGAAAAAGCTAGTCTCCTTCTCCCTGCTTACTTGTCTACTTTGAAACCTATGGATCTTAAAGAACTTCTTATATCAATTCATGAATCCTCGGCGCAGCTTTCCAAATTGTATCAAAATCAAGAAGAAAAGAAAAAAGTTGTAAGTGAATTATCTTGTGCTGCCCATTTAATTTTAAATGACAAAGGCAAGTATCGTATATATTATGTTATATTTGATTGGCAAAAGCTTTCCGTTGATATTAATGATTTTGTTTTTATATAAATAGTCAGAAATAAATTTACTGTTGCGGTAATTCCGGAGTGGACGTCTAATAAGTCGAATCAGATTATAGTTACTGTGCATCTTGAAAATGAAAGTGACTTCAACATTATAGGAAATCATTGGCACTTTGTGTTTACTGTAACTACAGCATCTGGATGCTGTTTGTCAAAATCTATTCCTCTTAATGGTAAGGCAATGCTATTTTGTTTTAACCTGCTTCTTTTAATGAAAGATATTAGTAATAAAACTTAGACAGTCTTCTGAATTTCAATACCAACTTTTCTACCATTTTACATACTTTAACGTTTTTCCAGGATTGGAAACTGGAAGCAAAGTTGATGGAAAAATCAAGGTGAAAGTAGGAGATATTGTTACCAACAATGATCTTCCATTTGCTGTTGCTGTTGGCTTGCAATTATTTTTGGACTTTGATGAAGATAACGTAGCGAATGTGCATTTCCAGAGTAGTTGCTACCAACCTCCAGTTTCTTTCTTCGTGAAATTGACAGAAACTTCTTTTAACGAGTTGAGCTTCTTTAGCACAAGCATTGATGCACAATTGGCCCATTGCGATCCGTCTATTAGCGATGCCCTTTGGGAACTTGCCAGAAGTCGGCAGGCAATGGTATTCCATGATCTAGAAAACATTCCTCGAATATCCAATATACCGTTGGAAACACCCATTTTTAATTTTGTAACTGTAAAGAAGAGCGTCTATGAAAAACTTTTAAAAAAGAAAGGAGTTTCAGAAGGTAATGCATTTGCTGTTTTGTATAGATTGCCAATTTGTATAAAACGTTTCATGCAAACATTTTCTTTAGGTTCCATTCTAACGTCATTCCTTGCGTATATTGTGAGTGACTGTAAAATTGATTTGCCGAATGAAGTTAGCGAAGTTGAACTATCCGTTTTTGGACACAAGGTTAAGCTCGACATTCGAGAAGATGGTTTTAACATCCAAATTAAAATCATCGTTTGGTGTCACGCGCTTTTACCTAAGCTCCGTTTTGCTATTCTACAAAAATTGCGAGTATGTAATATTCATTAAGCAGTATACCCATTCTTAAATCTCTAGGATCCGTTGTAATCTTCTTGAATTGTTTCTGTTTCAGTTGAGTAATCACCTATCTTCTGATACAACGGTGTCTAAAGAAGATCGAATCAAAGGTTTTGTTCTTAGCCCAACTGTATTAAAGTCTTGTCTGGTGAGTGGCTTGGATTTTCTTTTGTAGATTAACAGCTAACATAAGTGTGGAATAATGGCATATTGTTGGAAAGGATATGTTATACGTTTTTTAATGTTCTTTTGTTGGTTTTCCGTACTAGAATCTAAATTCTCGTCTTCTTCAGCTGCCTCCCTTACAGCAAGAAATTCGTAGCAGTCTTGTAAACCATATCTATGCGGAAATGCGTGAACTTGTTTCATCTGAATTACCATTTGTTTAAGAATTAAATTTGCAAATTTTCCAACTTGTTGAAATGTTATCAACTATATGTGGGCACGGGTGCCTGAAATAATCAAGAAAGAATGGTAATTTGGTTTCCGTTCTTGTTTGCCTTACATGCATAAAAATGTTATTTTATTGTTCATCCCACTCTTTAATTGCAAATTTTCTCTGCTATCATTTTATGGTTAACCTTGGATGCCAAACTACTTGTATAAACTAGATTTACTGTTTACTGCTAATGCCCACTATAATTTCACTGAATAATTTAATTTAATTAAGCTTTATCTTCAATGAACATTTCACAACACCTGGATACAAAGGTTGTTTTGGAAATACTGAGCTGATTTGGAAATTTTGAAAATATATTTTTAAGCGAAAATCAGGAATCTCATATTGTATTTTCAATAAATTGTTTGTTTGAATAAATTGATTGGACTAATCCCTTAAAACCACATTACAATTTCGTATAAAATTGGAACAAGACAGAAATACCAATGAATTATGTACAACAAAGGGAATTGGATGAGCAAGCAGTGGTGTAACTATAATTTTTGGCCCAGAAACAACATTTATTTTTTGGGCGCCTCATCAGGTGGAGGACTGTTGCCACCCTATATTATCGAAAATAAAGACCAATGGGCTCTCAGTACTTGTTTTCACTGCTCTGTAATGCTCTGGCAGTCGAAATTTTAGTTTTATAGTAAACTGGCTAACTGTTCCCCTTGGTTATACTGCAATTGCGAATTGATAATCGAGTAGTAATCGGAATGAGGCCCAATTAAACTGGAATGTATCTCAGAATGATAGCATCCAAGGCCAAAGAGGACCCAAACATTCTTCCTCTATGGAAAATTAACACTAAATATTTGGATACCAGTAATTTATGGATGGCCCCCATGAATAATAATTGAAGGGTTACGTAAGCAAAAAGGAAATATCGTTCGATTCGAATATGAACATCAGTAACCAAGGGGTTTTAAATGATAAAATTTTCTGGGTCATCCCATAATTTCAGAAACCACCCCTGCAATTGTGTTAAATGTCAAATTTATTGTTGAACTAAGACGTGATAATATTATGCATGTGATAAATACATAATACATGGATAACGCCAACGTCTGCGTACCCACGTACAAGAAATGCCCTCCTTTTAAACTGGTTCCGAATAGGAAACTGAAAAAACTATTATCTTCCTAGGTTCACCATTTTCCTACCCCTTCTCAGAAAAAAAAGGCGTCTCCGAGACGTAACAAAAAAAATGCTATACGAGTTTACATGGGGAAAACATCCCTTTTCCAAACATGGGATCGCCCACGCATATTTATTGAGGCACGGATGCGAGACTAGTGCTCACGTGACTTGTTGTTCGGTCTTATCACCCCAACCCGTACCTATAGCAACGGTCATTTTCAAACTGAACGTTGAGTGTTCAAGTTGAGCCTTCAGATTTCATAATTATTGTAATCTTATAAAAAGTATAATTCTTAATTAGAAAATGCGTGAAATCGTTCACATCCAAGCTGGCCAATGCGGTAATCAAATTGGTGCCAAGGTAAGTTATCGAAATTACGTAATATTTTTTTGCGCAGTATGATTCATCATGACATTTTATATATTGCCGCAGTTGTTTTTCAAATTGCTCGCGTCTTTGCCTTTTTTAAACCCAAATTTTGTGTTAATTTTCACCTCGCTTTTGTATGTAGATTTGTAAACAATTTCATTGTTAGAATTGAGGGAATTCCATTTTCAGTTTGCTCGCTTGCGTTGCTCATTGTTCCCCTTGAATTTTCGGTTAGGCATGGCCGCTCCTTTTTTTGCCGCCTTTTGGAAACAAAAGCCGGTCGTTAAACCAGGGAGCTTTTTCAGATTTCTTATATTTATTCACATTAACGCAGTAGGTTTATACAAATGATTGTTTTCTGATAATGTTTTCTTAACCGTCTTACAAACTGTTGCTATATATTTAGGAGATTACGTTGCCGGTTAGAATTTTTGTGTCGTAAAAGATGGCGTCAATCCACACCCTTTGCGCCTTTTGAGCATTCCGACTACGTAAAACTCAAAATTGATAAATTAACATGAACATTTTATTTTATTATCAATGAATGTAAATAATACATGCTTTATCGCGTAAGATAATTCAGACGAAGCATTCGTATAGAATTGTAGATAAATAAAAAGGATAAAATATTGATAGCCAGAGTTAACAAAAAATTGCATAATCTCAAATTAATTTATGCAAGTTTAGATTACGAGGCATTTGTCTAAAATTGTGTCAAGAATTACTTAACGAAATCTAAAACCTGCATTGCGCAAAATTTGACAGTTCTAAAAGCCGGTTTGGGAACAAGTTAATCCATACTCGTCGAAAATGTAGCGGGGTGTGTTCGTTAATTACTACTGCTGTGAAAAAGGGGCGACTTAAATATTTAACTCGTTGTACTGTCTGCTTTAAAATGGGGACATCGCCAGATTAACGCGATAACTAATTATTTGAACACGTTTAAACAAAAATTCAATAGTTCCCTAGGCGATATTGGTTTAAACGATTTTTTTTCGGAATTCTGATAACAAATTTAATCTCTTATTATTGATTACGTTGGCAAAACTTGAAACTGTTAAAGCGTGACGGCTATAGCCTTCAAATGAGTAAGGAAAAATTCCAGCTTTTTTAAAGCAAAAGTGAAAATAATTTCAATGACTCGCCATCTGAACCTTAGCCAAAGTGTTCGGAGGCATGACCAAACCAGTTCTTGACTTCCAAATTTTCTGTTACACTGCACATTTTACCTTTGGACGAATATCTTACGATTTCAATGCGTATTATGCCATGCTAGCACTGTAAAGGAAGTTGTATTTTGCGTGGTCGTTTAACTCGTTTTTTAACAGTGGGCTGATGAAATTTAAATTTTTTTCCCCCTTAGCACTAGTCTGACCTCTGTGCTAGTTGAGTTTGTAGGGTAAGCCCATAGAAGGCTTCAAAAGTTGTGTAGTATTTGCCATAAGATGTTTGATTTTGGGAACAGTTTTTAAGTGTCGACTAAGGTGCGACACGTTGTGGGCTGTGGTAATTGGTTCCTATTGGACATTATCCAATTACACTGTCATAAATCAAGACGTGTACGCCCGCTAACAACGTATTGTGTTGAAACTTAATTCGAGATAACTTGGCAGTTTCGGCTTTTATTGTTCTTTGTGTTTGACATTGAGCTAGTATCTGACAAATCGAGCCTTTGGATATCGTGTGTTGAGCTTGTGTGGCGCCATACCCAAGATTTCGAACCACAAAAAAAAATAAAGTTTAAAGATAATAAATGTGATTTTATTTTTGGAAAATGTAATCCTATCTTTGGGGAAATAGATGGGTGAGGTCTTCGTGCGATTCTGTAAATATTTGGGCTGGCTTAGTGAACAATTACATGATATTTGATAACATACAATGAAATACACAGGTTCTGACTTGTATTATGTATAAATAAGCCAAAAAGAGGTGAATGTTTAGAAATTCTGAGTCACTGTTTTAGTCATGCTAGTCTCCCCCCACAAAGTAGTTGCAAGTCTGTGATTGATGTCATCACTGCTTTATTGGTTAGTAAACACATGCCACTTTTGCACTCTCCTCCCTATTCAAGGTTTCGGTATATCAATAATCGATTTTTGTCCCAGTTGATGAGGGTAACTGAGGGATGTCTGGTTTCTACACATTTGCGTCGTTAGCATTTCTAATAAAATCGATGTGACCACACGTGTAATTAGCGGTTGGCTAAACAAGCCAGGATATGGAGTGTGCAACCAACCAATGGCGGTTATTTTTTTCTATTTTCAGTTTTGGGAAGTCATTTCTGACGAACATGGAATCGATCCCACGGGCACCTACCATGGCGATTCTGATCTGCAGCTAGAGCGAATCAACGTCTACTATAATGAAGCATCAGGTGCGACAAAACGTTTTTGTTTACGGGGCTGGGTCTACGCGAACTCAAGCGAGGTCAAAAACCTTTGGTGTAGGGGGAATTGCTTTTCTGCGTGCCTCACCAGATTGTCATGGGAAAAGGTTGTGCCTGAATAGCAGTCAGGCAGGCAGAATTGCCACAGTAGATAGACACGAGGCTCTTGTTACGAATCTGCTGCTCATTCTCCCGTCTCTCTATAATTAGAAAAGGGAGACGTGTCAGACAGGGTGTTGGTGCCTGAGTTCACTACCCATAAATGCATAAACATTAGCTTGCGATTTCGTCTCGTTCTCCCTCAAACCCGAGGATTTCAACGTCTGGCACCATCCTAAATTTATAACTGTCGGAAATGAATTATTATTTTTATGAAAGCGGTTTTATTTATGCTTTTATTACGTTTATCTCGGGTGCTTCATCAACAACGACAAAAAAAGGGATTTTTGTAAGGTCACTGCATTTAAAATGCTATTTTGGCACGGTTGATTCAAAGCTTCTTGGCAGCGTGCTTACGTTTGCTTTTAGATGCCGTCGACAGTGACTGGATAGATTACTGCATGCATTGGCCTGTGCGAATGCCCCTTTATTGTTGAGGCTAATTACTTCTGTATGCCACGTCTTTGATAGACTTGGCGAATATTTGCATTCAGTGGTGTAGAAATTAACATTTTTGAAGTATTAATGGATTCTCTTTAAAAATCCATGCTTCACCAGTCTTCGTTTTTGCAATTGTTAACAATAAAAAAGGCTAATTTAACAAGCTTTGCGTGAATAATTGTATGTAGTCACGCTACACCAGCATATCTATCAAGGTGTTATTTTGTGGATCATTCTTCACACTTTGTCAGAACGTCTAGAATGGCAGTTGATCGCTAGGATGTTTGGGCAGCATTGTAAAACCATGTTGTGCGACATTGCCCATTTGCTGACTACTGAATTAAAATATTCGGATGAGATATCTTGTCTGAAAAATAAATTAACTGATTATCAGTTTGACTACTGCTGGTTGGGTAGTGTTTACTTCCATGGAATACCATCGCCAAATCTGCGAGATAAAGATTATTGGACCCCCTACTTGCATTCTTTAATGTCGTCGTTCCCCTTGACTTCCACATCGTTTTTTCTTGGGAACTTTGTTCGCGAGGTCTATTCCATTGCCGTAGTGCGGTGGGAATATTTGCATATATGGATTTAATAAATACGAACATACTAACATGGTCCAATATATTATAAATGGACGCGACCGTTCTGTTGAAACTGAACAGTTTGGCATGATCTGCTTTTCGTTTGTTCGTTTTCCAGGAGGAAAATATGTTCCCCGTGCGGTTCTTGTGGACTTGGAACCTGGCACGATGGATTCTGTCAGATCTGGACCCTTTGGTCAAATATTCAGGCCCGACAACTTCGTTTTTGGTATGTTAATGTCCATTGTCATCGATTTTATTGCTTAAATCGCAGCATTTAACGCAATATTTCTGGACATCTCCACACAGGCCAAAGCGGTGCTGGCAACAATTGGGCTAAAGGTCACTACACGGAAGGTGCAGAATTAGTGGATTCAGTTTTGGATGTTGTGCGAAAAGAAGCAGAAGGATGCGATTGCCTTCAAGGATTCCAACTTACACACTCATTGGGTGGTGGAACTGGATCCGGAATGGGAACCTTATTAATTTCTAAGATCCGTGAGGAATATCCAGACAGGATCATGGTGAGTTAGTTGCAGCTTGGGATTTCTCTGCATGCAGAACATTTTCAATGTATTTAATACGCTTTTGTTTTTGTTAATGCAGAACACATTCAGCGTAGTTCCATCTCCAAAGGTAACGTGTTCATTTAATATGCATTTCATTTCCGTTCCTTGCATGGACAGATTCAGCGCCTTGGGCAACCGTCAATTGCCTGCTGTGTGTTTAACGATAGCGACAGACGTGTTTATCGAGTTTTAAATAAAACTGACATGGTCGTTTAGTTAAACATGTTAAGATCTGCCCATGTAATGTCGGGAGTTTGAAGCATATTTGAGTGTGAGTTAAAATTGACATTTGTCAATGCCATAGGTTTCAGACACTGTCGTGGAGCCATACAATGCCACATTGTCAGTTCATCAGTTAGTCGAAAACACAGATGAGACTTTCTGCATTGATAACGAAGCTCTTTACGGTACTCTTCTAAACCTTTATTTCGTATATATAAATGTAACTGTAGTCTCCCCTTCTCACGCCGCAAAATTTTTGTTTTGGCACAGATATTTGTTTCCGAACACTGAAACTAACATCTCCCACCTACGGCGATCTAAATCACTTGGTATCAGCGACTATGTCTGGCGTGACAACCTGCCTGCGGTTCCCTGGTCAGTTAAATGCTGACCTGAGGAAACTTGCAGTCAATATGGTTCCCTTTCCTCGTCTACATTTCTTCATGCCTGGCTTTGCTCCCTTAACATCACGAGGAAGCCAACAGTATAGAGCTCTTACAGTGCCTGAATTAACGCAGCAAATGTTCGATGCAAAGAACATGATGGCTGCTTGCGATCCAAGGCATGGAAGGTATCTTACTGTGGCTGCAATGTTCCGTGGTCGCATGTCCATGAAGGAAGTGGACGAGCAAATGCTCAACGTCCAAAACAAAAATAGTAGCTATTTCGTCGAGTGGATCCCAAATAACGTTAAGATTGCCGTTTGTGACATTCCTCCCCGTGGTCTTAAGATGTCTGCCACTTTCATTGGAAATTCCACCGCCATCCAGGAGATCTTCAAGCGCATTTCTGAACAATTCACAGGTATGATTTTTTTAATATATACTATTTAAATCTTTAAGAAAGCTATAAACAATCTGTCAAATGATCGCTTCGCTAGTGAAGGGCTGCTATAGTTTAGTTTTATAAAAAAAAAAAACATCCTAGATCTGCTTAGTTAATCTAGCATTTGCGTATCGTGGAAGTTTTTTTTTCGACTTGGTTTTCTGTCGAGTAGTTTGAGGATACCCATTTGGACTATTGATTATCTAAATTAACCTTGTCCGGCAATAATGGGGATCGTTTAATCGTTTTGTTAGCTATGTTCCGTCGCAAGGCTTTCTTGCATTGGTACACCGGTGAAGGCATGGACGAAATGGAATTCACAGAAGCCGAATCCAACATGAACGATTTGGTGTCCGAATATCAACAGTACCAAGAAGCTACCGCTGACGATGAAGGAGAGTTCGAGGAAGAGGAGCCCCAGGAAGAATTGGCTTAAATTACGGGCCTTACGCTCAGAAAATATTAAATTGACGCGGATTTTTAGATAACAAATCATCATTCCTCGGATAGGCCAATTATTGGCTGTTGCGGTTTTGTTATCGCGAATTTGCGGTAATTTGTAATTTCTCTATTCAATGTTCAAAAAAAATAACCTGCTCGTTTGTTTTGGCCAATAATTCTATTAATCTTAAATGTCCCTACATGCTATGATGTTTTGTTGGCTTCTAATTTTTTTACTTGAATCGGAAATTATTCTCAAATTTGAAAGTGCATTGTTAATTTTCCTTTTTGCTATATTAAGTGTTAAAACGCCTTTAATGGAATAAAAGTTCACAATGTGCGCATATATTTTTTGTCTTGCTTTTGTCGTCAACTGTTGACCATGTGGGGATTGAAACTGGTCTTCATGGGTTTTTTCAACTCAGCTGGGGTGGCAAGCTAAACCATTTTGAGTGGTTTTTCTACAGTGAAATGATGGACTGGTTTCTCTTAAAAAATGTGTCGAGACGCTATTCTTGCCCTTTTATGGCCATTCTTCATAAATGGTCGTGGGTAGACTAGTTTGATGAATGACGTTAAGCTAAAGTGGATTTAGGCGTAGCTGTACCAAACTAGTTCATTGATGTTTTTCAAGTTATTAGCATTTAGGTTCTCGTATATTTTGTTACAAGTTCTCCAAACCCCAAAATTAACTTCTAATTAAATACCATTCGACATTAACGTCAAGCATTGATATGAAACTTCTAAAGTATAAGTTTATTGTGTAATTTACCTGATACTAAAAGCCAGAAATAGCATTTTTACGAGCTTTGTTATTCGTACACTTTTCGTTTTTAAAGTACGTTTATTACGAAATTCACGTTTTTTGCGTAATTTGGGTCGTGCTGGACGTTGAACTCGTGGTCAGAACAGGTGCTTATTTAGACGTAAGAAAACTAAACTTGTTGCCAGTGTATTTCCATTTAAGGCAAGAAGGGTGAGTGCGGAATTTTAACCTCATTGTCAAGCTGGTTTTTAAGCACAATAGATACATGATATTAAACAATTTTTAGTTTGGGTTGTTTTCTAGTTTTGAAAATGAGTTTTAAGTAGTTGCTGGGGACACGGGAGTTAGGGTGGTTGCTTAGATAAGCCAGATAAGCTAAACTTTGTACTTTTGCAATGGATAAAAGAGCAGGTGGGCGAGATCAGATTTTTTAGGGTCGTAATTTTTGCTCTAGGGATTTATCACAGATTTCAAAAAAATGAAAATTGTGTTTGCCATTGCGTGTCCAAGGGTGGGTGGCAATATATCCCGAAGTAGTCGAGTACTCCCACTTGAAAAAATGAAAACTCATTCAAGGTAAAAGAGCAGTCGCAGGTTCGTTATGCATAACGAGTTTGGCTCAGCAGATACGGATGTGCTCTTATGCTCATGCATGATTCATCCGCTTTAATTGGTCTGAAGGACCAGTACCATGAGTGAACATAAAATAACCTTATCAGCGCTTTTTGATCGGCTGTTTTGTCTACACGTGTGAATTTTAAATTAATGCCCAGCATATCACTAGCCAAAGTTTCGACATAAAATTATATCGTATGTATACTGGTACGCTTTTTAAAATATGCTTATCCGTTCGTATGTAAACGTTCTTTGTTGTGGCTTAGTTCCAACGTCAATTTTGTCCTTTTTACATGGGTCATTTGTGGAAAATTATTTTAAGAGAAAACAACGATAGACTTGCGCCATTGTTGTATTATTGACCAATCTGTCTGCATATCAGTGTTTTATTAGTTATTCAACTTACGACACACAAAATGGCGTACAAAATTCTTAAAATTGTTCTATATGTTTACAATCAGTATGTAAAAGGTAAATTTTCAAACACTGACCATTCTGATTACGTCTCAATACATCTCCGTTGGAAACAAATACAGTTTGAGCATGCCAACGTCTTTATACTAGCCTTAACTTTAATGGCGGGAAGGGAAGAACCACGCATGTGCACCCATTACGTTCAGTTTAGTTCATTGGATAGTTCAATGCGTGGCTCCTCCCTTCCCACTATTAAAATTAAGGTAGGTACGTATAAAGCCGTTGGCATGCAAAAACTGTCTATTAAATCGTCATCAGACAAATTATTTGCCGTAAAATCATTCTCCTTAATTGTTTTGCCCGATTTCGGTGTTGTAAACCATCAAACCGATGCAATTCCTTTCATTTTTTTTTTACACAGAATAAAAAGTTAATTACAATTTGTGTTAACAAGCGTATATCCGGAGGTGATTAAGGTTTCGAAAGCAAACAATTTCAAGCAATTTTTAGAAATAAAATTTGGAAGCCGGCGCCCTAAAAACGATGCATTTTCTTGCTAATCTGTAGAACATTTGTATTTCGATGTGTTTTTCTTAAATATACAGTATATTTTTAAACAAACAACGTATAAAATATGCCTTTAATCATCACACCGAAACCAAATGCGTTGATGCACAGACTGCCTCGACAAAAGATGACAAAAATGACAGTTTTATTTGCGGATGAAAAGTTGAAAAAAGTGTTGTTACAGGAAATGAGTACCACAACAAAAATGTTCTTCCGGGCTTGTTTAATAAAATAAAACAGCGTTTTTTTTTCATATTCTGAATAGGATAGCGACCGTTTGTTTAATCTTTTAACTTCTATTCAGTAAAAATTCTGATTTGCAGTATTTTTCCAACTTTCTTTAGCTCATGGCACACTAAACTAGTCCTGATATTGTCACGGCACATAATTTGAAAAACCCTGGATTACAAGGTATCAAACCAGCGACAATCATGACATTTTTAGAAAATTTTCGTGAAATAGGAGACATGAAGGTAAAAGAGAATTGTATCCCCTCAAAGTAAAGAAATGTTTTAAGGAGGAAGAAGGGGACGTTTGTTTATCTAGTTTGTGGTCTAAAAACTTGTTATTTGTATCAAACACAAATAAGATTTCCAAATGTTCGAAACTCCAGGAGCATCTGGTTTTTCCATTCAATCTAGATTCGAATTGTCCGTGCATGTTGTTTGATTTGACTTTTTGAAAGCGTGGGCACTGATGACGAGTATTTCAATATAAAGTTCTCCCACATTCGAAGTTAATGATTCTTAAATGTGTTTTCAGTACATGGTAGTAGGCTTATCTTAGCAAGTGAATCAGTTAATTAGCACAATTGCGTCCCCACGCAGCAATAATACCGTGGCACAACCTAAATTGTAAGGTTAATTTTATAAAGTCTGTAAAATCAAGAGTAGGCTACGTGTTAAATACTGATTAGCAATTTCCTGAAGCCCACTCTTGATTAAACACTCATAAGTTAACCTCTGTCAAGTCTGCAGTGGTGTTTGATTTAAAATCCTTAGAAGGGTGCCCATAAATTCATCGTGCAACAGAGGGCGGTAGCGTCTAGTCAGGGACCCTCATTAATTTTTGCCCATTTATTTTTTTACGGCCGTATAAGCGAAATTGTGCCCTTTTGTAAGCATTTCGAAATGCATTATGCATAATGCGCGTATGACTCACGATGCGAAATGGGGAATTCTGCAATCGTTATAACGATTAGTTTCAGTTGGGGTGGAAATAAATGTTAACCTAGTTTAATGTTGGTGCAACGATGTCCAGCTTCTCCAATGCCCATATTCAGACAATGGGCGATCGATTGGAGCGACTAGCTGCAATGTCATATCCTGGCTTTTCTTGTCATTTTTATTAGGTCCACTAGCTATATCGATCAGCCATTAATGCGTCAGAATTGTATTTGCACCCGGTTTCTGTTGTCTGGGAAATTGAGGATTAATTGATGACTAAACTATCAATAAGGTTGACATGTCGAATTTTCTTCGGTAAATTAGGCTAAATATTAATTATCTAAAATCCCCAGGTTGACTACTTTATTTGATGTGAGTCATATAATGTTAAAATTTCAAAATACAATATTAATCGAAGAAATGTAATGAATTTAATTAAAATATGCATGCACCACAAATTCAATCTTTTAATTCATCACTGGAATGGACCATGATGTAGGACTTGCATGTTTCAAGATCCAGCAGAGAAACAACTCGTATTTCAGGGATTCCTTGGATGATTCATCATATTGGTCACCTGAGCCATTAAAGCTAAGTTATCAAATAAGCTATCAAATACCCGAAAGTTATCAGGACCATGTCTTTGGAACATGCAAGGAAGTTCCACCACGGTCTTGGACATTAATTACTATGGTGAATAAATCTGGTGAATTATCACCGGATGAATTGCTAATTGTTTAAAATGTTACAAACAGAACTTCAACTCGTGTAAACCATATAAAATATTCGGTTTCTATTCCTATGTTTTTATATTTGCTAATTTTTTAAACTTTTACGTGTCAACGTTTAAAAACTATACATATATTTTCAACACCAGTTCAAAGAGGCCCTTTGTAATGTCAGGATGGCCGAGTGGTCTAAGGCGGCGCGTTCAGGTCGCGTTCTGGTTCTCCAGGCGTGGGTTCGAATCCCACTTCTGACAACTTTTTTTTTTAGCAATAATTATATTTATTAGGGAATATAAATAGGGAATGTATTTAATAAAAATAAGTGTTTTCTTTAGCCATTGTACAGTATTAAAATGGCTTTGAACTTTTATCCTTGTCAGGCATGCAGAATAATATAATTGAATCCTTTGACAGGGTACGAATCATTAGCATGGCATTTCCAACATGGCCGCGCCCGTTAGCTGATGTCGGATATGACGTCACAGGGATGCATATATTTTAATTTACGCATGCGCTTCAGCTATTTGCCGTCGAAGCCAACGTGCCTTGGAAATTTGGCATTGCATGGGTGATGTGCTGCCATCTATTGGCAATTGTAACCACCAAGTTGCCAGCTGTTGCCGTTTTTCTGGAATATTATTCAAACTGCTTCGAATGTCAGGAATTCATTTAATATCCTTCGTATTTAATCGTTGTTATTTGCATTAGATATTTTTGAGCGTCAACAGCTATCATGTCCGCTGACTTACTTCCCACCGAACTATGGCTTCACATAATGTCTTACTTGGACTTCAAGGATCTGTTGAGGTCGTGCACAGTATTTTATTTTTCAGAATTTCAATATTGTTGCAGATTTTCTAATTAATTTCGTATGGTCTTGAATCTTTTAGATGCGGTGCTGTGAACAGGATATTGAACGAGATCAGTGCCCATGATTCCCTGTGGAGAGCGCTTTGTAATAAACATTGGCTTGAAACAAAGTATGAGTAAAGAATTATGTAAACGCTTATATGTGGCAAACTTGCAGTATCAAAGACCCTCAGAGTTTTGGCTTTTGTCTGAGTTAACCTTTATAATGCAAGCATGGCTTACAAATAAAGTAGTTTATTAGGGGACTGACAACATACTATAGATAATAGATTGTGTACAAGTTGGGAACCATAATGGTAAGACTGGGTAAGGTCAAGGGAGGGATCAACTCAAGTTAGATAGGGTTCGACGGGTGAATTTATTTGTTCACATTGTCTTAAGATGTGAATCGATCGCTAGTAAATTATATACACAGCGCCTTGCTGTTGACCTTTGGTAAATGTTTCGGCAACAGCAGCACGATAATGAGTTCAGATTTGTGCCACTTAAACTTACTGTTTGTTGGATAATAAGTTCATACTGTTCTTGGTATTTACAGTAATTTTTATTTATTTAGGTGTCCAGAAGAATTATCATGGAGGGATAACTTCGTGAAATGGTATCAGGATTTTGGTCAGTACATTCAGCATTATAGCCGTATTAAACGTGCTTGGAATCAGTTGGATAAATTCATGAAGAGTAGCTGTCCAAAAATTTACTCTTCGATTTTCCGTAGGTTACAGCCTTGATTTGGAATTTGTATATTTTTTTTTGTATTTGGAACCTACCCTTGTTTTAATTGTCACTTTATTATGTTCACTTAGCTGGTACAACTGAATTGAAGCTGGATGCAATTGAACAGAAAATTAACCGTAAACTACCTCTCGAACTCCGCTGTTCGTATCGAATTCACAATGGACAGAAATTAGATTGCCCTAGGTGTGCCTGCTTTAGCATGTGGTAAATTCAAGCTCTTGCTATTTAAAACTAAATTTAACACGACGTTGTTATTACAGCTTACTTGGTAGCGTAAACATTGGCGATCATTATCGAACACTTTCCTTGCTGAACCTTGATGTGGCCGTTGATTTTATCCGGGTAATTTGCTATTAGTTTGCATTGAGAATAGTTTAGTTTTTAGTAGTTTTGGATTGTAACTACGTCTTCCCTCTTTCAGAATCGCATACAAGGATTTAAGGGAGTGATGCCATTAACTTACTGTGTTAATACTGGCTGTAGCGAATTCCTCGCTTTAACTGAAGAAGAAGGGCTCTCACTCAATCATATTTATTGCCCTTCCGAATCAGGATTACACGGAATACCTGGACAACATTTTTTCATATCAGGTAAAATACATTCTTAATAGTTTTAATTTTGGTTGCGTATCTCGCTTTTTTAATTTGTAGAACTGTTACAATTTGATTGTCTGGTGCGTCAGGAAAAAAATCTGTTTAAAACCACAAATTTGTATTCAAATAGTATTTTATTTCTAAAGCCAATATTAATTTTATTACAACTTTACATTAATTAATGCATCGAAATATGAAAAGCTTAAAATTTCAAATAAACAGTTGTTTCAATTAATACATTTAAACACGTAATTGTTTCACAGGCGACGACTTTACATCGTGGTTCACAAATTATGTAGATGCTTTATGTGCGGGATCGTATACTTTAATGGAAAATCAGGTGTTTAGGTCAGTATAAAAGCTATTTCATTTTTAGATTTGAAGAAACGTTATCATTTATCAGAATGTATGCCTCAATTTCAGATTTTTCCACGAACCAGATTGTTTTCAAACTACAGATTCAATTAAAGTATCAGTTGCTACAGCATTTTTACCAGAATTGAGCACAATTATCCCTCCATACTTTCTACATGTATACCTCATCACGTAAGTCTTTCCTATATGCATTGCTTATATTTGAAAATTAGTTTACTTTTAATAATAAATTTGTAATAGCTGAATTGTCTTTTCTATTCTTGAAAATTACACGAATGTAGTATGCAAATGGATGAATTTGGACCCGAGTCCGAATCTTGCCAACTCGAATCCAGACACTGGATTATCACCGATGATAATGGTCACGAAGAACGGGTTGATGGCAATGCAGTTGTCGGCATGTGGAATTTTTGTTTTAGCGAATAAGACGTCATTTTTATCCTCGTTTTTGCCACAATTATTTGTTTGTTGTTATTCATCCTGCAGGGCAGTACCCTATCATGAGACCAGGAGCATCTTTCACCTGGATTAGTTGTACCAATTTCAAAACCACTTATGGCAACATGAAAGGTCATTTCACAATGCGAAACTTAAAAACTGGTGCGTCGGAGAACTTTTTTTCAGTTGTTAGGCTCTAGATAAATTTATGTTAATTTTCATTTTTCATCAATTTATTACTAGGTCAACACAAAGAAATATATTGCCCCGTATTTCACATGAAGTGCCTTCCATACATGACGATTCCTCTACAAGAATAATATGACCAACAGTAAAACTCATCGATACAATGGCATATACAGGTACAATGTACTTTTGCAATCTTTCATACGTGTTTATGAATATATAATATTTAAATGTGAACTGTGGCTTTTTATAATGGTAACAATTTATGAAGTACTTTGACCTCAGCTCATTTAAGCTTATTGAGGCAATGAAGCTTGTTGCGTGTTTTAAGCTGCAAAAACAAATTATTTAAATTATAATTTGATCATGTCGTTTTGGAGATTAAGCAGCTATTTTATTTGCAACTAATCGATTTTATTTTTGTATTTGAACACGTTTTCTGTTTACAATTTTAAAAGAATTACATTTGCATTTTAAATGTATTCTAAATTCAAATTGTGTCTCTTAAGCTTCACTGTTCAATGTATGCCATTTTGATTTTGCAAAATGAAAATATAAACTAAAGAAAGAATTTCTACTGGATTTGTGTTATTTATATTTTCATTTTTTTAAAAATATAGTTTAAAATTTTTGCTTTTGTAATCAGGAAAGTCGCGTTCAGGTTCTCCATGCTTCTGACCCCATCTCAAAATTTTACAACAATGAATTTGTAGTTTTCTGAGAGTACAATTTCGTCCTTTTTTTTTATTATAGTTGCTAAATATTATCCTATACCAATTACTATATCCTGAATTGATTCCTTAGTCACAGTAGTAATAAAAAAAAGTCTGTCAGAAGTGGGATTCGAACCCACGCCTGGAGAACCAGAACGCGACCTGAACGCGCCGCCTTAGACCACTCGGCCATCCTGACTACAAGTGTTATTGTTTTAAACTATGTTTTTAAAAGATTTGTAAGTGTGGAAAGTCCATTTATAAATTTCATTAAATAATTTGTCCCCCCATTTAAACAGTTTTATTGAGATCCAACTAACATCATATAGAAATAGAAACAGCTACAGTATGTTGTTGCTAGTGAAGAATCTAAATTGAGTCACTTTGCAGTTAAAAATATACCGTGCTGTTTACCAGCTAAACAACCAGAAATAGCTTAAAATAAATGGAATGACTAGCCATACGTGTTGACATGGCTGTTTCTGCTGCAAAAATGTATAGCCTGTCGCTATCTAATTTTACATTATTTTTTTTTTAAAATTTAAAGATGTGTTTGCACAATGTATTTGAAAAAAAAACATTGTCAGAAGTGGGATTCGAACCCACGCCTGGAGAACCAGAACGCGACCTGAACGCGCCGCCTTAGACCACTCGGCCATCCTGACTATAGGCTAAGTTGTTTTAACTTAATTTTAAAAAAAATAACGTTGAGTTTCAATTTAACGAACATTTGTTTAAAAAATTCGTAAAATTGATAATACACGTGCTATCTATTAATGATCTTTACCAGCATTTTCGTTTCATAGTTTTATATTAAAAGAAGGAATTTTATAGTTGTTCATAGAATGTTAAATTGGTCCTTCAGTGTGGTTATGTCGAGACACAATATTCCAAATTTTAGATGACTCCAAAACAATGAAACTTGTAAAAACTATGTAAGAGGCTATAAATTTGGCAGCAAAAGCAGATATTTCAACACATGTGACTAATCCATCAATTCTTCCACAGTTGCTTGTTCGTTATAGTCAGGATGGCCGAGTGGTCTAAGGCGGTGCGTTCAGGTCGCATTCTGGTTCTCCAGGCGTGGGTTCGAATCCCACTTCTGACAAGTTTTTTAAGCAAAAATATATTTTAGGTTCTATTTATTAATTTTAAAGCCACAAACTAATTACTAGAAAATACATTCAAATCGATATTAACTGAAGTCAATCATTTTCATTTACCATCCATTTGTATTTAATATAATAAAAAAAAAACCTTCTGTCAGAAGTGGGATTCGAACCCACGCCTGGAGAACCAGAATGCGACCTGAACGCACCGCCTTAGACCACTCGGCCATCCTGACAATTACAAGTTTGGATTTTAAAGGTACGATGTGATGCAAATTAGCTTTGGAAACATAGCTGTAAGATTCTATGAAATATTTGTAAATTTAAAGTTAAAAAAAAAATCTGTCAGAAGTGGGATTCGAACCCACGCCTGGAGAACCAGAACGCGACCTGAACGCGCCGCCTTAGACCACTCGGCCATCCTGACTGATGCCTTCTACGTACATTAAGATAGAAGTAATAGGGTTCCCATATTGCATATACTCTCGTTCCCTTTATTTATTTCATTTTGTTAAATTGCCAGGTACATTTTTGTCTCATAACGCACTATGACCTTGTACTTTACATTTGAATGACAATTTTAATTTACTTTTATGGTTAAAGGTTAAAGTATGTTCTTTACAATTTCGGAACATGGACTCGTCCTGCCTTCAGTTTGGAAGCTCCCGTACATTCGAATTTTTCACTACACCTCCGCGAGATTTACCTTTGAATAGTTTGTTTTGTTCGACTCCAGCGTTTAATAATTCTCGCTAATTTTAACGACAGCATTTTGTTAAAATGTATTTCTTAGTTGGAATTTTATCCGACTTCAGTTATCTATGTAAACGTTTTTTAATGTAGCTTTTAGTTAGCGCAACGTGGTTGTCGACACATCGAAGCAAAATCAGCTGTTGGCATTGTTCGAACATTGCAGGCGAAATATGGATGAAGAATACAAGTAGTTTTTTGCAGGTGGGAAATTTTATCAAGGTTATATGGCTTATTTATTCCTATTTCTTTGCATAGGTTTGTAATTTATTTGACGCGTTACACAATAAGAAATTGCACATGTTATTATACCGTTTTAAATTTTTATAAATAATTTTTACATAGTAATTAATTTAAGATTAATATTTCTTGTAATAATTGATATTACAATCAGAAGAGTAAATTCCCATTTTTGATATCACGAATAAATGTTCTTGTACTTCAATCTTTTATGCGTATGAAACGTATATGTATACCTGCATTAGATAAATATCACTTCACATAGTTTATAACAAAGGGACCTAATGATAAATGCCTATAGGCATGGTGGTGACTCAGTTCAGTATCCCAGTTCTCTTTAGCGTTATAGATTTTTCCTATCCAGGCTGCTATAACTTATCCGTGCCTGCTTGGTAAAGTAATAGTTGTATTTTCCAATTAGCTAACCTAAGGAATGTCGGCCTAGTTTTCTTTGATATTGCCACACTATACCAAAGTTTGGATATCTCCAAAGTCAAAAGGTGGTGCTTTAATCAAATCGCATACTAGTATGAATGTTGCAATGTCACCATTGCATTTACATATCTTCATAATTGACTTTGACCTTGTTAATAATGAAATCTATAATGCTCTAGCACACGTACATGTTTGCACCGTTAAGTAATGTATTAAGCTTGGTTTCACTACACATTTTAATGAATTTTCAAGAACTTCCTATTTAACAATTGTACCGTTTTATAATTCAGCAATCCCTTGTGCAAAATTATCTTAAAAGGTAGATCATAAGTCACTAGATGTAAACAAAATTTTTTAAAAAAATATCCAATTGTCAAAGAATCCATTTTATTGACATTTTTTAGATTGGTTACAAAGTCCAGGCAATTAGTGCAAAGTCTGCACAAGTCCAAGATCAGCAGACAGGCCTTTTTTCTAAACATAATTATTGTAACAACATTTCACAAGGTTGTAATAAATTAAAAGCAAGAATGAAAACAACTGCTGAAAAGGACTACAGCATAGAAAGTAAAAATCATAAGCGTTTTGAAATGGTCCCTTCTGAATTTCGGTTTTAAAAACCCCAAGCCCCTAGGTAAAAGTTGAGTGCTAGCAACAAAATTTCCAAATTGGCCACTAAAATCTCTGATTTGGACTATGGCAGAAAAAATAAACAGAAAAAAATAAGAAGTAAAATGGGATGAAAAGTACATGAACACTAACATTAAGTATAAGCATACAGAGATTTATTAAAATGTGCTAAGGGGAAGTTCAGGTCACAAGATGGGGGATATCAGTGCTGTGCAATGCATGGAGGACAGACCAATGTGACGTCTAAACTCAGGTTTTCTGAAAAGGCTGAACAAGTCTATGAGGTAAAACCTATGATATACCTATGAGGAATATGAAGTACAGTGTTGTGTCTGCAATGAGACAAGTAGGGTCGAGCGTAATAAGTGGCAGAAGTAATTTTTTTTCTTCAAATTCGTGATTCATGCTGGACTCAAAGAGCCCATGACTTATGGGGGTGGAAACAAGTATGACATTATGAAGAAACAATTAACTTGTTAAGACGTTTGTGTGAGAAAATAAGGAGCAAAATTACACGCACTAGCCATACAACAAAATGCATTACCATTGACCATAAAACAAAATATTACTCCTGCCACTAATTACCATAACACCACCTAAAAACAGACATGTGATGACAACGTTTGAGGTGTTTATCTACAACACCCTCTGCGATTTATGCATCATCGTCATCATCGTCGACGTCGTCCCCGCCATCTCCTTCTTCGTCGTCTTCACCTTCTCCTTCACCTAAAAATGGGGTTGCATCAGTGAATGTGTTCTACGACTAAATGTCAAACTCCCTTTACGTGCTGCATGTAGAGCATTAGATTTACCACCAGCTGCCATTACGAATTTGGTTAGTTCCCATAACTTCTCACCTGCTTCTTCGTCATATTCCTCTCCTTCGGGAACATCGTCTTCGTCTTCGTCTCCTGTAAATTATAAACAAACCATCGCAACTGCTCTTCTTCCTCGTACTATCTAGCGTTAACGTCTAGCGGTTTTATGAACAGATAAAATACCTTCGGCTTCTTCGCCGTCTCCTTCGTCATCGTTTACTTCTTTGTCTTCTCCATTTGCTTTTTCTATGGGAAAACAAAATTTGGCAATGTTTAGTGAATAAACACAGGTCCAAAACAAGTTAGGTTTGGAATTTCACCCCAATTTACTACTCAGAATTTTCCCACCCAATTTTTAAATTACACCTGAAAGAAGATTGCAATTAATGACATGGCAATGACAGTGCTGAAAAGAGTGTAAGCAAAAGACGATTATAAGTTGGAAAAAAATCGGGTTGGATAATATAGTAGTAGTATACAACAAAGTGTCCCATTGGAGAATGAACAAGAATGCCCAATTGCATTTGATAGGATTACCTGCGGTAACTTACCTAAGGTAGCTACACCCTAGATGGGGAAAAGTTCGGTAGTTTAAATAGGCAAACTATGTGCTCGACATTACCTAATTCAAGTTACTTGAAAGCACACCTGAAATTATCGCCCCTCCTACATATATAATTGCTATATTTTGTTTTGTTGGCGTGGTGGAAGTATTGCACACCAGCCTTTTTGTGGTCCCTTTATCAGATAAATGGGACCAGGTAAACCTATTACATTATCCTACCGTAGTCTTCCCAAGTCCTTGCTTACCTGTGTGATCTTTCTGTAAGGGCAAAAAACACACATTCATGAGAACCACAAAAGTGCCTCAATGCGCTTGATTGATTGCAGTTGCAACCCATCCATGTCACCAACCAATTCCACACAAGCGTAAACTTCACTCACCTTTGCCTTTTTACTGTCATCACTGGTCACCTGCAAAGATAAGAAAACGGAATCAGTACAGAAATGACCAATAGTATGCATTCACTTTTAAAGTAGACATTTAAGTCCATTTTGATCAGCACCCCCTAGTGGCGTATGAGCCTTAGCATTAAGAAAACACCATGCTTAAGGCCCAATCGCCACCAGGTGATGCTGAACCTGAATAATTTAAATACTGGGTTATCAAATGTTGCATTATTATAATACAACTTTTAGCCTTATATACACAAGAGCTTACAGCACTTGGAACTAAATGGGAAAAGTTGATTGCTATTGAGTAAACAAGTGATGCCACCTGTTTAAATACATTCTTCTTCTGTCGAAATCCCAAATTATGTAGATCATACTGGTTATACACCCAAGTTTATTAGCCAAAACCAAATAATTTGTCTGTGGGAATACAGGGGAATTTGTGATCCCAGTCACGTGTAATTTCCTGTTTGTAAATGCTTTGACAGTAAGTAATATTAGCTGCCGTCTCATGAATTTTCGTGCACTTTGGCTAATTAAAGAAGATGCCAGTTGTGTGCTTTGGGGTCTCGTAATCAGTACGTTTCACACGTGCATGCTGATCATAATCATAAGTTGAACACATACACATTTTAAATGCGTGAGTTGTTTTTGTGAAATAGGAGTCTTGGTCTATCCTCTGACAAACCAAGTGTTGGAGAGACTAGCTAGCATAGCCAACTTTAGTGAGGCAAGTTTTGTTTTTCACAAAGTTCAACTGACAAACGCGAAAAACATCGACCAAATTTCAATCGCCAAGTATTTCTGAAGAAAGGGTCGGTGTTTTAGGAGCGTGCCAATTTCTGCTTTTGAGGTGCGGAAGGTAGAGAAAGTATGCAAAGGTCACCCTTGAACCAGGCTAGGCGCAAGGCCTTCAAACATGGAAATGGTCAAGTCCATTTCGTGACTCGTGCTTCACAGGTAGGTTGAGACGGAGGGGGGGAATGTGGCAAGAACGGGGATGGAGGAGACAGGGCGGGTTCATTGTATGTCCCGAACAGGGGTGAAGGTTGGCATCTAGGAAATTTTCGATTTCTAGAAGGTAGAGCTTTTTGGGGGAAAGCTTTATCTAAAGAAAACTTCAATTTGTTTATTTTTGCAAATTCCCCACGCGTTGCCAATGAATTTACCATAGGATAAGAGCTAGTGCACAGGACGCGTTTTCTGACCCATTTCAATAGGTTTTTTAATTGATTTATGAAACTTGTCCTCGTATTTTTTCACGGTTCGATTTCTGTAATCGAAGGAATTCTATTACAGAAACTGGTTTATATATCGATAACGATATAAATCGCAGATTAATTCAATTTAAATGATGCAACGCTGGTTCCTTGGTTATTAAATTACTGAGCATTTTTTTTATTGAATTTTCTTATCCATCATTGATTAAAATGCATCCTCCTTTTGGATGATGTAAGGAAAAACGGCAAATAAAGGCCATCTTGAAAAGTTGGTTTATCTCGTATGATATTAATTGCTAGTTAACCTCGTCTGGTTTTATCTGACGATGGTAAACTTTTTAAAATTTCCGCCATTTTTGTTGATTTTGGCGTCATTGTGTCCTTCGTTAGGCCTATAATGAAACTCGCTAAGGATTTTTTTTTTATCCTAAATATTACTGTTTGCAAAATAACTTGGTTTAGTTTAACAGTTGGTTAATGCGCTGGTTTTAGCGAGTAATAACGAGTATTTAAACTTGTGCGCATCGCCCGGTAAATTCATGTTTGACGCGACTGTACGTCGATATTCCGCGGAAATTGTTATCGAAAAAAAAAATGTGCCTGAAAGCAATAAATAACCTTGTGCTAATTTAAGCGTAAACAAGTTAATCTGTATTATCATAAATTGGAACTTAATGAAATCTAAGTACACAAAGGGCATCGCGTCCTGTTTGAAAATTTAAATATCTTATTTCGATCGCCTATAACGGTCGTTTTGTGCCGCGTACCGTGGTTAACTAGCACTGGTTAAAGGTCGTTTAAGCGTCACGCCTGTTTAATAGACATTGGCGAGCTATGTCCTAAGCCGCATGGTGTCATAGGGCACGTATGACTTCATAGAAGCCCGCCTTGTTCAAACGCGCGATTTACGCGCCTTGGGGTCCATAGAAAACCACTATGGCCATGCACTTTGCACATGATTTCCAACACCTTTGGGTATTGAATAAAAAACGAGCCAGAGGACGTTAGGTCATCTGGAGAGCTTCAACTGGTTCTCGTGGGTGTCAAGAAGCTGGAACCGATGCTAGGGAGGGATAAAATGCTCGGATTTGAGCAGAAATGGCAGTTTAAAAGCGGCTAGTACTACGTAGGTTGGCGTCGGTTGGCGGCTAGGTCAATGGAAGACAACTCAGCATGGCCGTGGCCGTTCGGTCGGCAAATAAAATAACTAAGGTGTACTCACTTCTGCTGGCCTCTTCTGCCCTTTAACCTCTGTTTTGGCATCACCCGATCCTTTCTCGTTGGACTCGGCAACATTTTCTGTCGCAACCTCTGAACGTTCTTCCGTGGTGCTCATTTTGCTGCTAGAATGCCGGCAGACAACTATGCCTTTGTTCAATTTGTAAAAATGGCGCGGGCTTTGGTACAATAAACAACGGCCGTAGGTGAGGCGCCAAAAACGGAGTCGAGCGAAAAAGCTCACTGGACAGCCGGTTCAGATTTTAATGCCGAAATGCGCGCGAATTCGAAGAATTATTGCAAAATTACAGCTTTTAATTGCGTTTTCGGCGTTAATTTCTCGGGGTTCGAGGCTACGGCGTGACGTCAGCGAGAAATGGCGGGTAAAGAAGCGAGGCTTCAATGGCAGATGTTCCCTGCCGAGCAATAGCTGCGAAGGCCTAGCAACGCATTCGCAGTACTGCAAATGACCGCCATGGCGCCACTTTAAGGAACGCTGTCAATAGCACAAAAATATACACAATAAATTTGTAGAATTTACAAATTTGAAAGGGTAAGCTACAAAAAATCGTGAGGCTAGAGTACACCAAATAGGTAGTTAAAACTGTCAAGTGCTTTGTCAAAATAAAACATGAAAGACATATCCTCTAAGGAAAGATTGTTTGATTTTCAAATTTGGAGTCTATCAGCATTGATGAATCTGTAGTACAAATTATATTTTTACAAGTTCAATTTTATCCCGTTTTCTGCAAATTCCTAAAATGTTCGTAGTAATCTTTTTAATGCAAGTCACAAACCGAATGTAGGTAAGGTTAATTTAGTTCGAATCTACCGCCATTTCATTGCGGCACCACATGGCGCTCCAGCTGCACAATTTTCAAAAAACAAATGGCGGCATTTTTAAATCGAAAATTGATTTCAAATCTAATTTTAGCCATCTTTGAAACACCAGAATGTAAACAAGTATTTTTGCAGTAATATATTTTTAACAAAATTTGAAATCATTACGTGACGACAACTAAGGATTAATTGCTCAATAAGCTGTCGAAAAAATAATTTTTTAAATTGTTTTTTATAATTTTTTTTGTTTTAATAATGTTGGAAAGTAACAAATCTTCATGTTTTGTATATATTTACAAATGCATCAAACAGGCAAATATGAATGCTTAATCGCTGAATTCGTTTTCTGACCCACTGTCTTCCCCAAATTCATTATCGCCATCATTTGGATCTGAAAACGATGTTGGACCTTCATTTTGGTTTTGAGGTGGTGCTGGAGCATTGGGTGTACTGAAAAACACAAGATTGAAATAGTTTGGTGGTTATACTATAGAATGCTGTCATTTAGATAAAGTGGTTAATACTTACGCTAAAAGATTGGGGTCCAGTCCCTCTGCCAACATTTTTGGTTGTAATGCTAATGGGGGTACACCCTGCAAAAAAAGTACATATGAATATGCTCTAGAAAAGTAATAACAAAATACCCATTGGTTCTTACCACTTGAATAAGTTTAAAATATTTAGAATAGCGTGGGTCCTTTGAAACTGTTATGGTGGATGGTTGTTCGTTTTCATGAGAATCGTTAACTTCTGGATGTTTAGGTGCTATAATTGGAGAGTCATTATCCTTTATAACTGGTGTCGGCAAATTTTGTTCAACTTCTGTAATTGGTATGTTGGGCTGAGATGGTAGTACGGGTGGGCTTGGGTTGACAGAGACTGTTACAGAAACATCTTCCAACCCTGGAATAGAAGAAAGCTGGAAAAGAAGACGATCTTGTCACAGAAGGGTTCGCAATTTAATAGGCTTTGAATCCTCTGGTTTGGCCACTATACCTTGGTCTCTAATATAGATAACGAGGTCTCTATTTTCTGGATCCTAGCATTGATGTCTTCAAGTTTTGTTTCACACACAGAAGAAAATTTGTTCAAGAAACTAACTGTATGGCCAATAAAATGGTTTAAAAATGCCAACGTCCTTTTGTGGTGAATTGAAGAAACCTGTAAATAATTAACTTTATTTTTTGATATTGTTTTTACAGTGGGGAAGTATGATTGAATAATATTGCATGCACTGAATGCATTTTGGGGGCGGTTTAGGTGTATCGAAGCTCAGAACCCGATTTTCAGGCTGACATCCACTTCAATAATCATTATTTAATTCAGGTCATGTTATTTGTGCATTGTTTATAGTTTTTATTTAATAATTAACAAGATAACACCAGTAATAAAGCTATACCTTGGTTAGGTCTACAGCTGCTCCAACAATCGGCAACCCATTGGCATCCATTTTGTTCACTAATCAGTGTGATCAAAACTCTAGGGGAAATTCTTACTATTGTGTCAAACTTTTTGTGTTGAAAATATAATATTTGGAATGCAATTAGATTAAATATGTAAATGGAATGCTGAAGTTTTATAATTTGTGGATGTTTTATAGAATATTCTAGAGAATAATAATAAAATAGAATATATAGCCGTTAGCTATCTGACATCACGGAATGTCCTCCGCCGCACGATACCTTGTGGTTGTCAGTCACGCAGTACAGTAGTATACAGGGCCTAAACGAGGTATTTAAAGTTTTCATAAAGCTTTTGTAATTTAGCTAAATATAAGTAGATGCGATGGATTCTGCACCGTCTTTAGAGACGGTATGTCAAGCTATTGTTGCGTTATATAACAATCCCGACACAACTGGAAAAGAAAAGGCATCTGTTTGGCTCGGAGAACTTCAACGTTCCGTAAGTAAAAATTTGTTTTTTGCCGGTCTTTCAAGTTATGAATCATTTCATTCCTTGTTTAATGCGGTCATAATTAGGATTTATTTGTCGTAATTGCATGAAACTTAAATTAGCAATTTCGATCTGTCGGCAAATCAATGATAACAATGCGATTTCATGTCGTGACTGATAGCCCACTACCTTTCAATTGAGAGCCTTTGCTCTGCACATGTAGTATATCTTTAACAGAGAATCTGAAAATTATTTATAATCATTAAATCATTAAATAATCGACGTGCTTTTATTTTTAAGGTGTTTGCCTGGAAAATTGCTGATGAATTATTACAACAAAAAATTGGAGTAGAGTCGTGCTACTTTGCTGCACAAACTATGAGAACGAAGGTAAGGCAACTAACAACACAAATCTAGTTAGCTAGCAGAATAGTGCGAACGAATATTTGCAGCATTATTGTGATAAAGAATCCATGGCGTCATGTTCCTCACCTTACATAGCTATCCTTTATGTTGCAATTCAAGGAATTTTTTTCTGAAAATTAATTACATTCTTTACATTGTGAGTTTTTGCTAAACATATTCAGCAAACAATAAGCGAATAAATATCACTATGAGTCAAAATTTTCTTTAATGGTCTTGCAAAGTTTGTATTTTGAAAGTCTTAGGTTTTGCTATTTTGTTGGTTAATGGTTGTTTAGATTCAAGAGAATTTTGACAGTAGGCCTATTGAAATGCAATCGACCAAGCCCAATGTATAGTACTAGATGTTAGTGAGAAACCAAGGCTAAAAGACTTGCCATATTATAATGATTAGTGATATGGGTTCTCGTCTGCCCACAATCTAATGCTGTATAACAAATAAAATGTTATGCAATCTTATAGATGGCAAACCATTGAATTTGGCCACGGGGTGTATGCATATCAATAATACCTGGTAATCCATTCTAGATTCAGTATGCATTTCATGAACTTCCTGCTAATGCTCATGTATCACTGAGGGATTCTTTAATTCAACATATTGGCCAAATAACTGAAGATACGAATCAAGTGATCATAACACAGGTTTGTACATGCGCCTGTTGATGATATTCAGATTACGTGTTATGTAATTGTGAATAATTTGATGGATTTTTTTTTTATTTTTTTTTTTAATGAAAACTAGCTTTGTTTGGCTCTTGCGGACTTAGCCTTACAAATGTCATCTTGGAATGGTGCCGTCCAAGATTTAATCATTAAGTATTAATGCTTATAATAATGGATTCAATTTAAATTCAATTTTAACATGTTTGGCAGTTCATTGACCTAACTTGCTTTTTCAGATTTGGGGAAAATGCTCAACAGATTCCTTCCCTTTTAGAAGTGTTAACTGTAATGCCAGAAGAGGTATATGTCACATTTGTTTAGGTATTCATAGTTTTTTTAAATTCATCATTGTTTTTGCATTAACTGGTTTTCTTGTATTTTCAAGGTTAGTAGCAGGTCTTTACGCCTGGGTGCAAATCGACGGACTGACATAATCCAAGAATTCAATCAGGCTTCACCACTTGTCCTTCAGCTTTTGGTATGTATTAAATGTGTTTAATTACACATTTTGACAAATGATCCTTTATGTCATGTTATTTGTATTTTACAGGCTGTGTGCATGGAAAATTTTCTTGGCGATCCTCGCATTCTTGTGAGAGTAATGAGGTGCTTGGGAAGTTGGTTTAACATTGGGGCTATTCCAACTTCTGACGTAGCTCAAAGCAAACTACTCTTGAACGTGTTTCAAGTTTTAGTGAACCCTCAGACACCTTCCATGGTTCATGAAGCTGCTGCAGACTGTGTATGTGCTGCACTTCTTTTAGTTGAAGTAAGTAATCAATGAACTAAGTAAGTAATTAATGAACTAAGTAGTAAATTATCCTTTACTTTCAAACAGTATTCCAAATGCTGTATTCCCAATGCAATGAGCTCTTATTAAAATGATTGTAATATTCATGTTTAGGACATAAAGCGACACCCAACATTAACAGAAGCCTTATATCAAGGCGTATTAACTTTGCCAGAATCTTACCATCTTTCTGTGGCAGAAGAAGACATTGATAAGTAAGTGCTTTAGCGATATAAAATATATTTTCAAGGTGCTAAATTGTATGTAGCAGCATGTAACCGAATAACGTATTTTTCAGGTCAATTAATTACTGCAGAATTTTTACTGAACTTGCTGAATCACTCTTAGAAACCATAGTTAGCTCTCCAGGGCAGGTTTGTATAACTCGTAACATTCTTTTTCCTATTTCAATATTTACGATGTGTTTAATTTATTGCATTTCTTTAGGGACTTGGTGATCTGAGGGTTTTAGATCTACTGTTGATATGTGTAGGTCATCATGATTACGAGGTGAGGAGGCTTATCGTTTTTATTATTTGGCCTGTAAATGAAGTTATTGCATTCCGGAAACTTTGTAGCTGATTTAACCTTTTTGTAAAATCGTATGCCATTTAATTGATACAGGTCGCTGAAATCACCTTTAACTGCTGGTATCGATTATCAGAAGATTTGTACAAGAAAAACAACGAGGAGCTGAATGGAATCTTTAGGCCTTATATCGAAAGGCTAATTACAGCCTTGTGTAAACACTGCCAATTGGAACCTGACCATGTAATGTTCTATCAATAACGATTCACTCGTTAAAAGTTCATGAAAAATGGGAAAAATATGAAAAATGTTGACTTTGATTTATTATTGGTTTGGTACATTTAGGATGGCAACCCTGATGAAGGTGATGATTTTTCAGACTTCAGAAACAGAGTATCAGAGTTGATGAAAGATGTAGTTTTCCTAGTGGGCTCTTCAAATTGCTTTAGACAGGTATTTCTTATTAAGTTTTATTTATAATAACCAGCAGAATTTGGTTGGAAATTTATGATTTTCTTCTCAACAAAACAGATGTTTAATAATCTAAAATGCCAAAGCGCTACAAACACGTGGGATATTTCCGAAGCTTCTTTATTTGTTATGTCTGCAGTTGCAAAGAACATTTTACCGTAAGTGTAAATTGCCTCGTATTATGATGCCGCTTTGATATGCTTTGATATTAATTTTGAGTTTCGCACTTTTGTATAGCAATGAAGATCAAGTTGTCCCTCAGGTTGTTGAGGCAATTTTAAATTTGCCGGATAACATTCACATTGCTGTGAAATATACAAGCACTCAGCTGATTGGCGAATTAAGCGAGTGGATCGAAAAACACCCACAAATGCTCGGTAAGAAGGCGTGGATTTAAAAACTGCATGTTCTTAATGTTTACAGTGATGCTACAATGTATGTTTTGTGTTTTGCAGAGCCTGTATTAAATTTTTTATTATCATGTATGCAACACACTAAATTATCCACTGTGGCTGCCAATGCACTGCAAAACATCTGCAGTACATGTCGCGATCAAATGGGAGCACATTTCCAAGGGCTAATACAGATTATTGAAGCGATGGATAACTTCAATATTTCCAATGAAGCTGCAGTAGGCCTCCTTAAAGGTTGGGAATAATTGTTTTTTTAAAGCTTCGTGGAATTATTGAAAGTAGCTTTTTCTGATCTGCTTATGCTTTTTCAGGTGCATCTTTAATATTGGGAAGGATGCCTGTAGATAAGATTGGAGATGGCTTAGTACAGCTCTGCATCATTCAGCTGAAACCATTATCACTGGTATGTATTACGTTGTATTACTTATTGACACACTGCATTTGGAATTTGATTGAACAGTATTTTGTTTCTTTTAATAATATTTTGGTATAGGCTCTTCAAAACACGGTTATCGTTAAAGATGGCAGCAAAAATGATCCCACCATTTGGCTCGATAGGCTCGCTGCAATTTTCAGGTTTGACTCAAATTTCCATTTTAAATAACTGTACGATTTGTAAGGAATTATCATGAAAACTAAGTTATTAATTTAATTTATCAGGAATTTGAATCCAATAGTAAGCAATGGTCAATCGCATCCTTGTCAAGCAATTGTGCAAGAGGTAAGCGGCGGTATATTGCTTATTGTTATTTTTATAAATGAATAACGTAATAGTTCGAATCACAATTTTTGCTTTTAAGATGTGGCCGCTACTTTCTGATGCTTGCACAAAATACCAAGATGATATTCGAATCATTGAGCGATGCTGTCGTTGCATTCGATTTGCCATCCGATGTGTGGGGAAACAGAGCGCCCCACTGTTGGAACCGCTCGTTAAGCAGGTAGGGTGGGACCTAGAGTCTAACTTTGGTACGCTCGAGGTTTAATGGCAAATTTCTAATACCTAGTAATTTAATGTTATCTAGATGGTGGAATTGTACCAGGTTCACCAGCATTCGTGCTTTCTTTATCTTGGAAGCATATTAGTGGATGAATATGGAACTGAAGCGGGTTGCGTTCAAGGACTTTTAGATATGTTGCACGTGAGTTTGTTTGGAAATAATTAATTCGCTCTATTTGATGTTTTGATCTTGTTTTGAGACATTTTCTAATTTTCTATTTAGGCTTTTTGCGGTCCAACATTTAAAATTTTAGAAGAACCTAATGGGTTACGGAGTCATCCCGATACTATAGATGATTTATTCAGATTATGCACAAGGTAAGTGTGTAACTACGAACGATTGTCTAATAGCTGTAATTCTGTCTGAAATGGTTGCTTAATTTTTAATTGCCTTTTACCAGGTTTATTCAAAGGGCACCTCTACTTTTCCTTCAAAGTGCAGCCCTCAAATCAATTGTGCGTTGCGCGTTGGTAGCTTGCACTATTGATCATAGAGATGCCAATGCATCTGTTACAAAATTCCTGTTAGATCTCATCAAGTGTGCTAGAGTAAAAGATGTAAGTTTCACAGTTTCATATTTGAAATCCACAAAACATCCACACTCTGTCATGCGTGTTTTGCAAATTTCTGTGTTTGTTCCTTTTAGGAGGCTGAGGATTTTGAAGTGAGGCGAAATCTGGTTATTTCATTAATGAATGAAAATGGGCAAACCCTTATTACAAATTCAATTAATGCCTGTATCTTCTGCTTACCATCGTATATGGTACCTGATATTGCGGAAGTTATTTATGAACTCATGGTGCTTGATAGACCAGTAAGTATATATAATTTGCATTTTCGAAATTCTGAGTATTTAAATAATTCAGCAATTCCTTTAATTTAAAATGAAAAATCATGCACCTTTATAGGATTACTAATAATATTTTGCTTTGAAATTCAGTCTGTTTGCAGGTGGTTAGAGTCAACTCTGAAATCATTGCCCACACATAGTAGTGGTGGGACTGTCACAGCTACTCAAAAACAACTTACAGAGTTTCACAAAACGGTTACCAGGTATACCAGTTACCAGTTAACATTAAAAAGGACGCTCCACGTATGACACTCGCTGTTCATAAAAAAATGACCAAGAGCTCATGAATAAAATCTAGAGTAATCTGGAAACATTTCTAAGATGATGTGATATGGGGAGAGTCAGACTTGAGCGTTCTGTACTATTTAAGGTTTTTTCCCAAAAATTGTGTACTCATGCTTCTCAATATTTTCTCTTGCAGCGCTGAAAACGAAAAAATGGTTAAAGCAGCAATACACGATTTCATTCGTCTATTTCGGTGACGAGCTAAATCCAGCCCCTTTTTATTGTTGTCTGGCTTCCAACGCAGATCTGTATATTGTCATTATACCATAACAACTGAAATTCAAAATATCCAAAGGTGCCGTACAAACTTTCCTATTTTAATTCTCGTATTCTTTTTAGTAAATACGGTATTGTCAGTTGTATTTACCGATGTTGCAAGCTAGAGCCGCGATTTTATTCGATTCGTTTGCCCTTCAATAGACATTGAAATCATGAAATATTTCCTATGCTAAATATATTACAGTAATAAGTCTTGCTGAAATTATTGGCAGTGTGATTGTGATACATTTGTTTTATATTATCTTGCTAAACATCCGAACTTTCAATCACTTTTGTATATTTTGACTGTTTTAATACACCGTGTGAAGCTGGCTTAATGAGTAGCTAACCAGCATGATATTCACGGACGATTTGTTGGAAATGTGCCTGAAACCGTGGGGCTACCTTGATGTTGAAATTGACTCTGAATCTTAGTTGTTTTATCTTAATTAAATCATATGTACAAAATGACTTGTCCATTCATTTTTAATATACAGGGTGTGAGTAAAGCGATATATTCCATGGCATCCCAAAATTGAATGGCAATTGCACTGTAATGCTCGTCTACACCTATCCTTAATTGACATACTAATTGAGTGGTCACGCAGATTAATTAATCAGCTGAATTTGTGAAAATCAATTCATCTACAAATGCAGCAGATATAAATTTAGCAATCATAATATGTGGACAAATTTATGGACGGCCCCTGCTATTTAGAACAACGCTAATGGCTACTAGGCAACTATATATTACCCCATTCAAACTCATTTTAAAACGGCACTATCAGTTGAAAAATATATAGACGTCTGTGAAGAAGGCATGCCGCCAATATATGGCATAATAGTACATTTACTTTATGATTTATTCCAATATTAAATTAAATGTTACGTATATTTATGCGTTGCCCTTGTATCCTAGCCTTACCTGGTGACGCTCCAGCCAGCAGTTGTTCGTAGAAGACCATGTTCTTTTTCCTCAATCGGCAGGATTTTCTCTGAATGTTAATGTAACTTTAATTGTTTAAACTAGAAATTGTATTGATTATTTGTGCTGTTAGGACACTCACCTTTATCTACGGAAGCTTAAAGAATGACAGCCAAAATAGTAAGTTATGCTGATTTACGTGTTTCTAGATAGTGTAAAAGATTTATGTAGGCCTAAACCAGCTTATGGAAGCCATTTTCTAGATTATCCTGATGTATTCGAATTTCATGCTGTTGACTTTCTTCATTTGTGTAATTTCTTCCGCCTGTGATTTTTTCATATACAAAATATTAGCTTAAGTTCGAGAGGGGTTCCCTATCAACAGTACAAGTGAGCACGCCTCAATTATTTGAATCGTCATAACGAATTCATTGTATTCGTGGATGAACTATGGAATATTTTTGCATATTGTTGATAACTTAGCCATGTGCTTTTTTCACCATTTATAAAGGCCGTTAATTGATTTGGATATCGTATAAATACATTTATCTGTTTTACTATGATGCACCAACATTTCACTGCTTTACCAAAAGAGACAATGTGACAACGATTTCCATTTTGCATGTTGACAATGGAACTTTTGTGAATGTCATGCGCAAAATTTCTCATGAATTTGTATTCATTGATTTGTTGGTTCATAAATCCATAGGTACAATTTATCTGAAGTCTTAGCCATACTAAGATAAACTTAGCATAAGGTCTACATGCACCCATGAAAAATCAAAGCTCAACCATGTTGGTTTATGGCATTTAAACCTGAAAATGGCGATGCATACGTTTGCATCTCATGTCCCTCATTTAATTTGGCCTATTAATTCCTTGTCCATGCAATATGAATCCAATTTTACTGTTAATGCTTTTCCTTCATTTAGGAGCCTGGACACTATGTTCCTGATAAGTTGAAAAAGGCTGAGAAAAAACTTGCTGAAAACTTTTATGACCTAGATGCATGGAGCATCATTGTACGCGATGGTCAGGTAAGGATCTCGATTTTCATATTATAATTTAAAGCCTAACGAATTATTGAAATTTTACCAGTACTGAAATGGAGACACGAGTGAGGTATTCTGAAACTCGAATGCATTGTTTTACTATGTTGCTAACATTTTCGTTTTATACTCGGTGCTATGTGCTTGTGTTAAAATTAATTATGAGATATAGAATGCTTCATTTGTAAAACAATAGTAGCCTAGATGCATCTGTAACGAATCATAAAATTACAATGTCATCTTCTTTAATTTTACACAGAGCAAGAAAATTGATGATGCACGACCAGTTTTCGAGAGGCTCGTCTCCCAGTTTCCAAATGCAGGACGATACTGGAAGATTTACGTTGAACAGGAGGTGTTGTATAAAATCCCTTTAGATACATTTAAAACACTATTTTAATTTTTTGCTCCCTTGTCTTAATGTAGCAAAATTGTGTACCACTTTGCTCGTAAAATACCTAATGTTTTTTTTTTCATATTGAAAAAACAAATGCTCTTCTCCTGTGGAGAAAGTACAATCTAAATGCAATCTCCATTAAATTGTGGTCGTTTTGTGTTCCACTGAATTTTAATGTGTGTAATAGGAGAGTATTTTTAACTACTCATTTGTCTTGACTGACCATAAAATAAAACTGCATCAGTTTATTGATAAAAAGAATACTTTGAAAATTAGTTGTGTGTGGTCTCAGTTACTGAGTCCTGTGTTTTCTCTTTGTGTGATATTTTTTATCCACATCTGATTGGTGTTTGTGGGTTGTTCTTCTTAGTTTGGGAGACTCGCGTTGTGAAACGTGCTGTAGTGTTAAGTAATTAGGTCTCCAGGACAACAAAAAATCTTACACCATATATGGTAGTAATTTCAAAAGCTGTACCTGATATTAGCAATGTATATATTTGAAAACATTTTGTCACTATCTCAAAGGTTTTCTCCACAATTGATTACATTAAATAAAATTGAACAGATACTTTGAAATAAAGTTCTGCACGAGTCAAAATATATGTAGTTTTTATATCAGGAACAGCTTTTGAAAAAAAAAACTGTTCTCTAGTCAACAAGTTAGCTATATAGATTCTAGAAAACAGGAGAATTATGAAAGTATCTACAAGATCAGTGATTTATGTTCTGCTGTTAAAATGATTTCTAAAACAGATATACATGTGTACAATTTTTGTTACCGATACAAACCAAATAGGCGCTATAGCTTCAATTTGAACGTGTGCCACATGCTTATGTTTTAGGGAAATAAAACATCATTGCACTAAACTGCTATATTGCAAATACTTGCATCAATCAAGAATGCAACACTACAGGGTTAAGGATGGTAATGTTCCTCATTCAACTAAATTTATGGATTTTGTATATGTGGCTTGACCAGTTAGGATTAACTAGGAAGTTTTTTGTAGTAGAACAAATTATATATGCTGGCACAGCTTCACAAGTTTTAACTTGTAAATGATCCACAATATTTCTTAGGGCCTTATTTAGATTTTTTCCTAAAGATCCATTCCATCGTCAACCTATTATTGTAGTTTTTGCCAATCAAATCTCTTTAAAAGGGATGGGGATATGCAACAGCACAAGAGGCATCAGCACACACTATACATATCTGCATTCCTGTATACGGTTTGTGCATCTCATCGATGTCTGGACAACTAACAATCTCGCGCCACTTATAACTGATATTATGTTCAAGACTAAATCAAAATTCCAATATCATAATCGTATATTCCCTATAAAATTTACTAAAATTCTTTTGTTTAATTTATTTTTTCTAAATTGTAAAATTAAGTTCCAAAGGTATGTTATGGTTGTTTGGCAAGGGTCCACCCCACAAAAAAAGCCTTCAATGCCCTACAGATGCACATGATATTACCCAAAAGTAAAAAAATTAAAAAATACAGTTTATCTACAGACATTTGCCGTGGTGTTATTACCTTTGACAAATTGGATGATTAACCTACACATTCTTTGCTCAAAGTACACCACACACACTTCAATTAGTTATCATTTACATTTAATGCTTTAAAATTTCGATCCTTAATTACACTCCAACTCGGCTTTGGCACTTTTAATGGCACTCAAGCTATTGTAGATTTTTTTACGAGATGGGCTGAGCCCCATAGTGCCCAATAGCAATTTCAATTTTTTTTTGCTTTAGTTTTTGAACATTATTAAAGAACAAGCACAATCGCTGTCCAGAATTTTGAGTCGCTTGTTATGATCAAAAACATTCAGCAAGCATGCAAATAAAATTCAATCACATACACCACACTAAAATGACTGCCTAAAGTTTTTCTACTTTCTATTCCTCAACTCGAAGCATTTGGTGTTATCCTCGTGATAATAAAATGCCGTCTCTTTTCGGCTGATCTTGTGATGCGTGTTTATTGACTCGTGTGAATTACTATTTCAATTTGCTACAGCATTATTTTAAATCTCATTTTATATTCTATAGTGAAATTGTTGGTTTTTCAAAGAGAATAGTTCTGTGACGTTAAAGGGGAATTTATAATGCTTGAAACAGTTTTAAAATACCAGTGAAGTTTAACACAGAGTAGAAAGATATTTACAATTTTATTTGCACTTTTAAAGAAAGTATTGTCTTGCCATTATTTTAATGGCATCACTTGTTTACGATAGGTTATTGATATGGGATGGAATTTGTTGTTGTTTACACAACTGCTTCTAATTAGCTTATTATAATAATGACAGTCCTTTTTTATATTTAAGACTACCTTATCTAAAAGGTGTTAGCGTTGTTTTTTCTGCATCGCTGACATGTTGAAAAATATAAGCTGATCTTTGACTTAAACCCGACTTCGACATATTGTTTACCGTGACGTTTGCATTAAAACCTGACATAAAGTATATTTGGTTTTGTTTTCTTTGGTTTGCTTCTAAGTATTTAAAAAAACCTATTTAAAGAAAGCCTTATAATGATATGTTAGTTGTGATATGTTTGAGCTGAGTCGGTTTTATAGGACTCATTTTTTTTAATTGATCACAATGTTGGTCCCTGCTGAACCAAGCTGATTGTGACTGGTGTTTTTTTTAAAGTTACACTTGTGAATCCAGTTTGCTACTTTTTTGTGTTTATGAATTACTGAATGTCCATAGCTGTCAACAAGTTTACTGGATTCAACTCTTTTAGTTTTAGAACAATTTCAGATATAGATTGTTCAAATCATTCTCATCCAATGACTGTTGATTTTGAAATTATCATAAAATGATTAAGCAATCTTGTGTCTAGTTTTGTTACTGTTTTTTCTTATTTTCTCATTAATTACACAAACATGAATATTCTTCATTTTCAGATGAAAGCTAAAAACTATGACCGTGTTGAAAAGGTATGTTTGAACATGTTTTCTACTTTAGGCAATCATGTACGGAACATTCTTAAAGTGTGGGTAAAAATGCTGACATCATTTTTTTCCTGAATTCATGGGAATTTATCTTTTAAGTTTAATGAATGTTAGGTTTTAACCACATTTTTCGAATGTGCGTTTTGATTGTTAAAGTCCAATTTCGTATATTTGAATGTTATCAATAAACCGATGATGATTTTTATTATCTCTTTTTATGTCATTTAGCTGTTTCAGAGATGCTTAATGAAAGTATTAAATATTGATTTATGGAAGTGCTACCTGAATTATGTGAAGGAGACAAAAGGAACGTTCCCTTCGTTCAGGTAAATAGTGTGATGTTTGCAGTGTTGGTAGTATTTATAACGTGAAACAAATAAACATTTATTTTTTATTTCTAGAGAAAAAATGGCTCAAGCTTATGATTTTGCCCTGGAAAAAATGGGAATGGATATTTGCTCATATCCTGTGTGGTCTGACTATGTTCAGTTCTTGAAAGGAGTGTAAGTTCGGTTTCTGCGCTATTTTATATAATTACTCTATGATTATGATTATAATTTTAAGTTAACTTATGTTGTGTTTGCTTTTAGTGAGGCTATAGGCTCTTATGCCGAAGGCCAAAAAATTAGCGCAGTGCGAAGAGTGTATCAGCGGGGTTGTGTGAATCCAATGATAAACATTGAACAGCTCTGGAAGGATTATGTAGCATTTGAACAGGTAAAGTCCAAATAGCAATCTAAAAATTTATTTTAGGGCTTCTTTTAAAAATGAGGAACTGAAACTACAATAGTTGGTTTGAATGTGTTTAATGTGGTAGCATTTTATTAATAATCAAGTAGTCGTACGTGTTTTATAATCAGGAAATGCGTCCTATAACTAGGCGCACCTGTATTTTCATCGCATAACGTTGGTATATGAACTGAATCTCTAGGGCCTCAATCCGATGCTTGCCGAAAAAATGATTGTCGAGAAGAGCAGAGAATACATGAATGCCCGACGGGTTGCCAAAGAGTACGAAGCGGTCACTCGTGGATTGAACAGGAACGCACCCTCGATTCCTCCTCAGAACACGTCTGAAGAGGCGAGACAAGTAGAACTATGGAAGAAATACATAGCCTGGGAGAAAGCAAATCCTTTGAGATCGGAAGACCATACCCTCATTACAAAGCGTGGTGAGTATGCACGTTCAAATGCTGCGATTGGCAATGTGTACCGAATAAAATTGTGCAGAAAATTGACTGATTTTTGCTCAAATTGCGTGAGAAGCTTATTTAAACCATCCATCGTTTTAGTCATGTTTGCGTACGAGCAATGCCTTTTGTGTCTCGGGCATCATCCAGACATTTGGTACGAAGCTGCTTTATTCTTGGAACAGTCAAGCAAAGTATTACACGATAAAGGGGTATGTATTATACATAAGTCTGTTACATATTTTGAATTTAAAAAAAAAATATTTAGCTAAACCGGATTAAGCTGTGGCCATTGCGGCAAAACCTTGCGTACGCATGATTCAATATTTCACGTTTTAACTCTTGTAGGATGTGAATGCGGGAAAGCTATTTAGCGAGGAAGCTGCTGCAATTTACGAGCGAGCATTTTCTACATTGTTGAAAACGAATATGCTGCTGTATTTTGCCTATGCCGACTTTGAAGAGGTAAGGCACCAGAACGTGGAAAAAGATAAACAATTTCAATAACTTGCCTTTATTAAAATATTAATCGAAGTAACGATTTATAATTTCAGGGCAGAAAAAAATATGACAAAGTGCACCAAATTTATAATAAATACTTGGAAATGAATGACGTGGACCCCACTCTAGTATGGCTTCGCGCTTATAATTTGTGATCTATCTAATTAATGAAGGTTTAGAAGATTTACACCTGCTTTTGACATTGCAGGCATATATTCAATACATGAAATTTACGAGACGTGCCGAAGGTATTAAAGCGGCTAGATTAGTGTTCAAAAAAGCGAGAGAAGACACTCGAAGCAATCATCACGTATATGTCGCCGCAGCACTAATGGAATATTACTGCAGCAAAGTAAGCAAGCTATTTCTGAAGTGTGCTAGGATTCTGCGAAGAGTAATTTAATAAATGAGCCGGTTAATTTATTTTTAGGACAAGAATGTTGCGTTTAAAATTTTTGAGCTTGGACTGAAAAAATATGGTGATAATCCTGACTACATTCTAGCTTATGTCGACTATTTATCACATTTAAATGGTAAGCCCGATTTACAAATTGTGTAGTTTTTATATTATTTTTATTATATAAATTATGAATTTTTACATTTTAGAGGACAACAACACAAGGGTTTTATTTGAGCGAGTTCTCACTTCTGGCAGCCTTCCTTCCGACAAATCTGTGTACGTATTTTTATAATTGATTCCGTAGATATTAATTTTCACAAGTGCCGTTAACCATAACAGCGAATCCTTTATTTTATCCTGCAGAGAAACTTGGAATAAATTTCTCGAATTCGAGTCAAACATCGGCGATTTGGCTAGCGTAGTGAAAGTTGAGAAAAGAAGAGCTGCAGTCATTGACAAGGTATGTGTTTCTCCGTATTCCCAGCCCAGAAAATTTCCGTGAAATTAATAATTTTATGTCGGAATTAAATATAAATTGATACCTATCCATTTTTTTAGTTGCAAGAGTTTCAAGGGAAGGAAACTGCACTTCTTGTGGATCGTTATAAATATCTAGACTTGTATCCATGTACTCAAGGGGAGCTTAGGGCTATAGGATACAAGGTAATCCCGTTTAAACGTGTACAAATTCTCAACGGAGACATACGACGCCAGAGCTAATACATTTTCTGATTTTTGACAGGATTTCGGGGTTTCAAATTCGTCTCAGTCTTCAAGTTCCGGTCGAAAGGAACTTATTACTGTACCGGATGATGAAACCGAAGTTAGGCCTACGTACCCTAAACCCGATGTATCTCAAATGATTCCTTTCAAACCTAGACAAATTTGCAGTAAGTTGCCCTCTAGTGCGCGGATAAAGCAAGAACCAAGCATGGCCATCTCATATGAAGGTAAGGGGAAAAGGGCAATACAGGTTAACATATATTGCAAAGCTGGGGTAATTTATATAAGGTGCCAACATTCATTTTGGCATGCAGAAACATTCACACCAGTATTTGGAAGAAATTGTGCAGTAAGGGCTGTTTTCAATTAACATCCAACGAATGTTAACTAACTCACCTTCCCATGATTGGAGAAGTAGTTTGCATATATTGGTTAACATGCATTTTCTTGAAAACTTGTAAAAAAATCTCGTGAATCTTGGTGTGAATGTATAATTTGACTGTCTCAAAACTAACATCGATACCACGTAACTTCAAGGCTAGACTACAAATTGACATTTCCATTGTCACCTTTGTTGTCCATGCTGTGTTTGCTGAATTGTTAGAAAAAATCTCAGCTGGGCCAAGTCCCTTTGCCCCTTACTTAAGGGTTGTTGTACGCTAGCTGGTTGGAATGTTGTGTAATTGCCAATTAATATTGAATGCTGATTTGCTATATTTATAAATTATGCTATAATATAGAATTACATTGGCTATTAACTAAGAATTGCTTGTAGATGTAGTAGTATTTTGTTAAATGCTTTGTTTTGATGGATGTCTTCTGTACAGTAGAGCACATCAGTGAGCATGAGCTTTTTAATGGTGTTGTTATCAGTGGCAGTTTTTGTCTATTTTTGCTTAATCACAAGAGAAATATATATTATTTCCATTATGATATTAATTGTACATTCACATTAGCTGCAGGTTCGCATCCTGTATCGGGCGGAGTTTTCCCCGTGCCTCCTGCTGCTGCTCATTTACTCACACTTTTGCCACCTCCAACATCGTTTCACGTAAGTTTGTTACTTTTTTAGTCACTTGCCCTTTTTGTGCGGAATTAAATTTATTTTGCAGTTCATTCCATTAAAATACATTGTGCAATGTTCTTCCACTTTTTAATAAGTTGGGTTTTTGCTCAGTGCCGTTTTTCATTGCTTTTTATTGATTGTTTACAGGGTCCATTTGTACATACTGAAGCCCTCATTGAAATGTTTAGAAAGTGTAAACTTCCAGAATTGGGTTAGTCATTTTATTAATTTCTGATGTGTAATTTTGTGAAATTTAAATTGTTGTTAACGGTGTTTTTTTCTGACTTAATAGCCCCTACACCAACTGAAAATGGCGTCAACAAAGATACAAAATATTTTGATATTATTTCCCAACATCCAAACGATAGTTTTCGAAAACGCAGACACGGAGATGGTAACGAAGAGAGCGAAGACGAAGATGGACAGATTATACCACCAGCTTACGACATTTACCGAAGCAGGCAGCAGAAAAGGGTCAAGTAACCTAAAACGAGACATTTTATAAATATATCATTTTTTTCATCATCTCAAAAGCAAGAAAATACTTCAAATGGACGAATTTTGAAAGTAACTACAAGTCAAATGAAATGCACAAATGTGACTTTTTTTCCCTTGGTATAATTATTTTTACGTAGTTTTTAATTCACAGACTGTTCTCCCATTGAAAAGTTCACAGTTGTATCAGACGTTGCTTGCAAATTTTACAGGTGTTTATGACAACTTTATCAACTTTGAAACCAATTTTTTGATTTAATGTGAAGATGTCTGTTTGCATGTTGGGTGTAAGTATATGTAAGCAAGTGTCCAGTAAATGCAGTATTTTCAGTTTATCATCAATTATCTTTTATTTTATGCACTAGTGTACTTGGCAATGTTCTTTAGAATGGTTCATTTTCTTGCTTCGTAAGTAAGTTGAGATTTTTTGTTTGTAAAATAAACTAAGGACTTTGAATTTCCATTTTGGATTTTGACTGATTTATTATTTGGATAAGGAGCTTCAAATATATTCGGATTTTTCAGATATATTAAGTAACGTAATTAAGGTTTTCAAAGTTGGTACATTAATTTGAAAATAATAATATTCAAAGCAAAGAGCTCATCATCTGCACCATCAGCTACTAAAGCGCTTCAAGCAGAAGCGCCCTTGCCTCTCATTGGTCGTTACTGCTGTTGCTAGCGGAAGCGGAAACGCGTTGTTGCACATAGGTAGTAGCACGTGGATCAGATGTTCGCCATTTTTGTCTCGTGTGTCGTTTTATCGTGCTGTGTGTTTCTTCGTCGGTAGTGTCTTCTAAATTAGGGTGAGTAAATTCTCATTTTTGTTATGAATTCCAGGTTTTGGCCCACTACAAAACTAGATATTTATCCCTTCCCGCCGACGACTGGGGCTTTAACGGGGAGACCAATTGCATTTGCCGCCACTTCGCCCTTGTGTTCGGTGCACCCGAAATGGAAGATGGCATCGTTCGTGTTCGCGCCTCGCGGAGTTTCGTTTTCTCCTAAATGTCCGAACGCAACAACACCGATCGTATTATTGCTAATAATAACTAGGAGATAAATCTATCTAGCTTTAGAGCGCATATGGAATGTATTGAACGTATGCTGGCAAATTTGAAAGCACGGTCAATATTGAAACCTTGCCGGTGATTGTTTCTTGTTGTAGTGCTTTGGTTCCAATACGCATGTTGGTTAGGATTTAATGTCGTTTTTAACTTGTGTCTGTTAGCACACTCAACCGCTATTGTCTCTAGAAGCTTAATTCGTCCTTTTTGTGCTCGTCTTCTGTAGTCGTGACGAAGGTTTGTTCAACGGTCGGTGCTTAATTCAATTGTTGCTCAAGCAAGTGGCGACACCAATGCAAATAGTCGATTTGCGTTGAATGTGTCATGCCAGTGATTAGGCCCAGTACATTGTCTAGTTTCTTTTTGAGCATTATCACATTGTATACTTGTTATACGAATGGTATACGTTTCAATCTACGCCCGGATATTATTCAGTTTTCGTTATGTGCTTCATCCTAAAAAGTAATGTGTATCTGTGGCTATTAAGGAATCATGTTTATACTGAAATACTATTGCCTATGTATATGTTGGTTATGGGTCCTAACCCCCATGAATCAGGATTTTCATCCGGAAATAAACTAATACTGATACGTTTGGTTGTTGAATTTAATTATATTTCTCCGTTTTGAGTGTTGGTAGACTCTGCAAATGGAAAAAGTATATGTCGAATTTGAAACTAGTTTTAGTGTCCGTTTATGGTAGTTATTATCCCACAACTAATAGTAAATTTTGTGAAAAATCGATTTCAGTTTTTCCAGTTGATTTCAGCCTGTTACATTAATAATTGAAGAGTAAAGTTTGTTTTTCAGATCTAGGGCTTGTAAATGAGGCCATCAGTTCTATCTATATTAGACAACAGAAGTCCAGGTTCTGTAATTTAAAGTTTTATCAGTTTTCTAGACCATAAATCCTTCTAACTTTCATCTCCACAGTTGTTAAAGTTAATATTTCGGATGGTAAAGGGTGTAGAAGCAACACTACCCTAATTTGAATCATTTGCTGTTACAACCAGTGTAAGAATTGAATCACTAATTCTATTGGTTGAAGTGGGTGGCTTAATAGTAACTGATAGTGCACTTTAACAGTGTACTGTGTATATATAAGTGAAAACTTGTGTAATTGTATAACTATAGACTCTTTATAGAGCATTAAATTACCAGTTTTTTTAAGTTTCATTCATACCAATCTTGCAAACCATGCACTTAAAGTTTTGCTGAAAGTTGGCATTTCCAAAAACGTGTCTGTCATGGATAGTAATAGAGCATCATGGACATGTGCAAGCAATTAATCAGCTGGTTCAAAATTTCTGTTACAGCTGCACTTTTATGCACAGTATATTGATGTGAAAAAGTCAACATAAAAAAATTAAATGGTTTTTTGTAGAGGATTGAATTACGTTTAGAACTACAAAAATTGGAAAATAAAATTTCAGTATTTCACTAAAAAGAGAATAAAGCAATGCTTCAAAAAAGGTGTCACAATACATAATTGTTTTATTTTTTTAAAGCCTGGCCTATTTGGCATTCTTTAAATCGTTGTGAGTGGCCCAGATATAATCAATTTGTTGCAGGAACCACATAGCAGCAACTCGATTTTCGTCTCCCGCTTCATTCATTCCTTTTTTATCGACTTGTATTTAATAATTGATCTTATCTTCAAACTACCGACATCCAGGTAAAACATAATTAGTTGACGAATCTCTTTTTAATAGTTAAGTAAATGTTCGAGTCTTTTTGCACCTAAATGTTTCACAGAAATCATGATAGATGGCGTTGAGATTTTGCAAGGCCCAATGCACCCAATAATTATAGACACGTTTTCTTCTAAATTTACAAAATTTGTAGATATGAAAAAACAAAATTGTTACTTCTTAAAGAGATTATTATTAGAAATTAAAGCTAAACCATCTATTATTTTGTTAGTTTTCATTTTTTCATATTTTTTTTCTTCATTTTTTCATTACATCTCATTTTAATAAACTAGAAGTGCAAAAGAATGTACATGTACTAACAAATAACGAACATTCCTCGTAATTTCACCTGGTAAATAAGCGCACACGTACTGGATGAAAGGTTGTAATGGCATAGTAAACAACATACTCGACTAAATTTGGCAAATGCGTTTGTTTTGTGCATGTTCTTCCTTATCTAGAAAATTCCTCCCATAATGTTAATTTGATAGTAGAACTGCATAAATATTCAGCTAATCTAATAATTTTGTCTTGCATCAGGAATTTCTTTGATAGGGCTGATATTGCTTCGCATTCTCTGTCGCGAGGCATACATGTTGCTTCGATTGAAATTAGCGGAATTTTCATTTATTAAACCCAAGCATGTGTATGCTAATCCTTACAAATTCTACGGTACATCCAAGAATTTAATTTGTTCACGACGTTTGATGGCAAGTAAATAGAATGCTGCTTTTGTACATCAGTTTGAATCATCATCATCTGGAATTTTTCTCCAAAGTCTAGAGACTAAGGTAGTTTTTTTTTTTACCCTGGCAATAATATTTTTTCTTAAACCTGGTGTCTGTACATAACTTAATGTTCGAGCACTATGAGGCTATGAACACAGATATGACGAACTTGTTTCATAGCTTCATTCCGTTATCCGTTCATACAATCTCTGCAAATATAATGTCGAATTGGCTTAGAACAAGATGGGTGAACCACAAAATAGTTTTTTAATGCTTGATTGTGTTAACAGAAACAATTTTGAACAAATTTTGGAATAGTTCAAAATGGAAACCATTGAGCACTGAGAGCTACAGGTGTTTGTATAATTTGAGAGCCTTTTTTACTCAACTTTAAGAGGAACGGTTCTGAATGGTACTTGCATAGCCCCTACATAGCACATATGCTATGAAGCATGCAGTGAATAAAAGCAATTTGTGAACTCGTATTGCTAAAAAAATGCCAGAACGTTTTTATATTTCAGGTAATGGTACTTTTGACGACCATGTTTTAAATCGGCTTGACAACACACGAACGCCCTTATTGGCTAACCCACATGTGTCTCAATTCAAGGCACTTTTGCCATTTCTTTGATTATGTCGTCTTCGAATTTATTCAATAAGTTGCATTTCGTAGCTGTTTCCGCGCTGTACTTGTGTTCGTAGTTTTTCGTTGACCTTCACCTGTTTATTTCATCATGATGGATTGATATCAGAAAAGGAAGCCCCACCAGGATTGCGTGTTTGCAATCATTAGGAACAATTTGTGCTATATTTTCACTTCTTGCTTTCACCATTTTTTTGTACCGTATTTTCTGCGCTCTATATATTTTTGCTTGGCCGGTGAACTCTTACAAAGTCTCCGCACACGTTATTACATCTCCCGTTGTGGCTGTTTCGTACATTAGTCCATGAATCAATTTCGGCACAAATGCTGAAATAAACAAGTTTTTTTTTCCCATCCCCCTCATACGCCTCCTTTCCAATGTCGCTCGCTCTCCATGGAGTACCCATCCGGAGGACAAATTGAGATGCACTTTGTTAGAAAAATAAGCCAACTCGTACGTATGCATATTGATACAGGTATTCGGTGTAGGGCATTGCTTTTATCCCATCATGGAAATTTTATAGAGCAGAAAATCGGAAACACGCGAGTGGGTATGTTCCTCAGTGTGTGCATGCAGCCATCGGAAATGGCTGGGAGAAATGCAATTTTCAATGAACCAGTGTGCAGTATTTGTACATGGTCTTCTAATTTTCGGCAAACATCGTAGGTTGACTTGGAGGCTCTCTCGTGTTTGTGTTTCAATTGAACTCTTTTCAATAAATAGTTTGTGCATGGGGAGGATGTATTACTTATAACCTACAAAAGTATCGTTTTCAACATCCAAAAAAGCGTTGAAAGTAACTTATGTGGTGTGCATTTTTCTGTGGTGAAACTTTAAAAGAGTGCCACAGATATAACTGAAATTTAGGCATTCAGTTACTAAGTGCGTAGTGATATTTGCTTCTCAACATTCATATTTGCAGTAAATCGTACACCATCATTTGCAAAAACAATTATATAATTTATCAGAAATGAGCACCTACATGTGAGAGGCATTTATCAGTCCAAACGCATGCGCACATTAACATCCGCCGAAATCAACGCATCTGCCTGCCTCATAAGTGAAAGATGGCAATTTTTCAACCGGTGTGCCTTGAAAGTGTGTTTGAGAATTGAAGATTTACCTTCTATGTACTAATTGTAAATGGAAAACACTAGAAATAGTCCATTCCAAATATGATTTTTCTTAATATCATGGGAAAACTATAGAAAACCTCTCCTTAAATAAACGTATGGTGTGCCGTGACAATTGTAGCCCCTTGTTCAGTGTACCGAGACAGTTTTTGTTCTATAATAATGTGTGGTGAGGTGAAAAATATTGAAAAAGGCTGTATTAAGGTTTATCTATTTTACAATATTTAACAATATGATTTTTCTTTTATTCAAACTTATGGCTCGTGTCCAAGCCTTAATATCCTTTTTGCGTATTTCAATTTCGTTCGACGCCATGCATTAATGTTTTTTTTTTCTGATGATTGCTTGTTGGCACATTTCAATAAGCACGTATTTTTTTTCACTCCCCAACCGCCTCCTTCAGTTGTTAACCTGGGTGTTCACTTTTCCTTGATATGGTCGATTTTGCTGTCATTTTGTAATTGCGATATGGCAGAGAACAACTTTTAATATACGTGCTCTCTGTCATTGCTGCTTTTTTCGATATCACTAGCCTCTTGTTTCGTTCTATTTGGTCTAATAATCAACACATTTTCTCAATTTACTGCCGATTCGCATGTCTGCTTGACATAATGTAATGCCGAATCCATGGCGTGCCGACTTTCTTGTGCCTTGTTAATGCCATTGTTACAGGCCCTAATGAAGTCCAATCTTTGAATCCGTCGGCCTTAATGCCTCAATGGATGGATGGATTTTCTTATCGTACGCAGTTTGGGCGTGTTTTTGTTTGAGTTTTGAAAACGATGCGTGCCACTTTGTAGTTTGCCACTCAACTTGGCAAACGGAGGATGCGTTTGCTGCACTGCTGCAAACCATTACTGCGCCTGTTTGTTCAGCATTTTGCGTGTGAAACTCTTTATTGAAATTCCGTGGCCAAGCCCCTGTTTTGCTACAAATTTTCCAACTACAAAAGTAAGAATTAGAAGAACGGTCGAGTTCTTGAGTATGAAGTAACCTCCCCCCGTTCTTCAGTGATTTGATAGTAGGTACAATTCATTATGGTCGCACCCTCTTTACCAATAATTCGATCTGGCTTGTGGAATCTGATAAAAAGCTCCAAAAGCGAGCCATGGGATTGATGCTTTTCTGATGTACGCCCTTCTAAAAGCCCCTCATTACCGTCACAGCGGGCGTGTTCATCATTCAACGGTTAAGAAATGCAGTGGGTTTTGTTCCCGGAATTTTGCTTTGTCCGGCATAGTTCAAGAGGTATTGATGGGGGAAATTTTCACGTATAACCCGACAACTTAAAACATCTTATTATATCGAATTTTAAAGATTACCAGTAACATGGGTGCGCAGTATTTTCAAACTTTTTGAGGACTTTGACTGGATGTTCTAAATGTTTTAAAATAATTTCTAGGCATCACAGAGACACTTGAGTTTGTGATGCCCACAACTACTGCAGTTTGTGTTGTGGATATACTGCAATACTGGCTTAAGTGAACATTGACATCTTTGACAGCGAGTTCATAGATGCAAATATTGTAGCTATATTGACCTTTTTTGTAACAGAACAGGCAACGTTTATCCATTAACTGTTGTCATATTGCGATCACTCACTTGTTGGATTACTAATCAATAATTACGTACATTTATTCATTATTTATTAATAATTTGTAATTGGAGTTTACTGCATTGTCATGTGACCACCAGATTAAATTCATTGTCGGCCTCAATGCAATGTATTGCGCCAGTAGCGAACGAAGTTTCTCAATTACACTCAATATTCTACAGTCAGCAATTAAAGTGAAATTGCTATCGTTTATACACAGCTCCAGTTTGATAGCTAGGGCAGGAAGCAGATGGTCTTGGGACAACTGAGTCAGGCATCATCGAGTTTGCCGTTAAATTCAATCTGAGGATTGGTTTAAACTTGTGCCACCGAAGAGCTCAGTTTCTGTGAAATGGGAGCTGTGGGCCCATGGCCACCTCTGTTCATCTCGCTTTGTTTGCCATGTGCCAAGGCCAACATTACGTTATTTGAGCGAGCGAGTCCTATTAATTACCTGAAAAGGTTGCGATGCTTTTATGAGTTTTTGCTGGTGCGTCTGAAATTCTACTGTTTGTAGCTTTATGCCATAATGTGATGGTGTGCGCTTTCATGCATTGTTAAATAGGTTAGGATGCAAGCTAATCTGTGACACTTGAGATATCCCATAAGCTCGCTACTCGTCACAGATTCCATGCCGTTAGATGGCGGTGCATATCTAGTCACTTATTTATTTTTGTAAATACCGTCGATGTTGTTTTTGTTGTCCCAGACGATTGCTGATAGATAACACGTTGTGGAAGAGCAACGAACTGCAATGGCCCTTATGCACATTATCAAGTGACTATTATGTACATTTTCTTCATGAAGAGAGCAACATTTGTCTCAATGTTGAGAAATAGTTGCAATACACGAGTCACGTGATTATTCCTGGATCCAGTATTTCAGTTTCACACCAACTGTGGCGTAGGGACCTTAGACTTGCCATTTTCACAATGGACATAATGTGATTTTGATGATTTTCGAGTTGCTGGAATAGTTTTTATGCACGGAGCGCATATTATCTCGGAGAGGAAGCATAAAACAGACTTAAAATTCTGTATCAATATCTGGGCTTATCTAGGATTATATTTGCAGTGTGAATCCCTTGAGATTCCAACAACTAACCAAATACGATATTAACTAATGCATTCGTGAAAAGCAGTCAATTTGTAAAATTAATAACTTGCTTTTATTATTTCAATGAAACTCTCCAACTCTCCGGGCTAAAACTTTTTGAAAGCAATGACAAATTTGCTTTTAGATATATTGAAATTGCTTTGAAGTTTGCAGTTTTTACTTCATCGCCATTGATTCAAAGCCATGCATCAGAGTATTTTAATAAACTGTATACGTGCGTTTTATATGCTTCATGTAGTCGCACAACTTTAATTAACTTTGTCCTAGAATAAGCACATCGTTTGAAATTGTATTAGTAAATTAGGTTGGCCTAAGATATCTCCTTAGGGAATTACATTCGTGAAACTAGATTTGATAGATCTCTCTGCAGGCATTCTGGAAGCTTATATAACCAACATAATTTTGATGACATTTCTGTTTGCCTTTCGCTTCGTTTTTTCCTATTTGATCCAATTTTAATGAATGTTAATCTGAAATTATCCAGCCAAGGTCATGAATAAAAGAAATGTCAAATGTTGTTTACTTCAGCTTATTTTAAGCAAACAAGTATTGGTTATTAACAAGTGAAAATTAACAAAGTCGTATTTCAGTGCTATGAAATTCGGAAACTACTTGAGTATTTTCAGCCTGTTTTTACACTAGATTTGTAAAGGGCTTTGGGTTTACAGTTACTCCATGGCCTTTAGTTATATTCAAGCTACTCTTAAGTTTTTTCTCTGCTGTTAGAAGTGTGCACGCTTTCATTGTGATAAAACAATTACATCTTTGTTTGTCTGGGAAACCTTTCGTATGCCAACTTTGAATCTGACCTCCACCAATAAGTTTCAGCACCTATTTTGAGTGGATTCAGTCTTCCAAAAGATACGAACCCAGTAACGATGGGAAGTATTTTGCTAATGGCTTTTAAATGCCAGTTTATTGATTTAGAATTAATTGCAACGTCGATTGGCATGTAAACCCTCGATTTCACCAACTCTTAATGCAGCTCTTTTATTGTAATGGACTTTCGGCTTCGTTTACTAAAGCCATTAGAATCTTTAAAACTGTTGCCTGAAAGGATCTTTCTTTTCAAGCATTAGACAAGAGGGAAAAAATATGTAGGCTGTGTTTTTATCCAGAGTATTTAGACCCGCACCACTGTTGCTCAACAAACTGTAGCTCAATCTTTGTGTCGTCTAAGCTACATCTCAAGTTTAAGCTAAAGCTTGAGATGAAACACAATTTGGCTGTCTTGGCAATTTTTCAGAGTAGCTGCGGTATGCATCTGGGACTTGAGACGAGACGCAGCTCAGTCTCAAGATCATGCGATTTGAGCAGCTGTGGTACGGGGGTTAGTCTATCAAGTTCAAGGAGATGAATTACATTACGGATTTAAGATCAAATGCTGGATTTTGCAGTTTACAAACACATGCCAGATAAAAGGTGTTCTTTTGTACAAGCACTGGATTAAATTACTGGTATTTTTATTTGTAAATGTCTGAAAAAAAACATTTGAAGGTTGTGCTCAAGTTTATTTTGCATTACTCTTGATTACTTTTTGTTTTTTGGAATTTTGGAAAAAAAACCAACTTAACACAACTCTTTACATTAGGGTAAAATCCTGTTTAACCCACCCAATGATCAGCAAGCTGTGCAATAATTTTTAACTTCCTGTTAGATGTTGTTGAAAACGTGATTATCCCAAATGATAGATGAAGTGATGTACTGCAATTTGTCCAAAGTCAATGTATACGTCTGGAGTTAGCCATTAATTAGTTTATGCCAGCTTCCATTTGGCATAGTTCTTGAGCTAGTTGGGTTGCATACCAATGAGCCATCCAACAAGTCTGACTGAACATTGTCAGTCGCAACAGAATTAGTGTCACGAGAAACGCCATCTTGATTTCACAAGCCTCGACAACTCAGAATTCAATTCTGACTCAGTTCCCTACGGTCAACATGGAAATGCCACATGGTGATGAAGTTCTACACCATGGCATTTGCTACAGGTGTTGCAACCAGTCACATCCTCGTTGTATTGTGGCCAAATTTCGATTTTGGACTTATTTTTCTGTTTAAAAGTGGCTTTTAATAATACCATCGCTTTAATCGAAGATGGGTGCAAGCGTTGAATTTCGACCCGGTGCACGTACATGATATTTGGACTCTAGTTTGAATTTTTAAACCGAGCTGTTGCAATATCCATTCTGGTCACGCAACACATTGACGCACATCTTGCAACGTGGAGCGAGAGTGTAGTTCTCAGTGGAAGATTGATTGTTTTATTTATCAATCTGTTCACATATTGGCAGTATCTTTTTAATATTGCAGAGTGCCAGATTTCTGTAACAAAGTCTCCTCATTGCATGTCCATTCATATCCTGTAATTCCTTGAACATGGAGGAGACTTAGCGATACTTTTTTCAAGCCCTCGCTGCATGTATACACGAGCAGCACAAAAGCTTTGAATCTTTTCAGATTGGGTTTGCGTTTAAGTATTTCCCACGAGGGTTAAAAAAAAAGATTGATAGATAGCATTCTAAACTAGTACGGGGAACGCTGGATGTACCTAGTGGCAGCCTGCGAATAATCGTACGCCCGTATCTTCGTATATATTGTTGTTTGGTAGGGCCAACGATGGGAAAAAAAAAGCTTCAATTTCCACTCACTTCTGGTCGTCTTTCTTGGATTGAAATCAGCAGTGGGAGCAGAAGAGGTTTCAAATGTAATTAAATAGCTTCCATTGGGAATGTGGATCATGAACATACCCGACTACTCCGCTACACTTTCGGAATTGCTGAGACCAGGGCGAATGCCGTATTTATGGGCTTTTGCGCCAGGGCTTCTTCTTCTGCAAGGCTTTGTGAGCGCCATTTTGTTCATCGAAAAATTTAAGCCAGAAACGAATTTTATGGCACTTGGGAATGCATTCGGAAAAACGTTTTATCATGTCGTCTGGTTGCTCAATGATTCCCTTCAGCACTTCATTTTTTGCGCTGTTGCTTAATCTGCATGCATGTCCGAAATGATGGCTTGCTGGTACATAAATGAACTGAGCAGTCTCAATATACATGTATAGAAACTCTATCTTAATAGGATTAATTAACCTACTCATGGATGATATTGGAAGAAGTCTTTATTTTAGAATCAAATTACTATGAGTAGTTTTCGGCCCTTTTCCAGTGTGATATATTAGGCGTCTCTAGGGCTTATTTGCATTTGTTTAGAGACATTTTAGTATTCTTGATTTCTAAACTGAATCATTCGTTATTCATAGTCTCACAGGTTTCCCAGCAGTCTTGGAAATTGGGAATTATGATTGAAATTCGTGTTACACACCACATTTTTCTGGAATTTCTTGTCCGCGTCGTGAAATTGTTTTATGTAACTGTAAGACAAGCCTTATAGTTGTTGAAATAGGATTGCATTTTTTCTAGAAAATTTACTGGACAACTTGTCTCGCAAAAGTGGCTCAGATTCAATTAAATTTATTTACTTCCTACCAAAAGTATTAAGCATTTGTCATCAATATTAAACAAATCGGTTTTGCATGTGACATGGATCATTATATTCTGCTACATGTCTGCTTTTGTTTATTAAGCGACCACTGTCCAAGTAATTGTATAGCTGTGTATCGATTCTTGATTAAGTTCAACTTCGTCCGTTCATCGGTGGTGTGGAAAGCCGAAACTTGGCAGGAAAACGGTCTATTGCACTAAACATCATTTATATTACCGGAATAAGCTAATTTGGTGTCAACGATCGTACCTAATAAAGTACCTTACTTAACAGTTAGGGTTCTCCTATGAAACATTATGAATGTTATTGAGAAGTTGTAATCAAGAGCTCTGGTGAGCATTTACATTTAGGTATTCTATATTGGCTATCTTCAAAACTTTTTGTAGTTTGTGTTTTGATTACTTTATGATTTAATCGCATTAATAGTTTAGTCGTTAAAGCTATCTTTCGGTGAATAGATGTTGCCATCGATGAGATAGAGAAGTCTGATGTTGAATTAATCGTATGGTTATGATTTGTGGTGTTGACATCGCGTGACTGCACTTGCTAAGTCCATGGTAGAAGTTGTTTACTCTGTCCTACCGATCCAAGCGAAATTAAATCATTGTACAACTGTAGTGCAGTTATGGCGTATTGCTGCTGCATCTAATGTAATCCTCTATATATGCTATTTGCTTGAAACTGGCGTGCTTGAGAATAATAAATGAACGGGCAATGCTATCTTATTTCGGTTTGTTTGAATAGGCGTCAAACTAAAAAAGTCTGTTCGTTTGCTCGGACAGTTCTATAAATTACTAATCACTTCATTCCGTTTTCCGAAGTTGCTCTCGATGAATTTTGCAAGGCTTTTAAAAGAGCATCATACCTTCATGTTAAAGGGTTGTTTGTCAATGGGTTGGCCTTACACATGATGACATTAAAAGTAGCGATGCTTAGTTTCAGTGCTTGACCGCTAGATGCCAGGTTTTGGCACGTGATGGCGTCGTTGCATTCTTAAAAATAATTTTCCAAACATTTTAAGTTGATTTTTCTAAATTATTCGATGAGTTTCATGTCCCCGTCTGTAAATTTCCATAATTTCAAACTTTCTGGAAATCTTTTCAGATTCGTTGCAACATACGTATTGTCAATAAGGCAACTACAATGCAAGAGGGGGGCTCTTGTAAGTTCAAGAAATAACTCTTGAAATTCTTGAAATATGCTTGAATTTTTATCAGCAAATCCACCCTTTTTTATGCTGACAGTTGGGTAATCCGTTGAATGTTATTTTATTGAAATTTTATTCGGCTGAAAGTATTTTTCAACATTTTTTTTGCTGTTTATTTTTGAATATATTTTTGAACTCAATAGTAATCTTCTAAAAATAAGAATTCTATGACAAGACATGTGTTGTTTTTTAGTTTTGCACTGAGTCTGACCTGGTTTTATGACTGACTTGACGACAGTCTACAACATTGGTGTATTGAGAACAAACACCTGTTTATTTATAAAAGACATAATCTAATATATACAATCGATTTGATATTTTGTCAGTTAGGAAAGTAAGCTTTTTGAAACTAATAACTTAATTAATACATGCACGAACAGGAGTTTCTCGGAAAATGAGCTTATTTTCATTTTTTTTTTACTTGGATTATACCATATGAGTTGATATGAATAAAGTTATCGAGCGGTTGTTTTAACATTGGTAATATTTTACACGTTTGCTTTTCGGCCAAAGAAATGCAAAATTCACCAAATTAAAATCATGTCTTTTGAGCGGATCTTAGTACTGGCAATTCTGATGCAAATTATTAATTCATTAAATAAATGAAATGAGCAAAAGCCTAAAGGCGACAGATGCAGACTTTGTTTATCAATTTAAATCTTCTATAGAAGATTTGCTGAAGGTTCCTGTGATGGTAATGCTATGTTTATTCGAGAAAATGTCAATATTGTAGGTAAGCTGTTACATAAATTCCCTTTTGCATTTGAGCCTTGGTAGAACAAAAGTAAACTAAAAATATTTTGCTACTTGCCAAAGTTTAATTTCTTATGATGCCCAGACTTTAAAGTTTGGGCAAGTAATTCTGGATATTTGCTGAAAAGCAATATGTCTCTTATTTGGACCTTAACTTCCAGACGTACGTAAGCAAAAAAAAAAAAAAAACCCTAAAGAATTGTCATACATTTGGCAATGCAAGAAAAAAGACTGTTATGAATCTTCATAGACCTGTCATCGATTTATTTTTAAATCTGGGATGTCGATGTTTTTTTGCGGCACTAAAATCAATGACACGAAAATCGATTTGGTCGAATGGGTATTTTCAAAGAAGAAAAAAATTCACTTGAAACTGGCATTTCTTCTTATTTTGACAGCTCTGTCGACATGAATGTACACATGTCCTGAATCCAAATTGAATGTCAGCTTGGGTTTTTTTCTCCCTTGGCCAGAGTATTTCTGGATACTTTTTCTGTTCATAAGGTTGGTTTTGAAGTGATGAATGAAGGAAGCTTATTTTATAATTAGACCCGATGGCCATGGTTGTGCATACTGGAGACTGAACATCCTTGCAACATCATAGCTCTGACAATGGAGGACTTTTTTAAGATCTGCAGGACAAATGTTTGCCAATTACTACTTCGTTTCTTTTTTTTGTTGGTGGTAATATGATATTCTGAAATGCATTGCTAAATAATTAGTCAGGGAATACTGTATGTGCATGCATCGATTGCTTGCACTGCACACTAGCATCATTATGAATAAGAAAGGCCAAAAAAAAAACCCAGGCATCTCCCATGCCTTTAGTTTCTTGTTCGTGAAATGCAGACATTTTTAGTTAGATACCCTGTTAGCATTTCATGTAATTCATGATGTAGCAATTTAAAATAAAAAAATTAACTAATCTCATCTCTATCAAGAACAAGTGTATCTGTACCAGCCAACTTGGAATAAATGCGCTATCAAGTTGGGAATTCCCCAGGTTGCTTGACAAGCTTCATTTCAGAAAACCGCACTATACCAACCCTTTTAGCATTGATTGGTTTCCACTAAAGCATTTCATTTTGTTGGCATTTCTATTACTGAATTATAAAATCGTATTTTCCGATTGGCGATGCAATGGTTTCACTGCGCGTTTCCCAAATTTCGTTTCCATTCATAGATTAATTGCGTGGTTCGTCTTTTGCATTCATTTAATGCAATTCTGAGTTGCTTATCTGGCGTGCAGCCATATTTAAATTGAATTAGGAAGCAGTTCAAAAGTTTTTGATGAAAACAGTATTCATTTTCAAATACATTATTTACACTTTTCTGATGGTGCCACTTTTGAATGAGATGCAGTTCAGTCGGTGTATTTCCTTTTGGTTCATACGTGAAGCTATATGCTGCCAGTTTCGATTAAGTCATAATTGAAATATTGTCTGTTTCCTATTGACCTACCTGTGTTTAAGGTCTATTGTAACATACTCGACAGGTGATCCCACAAATTTGATCCGCCAATCAGTGCTCGGTTTTTCGGATTCCATTGTATTTTTGGTTTTGACCCAAACAACTAGTTTTCCCCAATGATCCCCAAAGCTTCATTGAAGCCGTAATTGGCATGCTTGCATGCACTTTAGCTTCCCATAAGAGACCCAAGGAGCCATTTAGCCTGGCAGTGTTTTCAGATTATTGGAACCATTTTGTTATGCTGGCAAATGTCGGCTTTCGATAATTATTCGGCGTAAGGTTTAATGCGTGTTGCATTTCTGTACAACGAAAAGGACTTTTATTAAAAGTCTCTCGGGTGGAGTCTGGGGCTCGATTACTTGCGTTGAGGAAGACATTATGGGCCTACGGTGCTGCTTCCATTAGACTTAAAAGCCAACGCGAGAGATAATAAATTTTATGTATAATTAAATGTTTGTGGATCGTGAATTATATTATGTTGCGTATACGTTGGCTTCCCTCGTGAGTTGCAATGAACTTTTGTTAACATATCCCCCTACTAAGCAGTGAAGCACTAGTACATGTACATGCATTAGCATAAAACAAGAAAGATTGAATTAGTACATGTTTAGTCTGATAGCGTTGCAAGTGTGTCTACATACATCATCAAATTCTTGGAAAGACTGTCTGGTTTTTGAGAAAATTATCCAATTGTTTGGCTTTCCTGATTTGGAAATGGTGTTGTTTTTGTACTTGGCGAAGAATTGGAATTTGTAGAGAATGCCACTGTAAACATATTGTAGCATGAATTGATTGGCAATGCAGTGGAGCCAACTGCTTGTCAAATGACAGCCGCTTTTAAAAACGCATACATATACAGTAGTTGTCACCTATCAAACTGCTCATATTTCATCATTTTCAGCTCCAGAATGATAGAGAATGTTTGAAATTGCTTCCTTTAGTGTTATATCATCATACGCCCATTGGTCTTATTATGATGATCAACTTTAAGTGCCATACATGTACATTATGAACACTTCAGGGACCTTGACTGCCTGAACAAACATTTGGAACCGTATATTTGGTTCATTAGCTGAAACGTTTATCCTTCACAACATGTAAGAAATCTTGCAATAATGGCTTTTTTGTTCTTTCAGGTACCTGACTTCCCTTGTGACGTCCTTGTGTCTATATTGTTCAAGGTAAGCGTCCGGATAATTGCTATAATTGAAATACTTCTATTTCTTCATTCAATATTTGGTTTTGGCTCTTGCGAGAGGTTGTATGTTTATACTTTACTCGTAAGTTTGTGGGACCCAATCACTGGACAGAGTTTGCCAATGTCCACACGAGCTGATCTGAAGTTGAAAAACTATACGGTATTCTCCTTTTCATACCTGGTAAACAATGATAATAACTAACCGAGTGCTTTGTGCAGATACATAGAATTGCAAGATAATTGCAATTATAAAGACAAATGAAATATCGGTGGGCCCATATCTGCAGCTCGTGTAAGGTTTTGTAGAAGATGTAATAGTTGCTGCGGTACAAACAAGAAGTCAACAACCGTTGCAAGTTTGCGAAAGTGGCTTCTTCTGGTACTGTAAAACGGGCACGAAGAATGCGTTGCCGACGATCTTTGGTAATTATATTTTTTTTGGAATTTTCTAAAAAATTCCATTCGTTTGACATTTTACAAATCCTTACTTGGACGATGAGGGAACTGCAACTTTGTATTTATGGGGAATTTGAAGGGGTGGGTAACTCTTCGTGTTAACAGTGTTAATTAAAATAGTTTTTTTTCTCGAAAGTCTGTCGAATGGAATAACATTGCAGCTATAATTCGCCTTCCTAATTACTGTTTTGATGCATTTTTAATAAGAGCGAATTTAGTTGCTGTCGTCAGAACTTAATGGAAAATGAATGTTACATGACACTAATGAGCAAAATGTCTTATTAGAGCATTACGAATTAATATTCATGAGCTTGGGTGTTCTCCTGCGCTGCGACGGATCAACATTCCAGCAAATGCGAACCTCTCAGAAATATTTGGAAATGATATTTCATCGAAAACCCAAACTGTCAGCGATGTCACATCCTAAGAGATCTGATTAAATTAATTTGATAAATGAATTAAATTATAACTGCGTTCCATGCGCGCTCTCGTTCAGAAATCTATTGTTGTTGGACGTCTGAAATATCTGGGTTCCCTAAAGCTAGCTATTCGTTGCTGAAACAGGTTTCAAGCCTACAAGTTTGTGCATCAACAGTTTATTGGAGTGTCAAAGTTTTGCAGGATGGCAAATGTCAGTTTGTCCTTGCTTCGGGTTCTGTAGTATATGCTTAATCCGATGTCTGCTGGCGTAACCTTAAATCCAGTTTTTGTTTACTACCCGTTAATTAACATAATGACGTTGTTATCGTGAATGATAAATGGTATTTGTTATAGATTAAATCCGGTTATTTTTAATTATGATTTTCGCTTTACCATTCTCCATTTTTCTTTTGGTTGTTTGTTGCCTTGGCAACGAGGACAGTATCCACATTACCCAATACGAATAAGCCAATTAGCATGATGACTGACATGATGTAATAAATGCTGTGATGGTTTTCATTTTTTTTATCAACTTGAGTTGACAGCGGGACTGGTCTAAACCGTTTCATGTGCCCTAGGCGAGACTTTTTGCGTCTCAGTTATTTTTGCCATTTTAGTCACTGGATTAAGGTTTGGGTGTGTAATTAGTTAGTGCCTTGTTTATAAACTAGCTACCGTTTTATTACTGGATTCTGTGTGTGAATTTCCAAAGCGCGGATGCGTTGCCGGTTTGGGCACTTATACATTCAAGTTGGAGCTATCGTTTTTACTGGATATTGCTTTTAAATTTATGAAATTTTCATTAAGTTTCTGAGTCACGGAAGACATTGAAAAAAGGCTCGTAAAGTGCATCTAGACGTCGCTAGAATGTGTTGATTGGGCTAACAATTTGGTGACTGGAGATAAAATATATTACTGGATTTTACGTCTAAATATATTGAAATTTTCATTAGTTTTCTGAAGGCACGGAAGACAATGAATAAAGGACACGAATAATATTGAATGTGTGTTGGTTTGTCCCTTATTTTAATTGGAGCTATCAATTATTACTACTTTCTAATATGCGGAAATTTCATTAGTATTTGGGGCACGGAAGACATTAAATCGACTGTAGGCCATTAAAATACTTTTTTTAAACATTGTGTGGCACACTTAAATCAGCATAATAAGGATGCTTGGGGTGCATGACATTTTCCAATACACAAAATAATAAATTTCCCATAATTTTCATTGAGGTTATCCCGCTTACCCTTAGTTTCAGTAGAGGGTCTTTAACACAGTTTTTTGTTGTTATTAGGCATGTATGCAACGAGGACTCGTGTTCAAAAAGCGACTGGAATCTTTGGCTCAGGGCTGAATCTATTTTGGTTGGCCCATTATATAAAGTCAAAGCTATGGTGATATAATGTGTAAGGCGCTCTTTTTTGTCTTCATCGCTGGCTCTCATTACTTACTCCTTGGGTTGGCATTTTTTTTTTCGGGTTTTGTTTTAGCTGAGCTGTTCTCATTCTTGGCCAATTTTGTTTTTCGGTTCCACTTTTGTACTGCCTTACTATGCTTTCCCATATGCCTATTGTTTCCCGCGTGTGTTTTACTCCTCCGTACTCCTTCCTGGACTTAAAATCGGTGTGAATCACCTCGGGAATCACGATTCAACGTCTGTAGTGGGATTTCCAAACTCTACAAAAACCATGTTTCCACAAGCGCCTTTTGCAGCAAGGTAGGCCCCATGTGTACTCGCGCTTTTTCAATGTGAAATTTCTATGCTGCTTCTCTCCTCTTTAATTTCTATTGCATAATGCCCTTGATCTCTATTTTTACTGCATGGGGGCTTGTTATACTGTATGACGTTATACGTCTTAACGTCGACACGTGCTCAACGTGAGTAATGCATCGCACTCAAGGAAAATATTTGTTTATCATACATTTTTGCATGCTTTAATTAATGAGTTTCTTGGTTGTAATCATACTTGAAACATTTTTGCTATAAATTCTCGACATCTTAAATAGCTTTACTTAGGGCTAAATCCTCTTCATGCCATGCTCCTGCATGGTGCTCATCTATATGCTAACTTGTATAAAGTTTTCAAGTTACATACTTTGAATATTTAAATTTGCTTCAAGATTCACCAAAGTCATAGAATCGTGTTTGTGCACCGTGATTATTAAGTTATAAAGTGTTTTAAGAGATGATACTCATCTTTTAATTGAATCTTGTAACAGAAAACCACTATTTTTTTAAAGTAAAATCTTCATTCATAGTTTGAAATGTTCACCGGTAATTTCAAATTTTGTATCAGGGGAAGTTGGAAAACTTTATCTGAAATCTTGTCACGAACAGTTAAACTGAGTATAATAAGCTTAGCAGATGCAACAGTTATTCATAAATCCTGGTTACCAGCCATTTACAAATCAGACGACACAAATGTTTTTACGCCCCATGAAACTGGGATAAATCTTTGTCATATGGTCATAGACTGGAGAGTTTCTAGTTTATGATCCATTCTTGCGTGATGAACGTAAATATGTATCATAAGCACAGCACATATGCCATTTTGCTAAGTGAAAACTAGCTGTGTAAAATTAATTATAAAGTATTCTTTGTTTTATGCTGTAATTGCACGATGGCGCCACCGTCGATAGTAAACCAGAAGGGGAGCAACAAAAAAAAATCTGAAAAATTCAAATTGGTCACGCTCAATATGCCGTGAGCATTTCGAGAGGACCCTATGCTATATCCCTCACTTTTTTATACTTCTAAGCATGCACGTATGATAAGTATAGCATGATGTATGGCGATCCCGCCTGGCTTAACACAGTTGTTGGCTTCATAGGCAAACACGGTTTCTGATGGAGACCGAAGAGAAGAAAAAAAAACATGTTTTAAGATTAGCAATCATTATTTGGTCGAGATCACTCAGCAAGACTCGCTCACACAAGAATTTTTCAGCAAGCCGCAATATGTCGGCACTTAATATGCTCCTGGTGTGTTGAAAACCAACGGCCGAATATATATATGTTGGGGACAAAATCCAAAAAGCAAGCATGGACGAACGGGCCTCGCAGAATATCAATCGCAACACCTTTTACCAAAAAGTATTGATGAAATGTCAACAAATAACTCATTCGTGCAACTTGAAAAGAAATTTCCAATATATACGTGAGGACAGATTTGGGGGCGAACAGGAGTGGGCTTTCCACCCTTTCTCAAATTTCGTTAGATGGCAGCTAAAAAGCGTGACCACAATGCCAATTACGCGAGTAGCTCTTGATCTGACCCAAATTCGTCAAAAGTGATTTTATAGTCAAATTCTGAGTTCAGGACTGTACGCATCTCAACAATTGAATGCTGACAACCTGTTTTGACTAGAGATTAGCATGAAGGATCTTGTTCATCCTCGATGTCGAGTAATGAATAACATGGATGAATGGTGAAGTGAAATTGTTGACTCAGATTGATAGACAAATAAGTAACACTGCACTGTGTTTAATATAGTTGTTTGTGTACTACGAAATGCGGAGATCAATGATTTTGACAAAAAAAGAAAACTATAATAAGGAAAAAGAAGAATTTCGATTCGAATATAAATCGCGCTGGAAAGATGTTGTCGAATAGAAATAATTCTCTATATCTCGTATTTCCCGATTGGGGATTTCTTTATAAAGCTATTTTAGAAGCAATTGGAAAGTTGTCCATGTTGCTCTACAACACTGAGATATGAACCGGCCAAATTTCATTCAAAGAAAGATGTATCCAATTTTTGAAGAATTTGTCGTGTATCGGAAATTAAACAACGAAACAAAATGTGATCTAGATTACTTTTTCTCAGGTTTTAAAGCTGAGAAAACGTTCGAAGAAATTGGAGGTTTTGGAAAAAGGAATCTAAAGCTTTCACGTTAAGGTGTACACACTGTATATCAACTACGCAAGAGAATCCATTATTTCATTTAATATAAGTCGCAGTTTTTCAACATTGAGCAGAAGTATGTTAATGGTTAAAAAGTTAAAAAACTTAACGAGAGAAGTCTTTTATTATTGATGAAGCTTTGTCCATATGGAACGCCATTTATGTTCAGAATTCCACAATTTTGTAAAAAAAAAAATACTGATATTTACATATAATAAGTATACATGTATTTTAAAATACCATCAACTTACATGCGGATGTATTCAACAAAGGCCAACAGTTTCATAGTTTAAACCACTCATGCAAGTACTGGTTATTAGATAAACTTGTTAGGAATTTATAACTAAGTCTAGAAGGATTATACTTTATTCATAGGATGGTCAGTGTTTTTCGTTAATAAATATGGTATATCAGACTTTTCAAATATCGAAATCTTATCAATCCTAGATGGGATAAGCAACTTGTGACATGGGAAGATTTCTTCCCCCAAGTTCTACATATACAGTTTCGGTTCGTCCCTGTATTTCTAGTATAGCATTTTAAACCAGATCTGGCTCTACTTTAAAAAGTTTCTTTTTTAAAAAAAAAAAAAAATACTGCAGTATCCACGCTATGAAACGCGCATTTTTTGGAGTGTTTTTGCGTGTAACTTTCATAAAAAAAAATTCCAAATTGGTGCTCTGGAAAAAGGGGGTAAGCACCGTAAGACTGAAATAGATGGCTTTTCTTGTGAGGCCAATCCTGTTTCCCAGTCAATCCTTTGGTGTCACGTCCACTTGGTAATCCAATTGTTGAAACGGATTGGGAAACGAAAAGAAAGGAAGAAAAAGCGAGATGCAATGACGAACGAAAGGCAACCTGGGAATTGTGGTTTTCCTTTAGGCCTAGCACCAAACTCGCTTTTGGCTTTGCTCGTTGGTCTGGAAAAAAACACCAAAACTAATTGGGAAGCTATACAGCAGACGTTTAGTAAAAGTGTCATATATCCCAACATCCGAGAGAAAAAAGCGTTTTCTCTACACTCAATTCTCGGAGATCAGGCGGATTGACCATTGTCCGATAACTTAAGCACTGGCCAATGGGTAAGGTCTGATTAGTTGCTTGCCTGAGGATCAATCCCAGACTACTTTTATTGGCTTTACCTGCAAACTTTGACGCTAGAAGTTGTGATTTGGAAGATTATCGATGGACGTTGATTAACCTTAGGTCAGCCATCTACTTTAATTCACTGATTTGTATGAGGCAACATGGTCACCTCCGAAGACATGTCTAAACACAGAATTGTAGATTGGCGACGTGGGGATTTCATATAAACCTCAACCTCCATCCTTGGAGAGACTAGGAATGCCCCCCTTCCTCGTGTATTGCCTGCTCTTTCAAGTCAGTGCTCCTGTCCTTTGTGTATCTTTGTCCTCTGATGTTTTAACTGGAATTCCTGTAAGGGCCAACATAAGACGATCCTTTGGAACTGGATTTGGTGTGCATTTACGCGTTTAGTTTATTTATTTTGCAGACCCTTTGCAGGATTGAACCACTATTGTTTGGTCCTTTTTAATCTAAGTTGCCTTTGGGCTCGTAAACCTTACTCAACTAAACAACCATAACTTTTCCACCTGGGAAAAGTAACTCTTTCATTATAAAATGGCGGAAAAGGAAGAAGACCAATGTATCTGTGTTGGATGTTCATTTCGACCTATTTGTTGTATGCTCACACGTATGCCGGTCACTGGAAAAAGTGCATGTACTCTTTTTTACCGAACGTATCTGTTGTCCTCTGAAAAATGGTGGTCGTTTGTGGTTATATGACGCGGAAACACACGTTGATCTATTGGCAACCATTTTTGTTTTCTAGTCAGTGCTTCGGAAAGCACGTCCTCTGCGCACTTCTTCCTTGGGGAGTTTGGCGAGGGCTACGAACTTAACTTTCCGAGTTATTTTGGCCATCCTAACCACGCAATAATGCCATTGTTTTCCTCTGCAGTGCAAGGCACGATGACGATTGCGAAACCTATTTTCAGGGTTTCTGCCATTTCCCAGAGGTTGTTCCCATGCATGGTCCTCGTCAATTTTTATTTCCTAGAGCTCGGTTACTTATGGGCATATAAAATGCTGCTGAGAAAACTCAAATTCTGCAGTAGGCTTAGCCATTTCGGAAGTCGGAAACATTCGTAATCCTATGTAGGTGATTGTTTATCAACAAGCTTATAAAAGGAGTTACCAATTTCTGACGTTTCCGTCCCTAATGGATCTGCCGGTTGGGTATTGGCGCATCGTTGTTGGCAGTGGTGCAATTTTATTGCAATACTATTTCTAGAACAGTTTCACTGCTGAAACTTGTGTTGTGCTACCCCACTTTTATTTTGCATTGAATTATTTCTACAGGGGTCCCAACATGATCTCCAATAATGAGATATGAATATTGTTGAAGAATTCCAAACACAGACATGATGTTGGGACTTTTGTGTCACCCGTCTATTCCTATTGTTGTCTTTTCTCCCAAGATGCCTTTATTGGCTTAAAAGTTGTTCATATGTAAGCTCGTTTTAAAAGAGACGGAATTCTGGCCATCAGGTTGTCTTGTCTGAAGCTAATTCTGGGCTGTGTCTAAGCGTCATGTTAACGGAAATAATAATCTTCATGGGCTTAATGAAGTTTGCTAAGATAATCAGCACTTGTCAACCCGCTGTCACTTCTCGTTTCTAAATTAATAATGCATTTGCGCAATTGATAGATGACCGAGGCTAAGATTCTGCTCTGACTGCACTATTGCGTGAAATTCGTGTCCAATAATATTACGTGTGATTTGGGTCAGATTAGAGCTTTATTCTGATCAATTATCTCCAGGGTAACTTTGTTGGTATCCTTTCCTTCTTGTCCAATTTAGGTCTTGATGAGATCTGATCCCCGTCTATGGAAGTGCCAGCATTTCTAAGCCCTATAGATTTAATATAACTGCAACTGTATATCTATAGGGCTGAAAGAAAAGGGAAAATAGGACTTATATGCCTCTATACTTTGCTAGCCAATTTTTAGCCTCAAAGCGGGGAAGATATTTCTTTTAGACTCAAGTTTGTACAAATTGGAACTTTTATATATATCCAATTTATATTATATAGGTTATGGAGTAGTTCGCCGTATAAAGACTGATATGCAGAAACTGTTGTATTACAGCATCCCCATCCGTCTTCTTACATGTTTGAAATGCGATTATATGTGACATCATTCTGTAAATAAATTGGTTATATACTTATGCCCAATTTATTTACTGTAGTGTGGACTTAAGTTATTTTGGTTTGGTAGTCATCGACAATTATTTACTCTACGCTTTGCTGTTATTGTATACAAACATATACATGCAAGTCGATTTTTTTAACGAAAGTCGAAATTAAATTATATTCCATAAGTTAATGTATGGTCCAATGGTTGCTTTCCACTATTTCTGTTTTTGTTATAATAATTTACATATTTTTCGATAGTCACTTTTCCTCCGTTTGTACGTTTGTAAAGAGCATCCCAATTTCCATTCAGCATTTCTTTAGTACTCAGGTGCATGAATGCCATTTTATCCATCTTTAAAATACGTAAAAAAGTTTTCGGAAACTTCCCCATCTTTTATATACCTTTTTTAATGCGGTCGTTAGAAAAATAACTGATTGGTGTACTCTTGCATTTACGCATACACTATGCCTAAAAAGTAATATAACCGAACTAAAAGTTGGCAACATCGAAAAGCTTCTAGTTTTTACGATTTTAATGCCAGGTCCTCTGAGGAATGTAAAAATCTCTTAAGTGTGGTTGGGGTGTTTCATGTTGACGAAATACTTTTCTAAAACTGACCGTGTTAAACATATTGTTTAATAATGCATTGCTAAAATGCGAAATGCAAGCTGGCATGGAAAGCCATGAAAAGGGCGAATGGCTACCCAGGGAGAAATTGACCCATATTAGCCGTGATACATCGGAAACGGAAGTTACCTTATGTACGGAGGCTCGCACTGTGCTGGTCTCCCATTGGACAAAACTACTATCGTGTTGGGAAATTGGGGCAATTGGACTTTTATAAAAGCTAATTTAAAGAAGAAAAATGCGCACTTTACTTCAATACCTTGTAATAAAAGTGTGCTGTAGTCGATGCAATGACCTGACAATCTAACTCAAGAAATGCTTGTTTTCTTACCTTTACCCTCGACAATTTTCTAGCTTTTCTCATGGCGAATATTTGGAATATGATGATGAAATGATGTTATAAAGGAAGAGAACACTTGATGGCTAAACGGTTATTAATATGGAAACAGCATTTCATCATTTTCCTTGTTCATATCAGAAATAACTTGTTTAGTGAGAAACTGGCAATTTATAAGGTGAATTTCCACTGATGTTGGTGTTGATGGACAGGTGTATGACATTCTAAAAGGTAATTTAATTCATTATCATTTAAATGAAATTATGCACAATGGCTCATATAGCAATGCAAATTTAATGTTATTTGGTCAGTTTTTTGCCTGTTTTAACCTAACTTACGAGAATAACCTATCCAAATTATTTGGTTAATGGGACGATACCATATGATTAGAAATAAGTGATGATTTTTGTAGTGATGCAATTGAATGGTGTGTGTGATCATAATTTTATATATCATTCTAATTGCTAATCATATTAAGTTAAAATAGAATCTGTGGTGCATTTCAAACAACATTTCCTTTAAGATTCGGTCTATTTAGAAGTAGATGACCCATTTAAAAACTCCATTGCCAACAGGGGTGCATTCTGTATAACTGTTAACCATAATGTTTAGATCTTTCTACGCTATTTGATAGATAGTTAACATTGATAATCGCTCGACAACTTTGTAAGCATCGGACCGAGTAAGATGTCATTTGGCAATTTTGGTTTTGGATGTCAGTTTGCTCTACTCTGGTTGTATGCCACGGGCAAAGATTACGTTTAATCGCTGGTTGGATAGTAGACATCGCTAGCTAATCTTTGTTTTCGCGGCATTAAGTTTGGGTTGGATGGCTTTACTATCTGGGCTTTGTAATAACAGCGACGTTCATTCGGCCCTTGCATCATTTGGACAGGTTTTTATCATTTGCACGGTTGAAGCTGTTGGTAACACGCTGAACATCGTGTTTTCTCATCTAATCTCCTGGTATGAAATTCGTTTCTCCAATCTTAAATTTTAAAAAGAGTGAACTGTGGGTGATTCGAGGCTGGAAAAATATTTCCCATCACGCATGCACGTCCCATTTTATTTATCCTTTGGATTCTGTGTTCCAGATAAACATCCATGAGCCATAATCCCTATGGCAAACATGGAGCAATCCTAAGCTCGTATAATATACATCAGCGGCGAACGTAAAGAGCTTTTTGGTACATGATTTACAGAGTTATGAATGTCGACCAAAATACTGGGAAATATTCAGGTTTTATCTTTATGAACAGTCGTTGTATCGATAACGTCCTGATGACCGCGATCTATATGGACATTCTGGAAGCTGACCAATATCCATTGCTTCTGGGCACAGGCTATATAAGTAGCTTAAGTGATACGACGCGCTTTGAGAAGCTCATTTTCATTCCCGAGCTTTCAAACCTTTCTTTTTGACCACCCCTCAATATGGGCATGACCAGATGCTGCCTGATGCTTACTTACACTGTCCCGTGTTGACTTTTCTGTAACATCCCCACATGCAGAACCATCTCTTGAAGATGGTCAGAAGTTGAAGCAGTTTCTGGAATTGTATCCCAATTAAAAATAGCCATAGAAATAGGAAGATGTCTACTTTTACAACTGTTTTGTAATAATGTGCTTCTTCCAAACAGCAAATGTCATCAATGAGGAATGAAATTTTCATTAACTTGATCATCCGCTAAAATGTTTGGACAGCTAATGAAACATATCTGAGTGACAATACGATTGTCACTTGTTCAAGTTTCACCATTAGATACTTTGATATGTCCATTGTTTGTTGCATTGGTGTAGCCTGCATGTATGTATCCTAAATTGTGTTTTGAAATTGGGAACAGTCTCTAGGCAATATCCCTGGTGATCAACTGATGCGCTTTACATAATGACTCCATTAAGATAACACAGCACGACGCTTAACTTACACTGGTTTTAGTGAAAACTAATCTTTTATTCGCTCTCGATTTGAAACTAGGAGTAAGGATTGCTGGGTTGTAGTTAAAGGGGATGATAGCAGATATTTCGTCAATTTCACCGGTTCACTATATTAAAATGGATTTTTCTATACAAGTTTTTATCTTCTACCTTGAATAACATCTATTTGTTTCGGTAGTTTCTGTGAAGGATTGCCAACTTTATAATAGCAATTCCTTTAGTTTCCCCACCACCAAGTATTACCCTGGTTGTTGTTTTCTGTTAATTTTTTTTTCTTCAAATGTTAGAAGGCATGCCCAACACTCCCTCTTCCTTAAGATGTTTTCTATTAATTTTTCATCATTGCGCGAAACTTGAGGGAATGTTTGGGGTCACGCTTGCAGTGACACGCGATTGATGTTTGATTGACCGCCAACTTTTGTGATTTTGTTATTTTCTGCATTACTTTCAGACTTCTGTGTTGTTGGCCCCGCATTTGCCATCATCTTGACAATGCATTGATTTAATGAGTGGTCAACTATCGGTTGCCACGGCAACTCGATGGGGGTCACTCCTTCCACTATGTCGAATATGAGTTGCGGGACAAGAATCTTTGTGCGTTTATGGACGGTTTCAATGAGCGTTCGACTATTAATTCGCTATGATTAATAAGGGTCCGAAGTCGTTTTGTGGTATTAATAGTTTGGTTTATGTCCACTTCCCATCCCATTTCGGGAAAAGTAATAATTGATGTGTTAGGGTGGTGCCTCGTAAAAACTTAAATTACACCAGTAATGCAACTTAACGTTCCCGTGCTGCCAAATAATGCCTATTAAACACTAACTTAGGCAACACTATCGATCCGACAGACTTGGTATTGGCTATTATAAGCCGTTAAATATTTGGGTCCTAGAATGATAGTTTTCTTATAGGTCACTACGAGTGTTATAAAATCAAAAGTGGAAATGTCCCGTGGGGAGCCAGATATAAATCTTAGTATTATGTGGCTATAGCTATATTATCCTGAAATCCTGTTTTTGACAACTTGTCATTTTTATCTATTTCAAGGTTTAAAATTCTTGAATTGTAATCATGTTTATTTCAAATATTAGGCATTATCGTAAGAATTGTTCAGATTTAAGGATGTACTCACTATTATCACAAATACATTCCAAATGCGCGCATTTAACGTCCATTAAATGCATTCGGACACCCAAATAGCATTTTTGTGCAGATGCTAATTATGCTTAAAGCCCTTGTCGGCCATATGAGGGAAGATTGAAATTGTTATTCGAGCTAACATAATTGCAGTTTTGCAGTAAATTACCATTTTTGAAGATGCGATTAAGACGTCTGTTGCACCTGCATTGTAATTAATAAACAATTTGGCGAAGGCATTATCTTAATTGGAGAATTGTAGGTAAGTTGCAATTACGCAGTGTGCACGAAACGCGATCATCCTTCGTACGAGCCTTAGCCATTTATATTTAATGACGAAATAAGTGAATACAAAGTGTTTTTTTGGTCGTCTAACAGACCCCTTGTGTTTCACATTTATACAGTGGACTATTACAGTATTAAACAACGTGGATGACAGTTCCACTTACTCAGGCAGTGATGATGATGCCAATACAGTACGTCATGGTACCTGAACATCTCCAAATAAGAGACAGGTAAGCCCACATGTATTTTTAATTTACCCAATATCTTATTTTCTTGTCCCGTCTTCGTGTTTTTCTGAGAACCAATTTGGCTGCTCATCAATATGTAACTGATTTTAGAAGTGATTTCTATTGGTCCTGAGCTCAGGTAGCCCAGGTAGCCGGATTGCGTTTGTCCATAAGGATAATGTGTGCCATGGCCTTAACGCCACTGATTGTGTGATGTCCGAGTAGATATTTAGCATCACACGTGGACGTCTTTAAATAGGCAGCCAATCAGGAACTTTTTATAGTTAAAAGTACCTACAAGTGGCATTTTATTTTCCAATTTTCCTACTAATCTTTCTTAGTAATTTTCTAATATCAAACCAATATCATGTTTAACACACATTGTACATGCAGCGGATGATTGGATTCAACTATTTTTGATGGATGTACTTGTGCGTATGGAAATATGGTGTTGAGATGATGGGGAAACAATCTGAATGATGAAATGCATGACCAAAATATTGAATTTCTTTTAGTTCATGTCGAATTGCTATTCATTATAAGGACTACTTACATATACTGAATGGCATAGATGATGTTTCTAGTAGTTTGAATAACTTGGAGAAGTTATGCAGCTTCTGAATTGTTGCCGCATTTTCCCATTGATTTTTGTTAGAAATGTATACTTAAGCTATTCTTGAACCCAAATGTTATAAAAGGTAATGTCAAAGATCAAGAAATTCTTTTCATTCTTAAACATATTGTATGGTTTGGCAGACTATAATCCTACATTTGTAAATGAAAATTTAAAAGCTGCAAATGTAGTCTTTCACGTTTCTTAACCTTGTTCTGCAATATTACTTTGTGTACGATTTCTTCAGTTGTAATGTTGCCAAATGAGTTTATTGCCACATTGTATTTGCATATATTTCTTCGTCTTCACTACTTTAAAAAAACTTCAAGTTGTATGACATTTGTCTGCACCTTATTCTCCTTGTAGAAAAATTTAGGCACGGTTTGTTTAATTCATTTATCCAATTGAAACCTGCTGTTTCCTGATTTAAAAAAATATCAACAAAGGCTAATGTTAGCTCTTCATAAGTCATGACTGGCAGTGCAAGCAACACTGACAAACTCTTTTCTCAATTCGTGTATAGCTGGAATAATTATTTTTAATAGGAGATCAACTTACTTATGACATGATCTCTATTTTTTATATTCCATTTTAAACCTACACCTAGAAGTTTTGCTTCGAAATATTGCATGAAAATGACGGAACGAATTTTTAATTGTAATTGTATATCTCCCACCCCATGCAAAAAGTAGTCTAGAATTAGCCTGGTTTCTCTAAGTTTCTTTTTATCATTTTTTTATCCATCGGAATTAAACTAGACCAATATATTACATGATCAAGACGAGCCTTCACGGTAATTGCAGCGAAACCTGAACCGAAATGCTAACCTTAATTAGAGAGGATATGGAAACTAATTACTCATTTCGGATGAACTGATGCTATAAATTACTAGAGGAAGGCCCTAATTTCCCTTTCATTTCTCATTTGAAAGCATTTTATTTCTGACCTTGTTTCTCTTGCACGCTGAAGTGCCATTGCATTTCGATATTTTAGGTTTGAAAGGAATAAAATTGGGTTGCCATTAAGGTAGAGTTGTTTATCTTCTAAAAATCGTCAATAAGTAGGCGTTGCGTGGATCGGCAAATAGGTTGTGCAGATGCTGGATAAATTGAAACCGTCCAATTTCTCGAAATTATTCAATAGATGCTTCAACTTTTACAAACATATGTCGTTATGCTACTGTGTTCACTTAGATAGTCAGTTTTGTTATTGTTATTTTTTGAAGGAAAATATACAATGTCCTTTTGCAACATTATAAGAACACAACAATGTTTGAAGTACCATTGTTCTCCTTTATAATAATCAATCATTGTACTTAAATATAACGGGCCGAACAATATATGCGTTTCATATGCTTTGCTTCACTACCCTTAGTTTCATGATAAACAAAATACGACATAGGTTTGACAAATTGTTATAAAGAAGGTAATTTTATTTCATGCTACGCTCCTATGGCTCCGATCTTCAGCTTACATACGTAATTTTCAAATTACAAATTATCATGCCTTCATTTTGAACAAGTTAAAAGTTGATTTTAGTTCATATTAAGAAAAAAGATTTTAATGTTTATTCATGAACCTTCAGCTGGAGTTGTGTAATCGTGTCATTTGTTATCATTTTAAATTAAAATAGTTTTAGCTGTATTTAGTTCTAAAAAAAACTTCAAATTGTAGCATTCTTGTGTATGTATATTTGGGACAGGCTGTATTTTTCTTTCGTCCCCAATATATTTCAAGGACTTTTGATCGAGTATAGAATTAGATTTTGGGAGACTTTACGATCGAGGATCTTGAGTGGAATTCGTTGTCTATATGAAATCGGATTTATTTTTTTGTCTGAATGCCCTGGAACCTCTCGATGGTGGGCAGCAAATGTGGCTATACAGAACGATAATATTGCGTAGCATTGAAAAGTAAACTTAGACCACATATTTCATTTCACTGTCGAGCAAATACCATTGTAGTAATAGCACCATTTTGGTGCTTATACCATTTAGTATACTATTTTCATCAAAGCTTATTCTTCCCATGTTAGATTCCACAAAGTAATTTGATTTTTAAGGAAATTCATCCGTGAAACACCCATTTAGTTCAGCTGTTTCTCGGTTCCGCTCAGTTTAATTTCTCTGATTATTTCAGGCGGATACTTTAATTGTTATTATCTAAGTCTGTTGTTGTTGTTTTCTTTAATACGGGGCGAATACAGGAATGGTTCGAAAGCCTAAGTGTTTCAGACTTACTTGACAATGGGTCGAATCCTGATTAAGTTGTTAAATTTACTGCGAAATTTATAAGTTATTTTTTCGTTGTTTTGATTAACTATTTTCTTGTATATATTAGTAATTTAGAAAATGTATTCGCATCGATTTTCAGGTACAGCTGGAATTCCTTTTGTCCGCCACCTGATCCCCCATGTGTAGTATTGGTTTTGCGTTGCGTGACTCTAATGATCATTTTCAATTAAGTTTTTCCTCCTCAGTATTGCAGTGTAGATTGTGATTTCTGAGACGGGCGTTACCTCGAGTTTTGTGAGGTGTATTTTATTTAATACCGCGATTAGTATATACAAACATGCGCTAAAAAGTCACGACGCTGTCATTAAAATCTGAGTTGCATGTGTTTTTGCAAGTCGCAAGACACATACATACGTACGAAGCTAAGTCATGTTATATTATCGATCATCATAAAACTGAGGTTTTGTCTATTACTAAATCCTCTCATTAAAGATATTTTTTTTTTTAAATTCAAAGACTGCCTATGATACGTGATCGATGAAAATCCCATTCCTGGATTTTTCATTTTCGGTATGTTGTTTGCGCATAATAAGATGTTTTTTACGGATTCAAAGTTCATTAAAGTAAGTGTTGACAGATTTGTTTATCTAATGCAAGTGTCAAATTTGCATACAACTGCAGTGGTAACAAAATCAGCTGATTGCATCTAAAATTAGCGTGATTGTCTGCTTTCCTGCAACATACGTATTTTTTAAAAAAATATCTTACGATCAGTAATGAGCAATTAATTTTACAACCGGACATTAGTGGTATGCTTTTAAAAAGGTCAATGTGTAGGATGCACATTGTTGTTCATGACGTTTTCATTTTTTAAATTTTTTTTGTTATATTTTAACGGAACGTTGTTATCTCGTAAAAAAAATCCATTTTATACGACAGTTTTTCTAGCAGTTGTTATTTTTCAGTGCGATCGTTATCGATTTTCATGCCAAAGACTATCGTGCATTGCGGCTGCGTTTGATAAGTCGTGTTTTGATTTTCATTTTTTTCCGAGACATTGCTAAGATAAATCGAATTCCCTTAGGTAATCCACTTGCGCGTAGATAGGTATATATGTAAGGAATATAGCTGACTGAAAACGTTTTTGATTGGGATTTTTGTTTTTCCAAATGCATTTATTCGTCAATATTGAGGGCTATATCAAGACTACGCTACTTGCGAACTCGTTGAAGTTGCATCAAAAATCCCCTTCGAGCAGGCAACCAGTGCCAACAACGACTCGGTGTACGCCTTGATTGCCTGCTTTTAGGAAATCTCGGGCTTTTATTTCATATTTCCTAATTGTCGGTATGCCATGAAGTTTTATTGTTGCAAGCACGATAGTCTTCTTCCAACCATTTACTTGCTTTTACTACCCGTTGAGGTGGAAATTAACAAGTGCGTTTACTGTATGGGATTTCTGGCAACACCGAGAGTTAGCAAAAAAAACCATGAAAGTTTTACGGACTCAACGCCATCTTGAATTGGGTAACGGGTGCTGGAAAATAAAAAAAGCTTAATGCGTATCTTACATTTAAAGCTCGACCTTATAAATGCAGTATACGTGAATTAAGATTATTAATAATAAATAACATCTTTATTTATGCTTGCTGATTGAAAAGTTTACTATTTCCTAGAACAATAATTAGTTCTTCAAATAGATTTATTTGTAAGAAGTGTTCTCAAATTTCAGATAAAATTGGTTTCGTCTAGTAATTGGTTGGGCAATGTAAACAAATGAATAAAAAATGAGGTTTCTGGCAATTTGTAACATTATCCACATTAATTTGGCAAATGTATCTTTTTTATACATATTCGATACCTTCCACATTTGTATTTAAGTATACTGAGTGCTTAATAATTGATGCAAAAATTTTGATTTACATATAATTTGCTTCCATAATTATTATTTGGCATAGAGATAGAAATATTGTTTATGGATAATGTCACGCGTGGGATGCTATACCAATAACAATTTGTTGTGGAATAGGTTAGTTGTTTTATGTCATTGGCGATTTTTATATATTTGAACTGCTATAACTTTCTTGCATCAATTGCTGCCAATCATTCAGAATGACCTATTGAGATAAAATACACGTGTCACAAATAGAACCACTTGTAAATGGACGTTTAACGTCACATGATTGCGTAAACGGTTCAAATCTGCATAAGGTCCAATAAATGAAATGCCCACTTTAGTAAGGTGTCAAATTGGTAACCATAAAACTGCTATTCAAGGTTAGTGTGTTCATTGATCGTTACGAAGCAGTTAATATTAATAGGGAAACCTGAACAATTGACATGAAATGTCAGGAAAAATGAGAATATAGAAGCGTGACTTCAGTTGAATGGATCAAAAATAGTAATGAAGCCAAACAACAAGCCTTGAATTCACAGTTTATTGATTTTTAGACGACATGACCTATTATGACATAGATGTTTTTGCCCGTTACATTCTGAAACAACAAATTATAAAGCACAATCTTTATATAGCAAACTCAGCGTTGTTAACGAGATCCTTGAAATATTCTTTAATAAATGTACTCTTTAAATACATACTTGACTGAATAGTGTAAAGATAGGCAATGTTTACGTCTTCAGAATATTATCAAATTATAGTGTCTACATATTATGTAATCTCGCTTACAAATTTCTAAGAAGTTCCTCGTAAAATGCAATCTCTAATAGACACTTTAATCCTTAAATAGCGATTTTGATAGCACAACTTCAATGAAATTCATTGGCATAAGAAGCTAATATTGATATAAACCATATATAGTCGGTGCAGCCTGCACTAAGTGTCCATCTTAAATTTGAATGTTATGCGACCTACTATTTACGGTATGTGCTATAGCGTATCGGAATCTTTTTGTGCTATCCAGGAAGCTATTAAACTACACTATAAAATATATATGCCTGTATCTTTTAAAAAATGCTTTTTCTTAGGTGACAAGATTTCATAGAAATCGGGTTTATCTTTTCATACGTTCAAAATGTGAAAATTGAGTTTCAGTTTTCCTCCTATGGCCTAAAGTGAGTGTCGCACTCGTGAGCTGTCAGAGTGCCTTTGTACTGGATATCTTTATGGGAAGATAAAATCAAGTTAGAAATATTTTCCTTTCCAATTTAAAACTCAAAAACAGCCAGGGATCTATTTTTACTGTCACTCGCAACTGACACCAAATCTTAAGATTCTCTCGATTTTTCCTTCTTAACTTAATTGAATGCAATGTCGCTTACTTGCGAGCATAAACTGTCCCATGCTATTTTATAAAAATAAAAAAAACACTTTGCATATAGTATATATAAGATAGGAATTTAGTTGTCTCCATTTAAGTTTGTACAAGTGGTACCCGCCTTTCGAAACTAAACCATTCGGATGTTACCACTATAACGTTACTTACATGCTTTATTAAAAGCATCCGTTTACAAATTGATAGTTTCAAATTTCCAATTAAAGATACTGGGTTGCAAAGATTTTCTCTAAATGTCAGATACTAAATTGGCGATTGAATGAATTTCAGTGCAACCGGCCATTAGTAAAATTGGTAATTCGATCCAAGCTCGAGTTAAATTATGGTTACATTTTTTTTGCATTATTAACTGCATGTATATAACGGCATTGTATAGCGACGCTGACAATAATTTAACGCTCTGTTATCCTTATCGTCTATCAACGAGTATGGTGCAACCGACCATTCACAGTAGCTCGGGTTAGGTTAGGGAGCCCTTAAATATTCTCTCCAAAGTTGAAATAACTGGCCACTAGACGACCATTCTCATAAATTTGGACCCCAACAATAATCCGTTTCGTTAGTCTTCAGCAGTTCCTCATCCAGATCGATTTGGGTGGCGGAATGTAGATAGGCTCTTCACGGACACTAACGTTTCTTTAACCGATACCTAGATTTCTGTTATTTATCCTTTTGGGAATATAGGCAGGTGACCACTCTTGTTCAATTTATTTCAATCATGGACGGTCGTCTTCCTCGGTTTTTGAATTTGTCGCACGAGAAACATCCTCGGTTCTTGCATACTATTCTCTGCTTCCAGGCGAATTGTCACGTTCAATTCCACGTTGTTTTTGGTCACTCTAAGCTGAAAATCTGCATTGATTTTGCTTTCTGTTTTATACAAGAAAATAGTAGCTAGCATGTCACCTTGGCAATACAAAGTCTGAGAGCCATTTTTGCCATGGAAGTCATGGATCTACTTGACTGTTGAAGAAGCAAGAATGCCAGGGGTGGCATCGCGAAATGAAACAATTTTAAAGTTAAGTACTTCATCAGTTATTTCATCAACTTTAAATACAACACAATGAGCTCTGTATTATTAATTGGCAATGGGGTATTTTCACCCTGTCATGAAGAGGCCAGTTTTATTAACAATCCTTATTAATAGGGTATATAACAAATGACGAGGTAAAATTGGATCGATTCTTTGAAAGTTTTTTTTTTTTTTTTTACTTCCTTGATTAAGTTCATAATCTGTAATAAACAAGATTGCCCTGTCCTTTCACGCTGTCAGACTGTCCACACATTGTTCGACTGTCGGAATATGGGGCTCGCGAGCCCACTTCTCAACTTAAAATAGTATTTTTGGAAAATTCTCTATTAAATTCGTTTTGCACATGTCTTGGCGTGGTGTAAGCAAAATATCAGGACATTTTAAGAACATTTTTTTTTGTGGTCAATTGCCGCCGATACGCGTACTGTATCCCATAAATTATGGATCGATTCTTTGAAAGTTTTTTTACTTCCTTGATTAAGTTCATAATCTGTAATAAACAAGACGATTGCCCTATCCTTTCACGCTCTCAGACTGTCCACACATTGTTCGACTGTCGGAATATGTGGCCCTATTATTGGCGGAATATTTAGGCTTGCCGATTTGATGTATACAATTTCGATTTAAAATTCGGTTTAATGGTATACACAGCGTGAATTTGTAGGAGTTTTTAAAACTCTGATGCTAGATTAACTTCTAACGATTCATTTTGGAAACACCGTGTAAGAATGGGTTATAACGCAAGAGGTGAAAATGAACCAACTAGAAAATAGCCATTAACGGATAATTATCCCTGGAGATTCAATTAAATCCATGATTATTGGCCCAGCGTCACTGGCGTTTAATCGTGTAGGTGAATTAAGTAAGCGCCATTGGCCAAAATTATGTGGATTTGGGGAATAATGCGTTTTAATAAATTTCTTTCCTTGTCTAACTCCTCGTTTTATAATCATAGCTTTGTGCTGGGCAACCATCATTTGACCTAGTTTAGCGGCTCGTAGATTGCATTCTGCGAGACTTTAATCACCTGCAATTCAAACCAAGTATTATAAGTATAGAACTTTCAGACATTTATTAAATAGGGTTGTTATGTCCACTCTAACCACCTATGATGGAGTCTCTCGTGATGCTACAATCTTTAAGGAGATGCTAAAATCAATACTGGTAGTGAAAAAAGTTGATGCCTGCAATATTTTCCATAATGTAGAATTTTCCCCGTTGGATATAAGTTGAAAGCTGATGTTTGTAAAATTTAAAATTGTTTTGATATAGCTTATTTCAGTATAAGATGTATGAGTAAAAATATCTCATTTTACGCTCTGCCGCCCATATTTATTTTTAGAGAGAATAATCGATAAATCTTTAAATTTTCGAAATATAACAGGTCTCACCAAAGTAGTCACGAAGATACATGGATAATATGGAGGAAAAGATTATCTGTAAATTGCATATCATTGCGAGATTGCTTTCGATATAAAAAAAGCTATTTAGATTTTGGTGAGGTTTCAGATAATTTCGTCCGTTCCTTGCATGCAATTTCCCCCTTTCTAACATTAATCGTTGTTTCTGCAAGCCAATCTTTATTTTCTGTAGCAATTCTATGCAGAATGTTAATTATACACTTAATAGCGTGCTTTAGTAATTCAGACAAATGTAGTTAAATTGGCCGAATGCAGCCCGAAGGCAATACATTACAGTCATTAGTGTGACTGGCTATAGCTGACTTCCTAAATAGGGAAATCTTTCGACCAATTCCATTATCCACTCCATTAATGGAGCAGAAGTATTGTCTAAGGTCTGTAAAGAAGCTCTGATGGAAATAGATATAAAACGAGGCCTAAAGAGCACGGACATTCGGAAAAGAAGCTAACCGAAGTAATTTATTCAGCGTATTTAAGTGTGCAATCCCCTTGTTGTATACTGATTGGAGAGGGGGTTGAGGGGAAAATGGTTCCATATTGTCCTGGGGAATAGCGATGATAGTCATCTTCAGGAAAGAAGAAAAAAAAGCTTCCGAATCTTGTAAGGTTTTCAAGAGGAAAAGTGATGAATCTTCTGAGATGTTGAATTCTACATATTGATTGTAGACTTTCTGGCTTGGCCTAAAGGTTTATCAGAACCATTTTGAAGTGCAATTCGATTTAACTCAGTACCCTACAGCCTGCATAAAAATGTCAGTTTTTTATATCTCGCAGAAATGTAGGGCACAATGTACAAATTGACCGCTAGTGGTTCTAAAGTTGTTAACAAGGTGCTTCTGACTTGTTTAGAAATTATGGAAATCGCTCCACCCTCCCTATTCCTAGTTACCCGTGTATAAATGTGTACGTGTTTGCTTATATTGGGCTACTGTTGTTTTTTCGCAGAGTAATTATCTTTTGAGTTTGCGCAATTATTTGGGCTCCTAGTTAACTAGAAGCTAGCTGACTTGTTTATTTATTCAGCAGCTCTTCCATGATCAATACCGCATCCATTACTTAAACATGCAAATTATATTACCGTCCCCCTTTTATTTTTTCTTCACAAAATATCCAAAATGCTAAACAAGCACTTTTCTCTTTTTCTCATCGCGCCTTTGCAAATTTGTTGACTTAATCATGCCAAAATTCAAATCAATACATCAACATTTCCCAAAGGAAAATGCTACGAAGCGACAGATTAAAGAAGTTGAAAACTTTTAACTGGAATTTCAACGAAAAGCTGCTGATGTTTTTCTGTTCATAAGTTTGGTCTGGTAAACAACTAGTGGACATGTCAATTCCTTCTAAGCTCGCTTTAGGATAGTCTCATCTGTAAATTGTCCATTATACTTAAGGATTATGCTTAAGTGCCAATGACTGTGTGCATGCTGTCCCGCCCCCGAGCGACTAAACCACGCCCTTATCACTTGTTACATAATCACGTGTTTTTTTTCTGTGGAAATAAGGAATATTACGTAACATTTAATGGGAAGTTGTGCACGACTTGCATGCGGTATGCATTTTTTGTTGTTGTTCGTTTCCATTAATAGATAGAAATTACTGTTAATGCCGACTACATCAAGAACCCGTGTTTCTGCGGCGTGAATCTCGAAATGTCTGATTAATCCTATTCGGGATGAATAATTTATAAATCGTCTACGTAGGCCTTTATTAATTAAATGAGCGCAATTAATGTCTCGCTAAGCAGCTAATATGGCTTCTGAAATTGTATTACGATGGCGTTAACGAGACCTCGCTGTAAATTCCATGCACTTCTACATCTCCCCGACATCTCAACGTCTTTTAGAGCGATTTTGACGTCCAATCCCATTGCTAAAATTCCGGAAATAGGTATGTGAATTACCTAGAAAATTAATTCGGCAACTGCATGCTTCTCATAATGTAACAACTCGTGTTGTTTTTCACTTTTTCTCAATAATTTCCTTGTCTGCTGTGGTTCTAGTTGTCGCTAAATGTATAATACAAACAAACATACAAACTCGATGGTCCTTTAGAGCTAATGAAAATGTAGGGGGAGTGGGATGGCGTGCTTGCATATGTTTAAGCCAATTCCTTGATTGGAACCAGGATCCTATATTACCATTTGCTTCAGATGAAATTGTTTGAGGGCGATCGTAAAAAAAGCACGAAAATAGGATAGGGCTGGCAGAAGGTGCTTTTATTCTTCTCTTTGGGATGTAGGCGCCCCATACACCTATATCTTCGGGGGAAGTAAAAACAAATCAGTGAAAAGCGAGTGGGTGCGTGTGTTTGTGTACTGTATCATTCATTAAAAATACAAGGACTTTTTTATGGTCCTTGCAAGGTACTCGCCTGGCTCTTGAAGACGTGTGATATAAAGCACACACAAAAAAAAACTTAAGTATAGACTAGTAGAGATCAACACATTGAATAGAAGTCAGGATGCGAAAAACCGTTGCCAGCTTCTAAGGAAGACCGTCTCTTTAATTATGCAATGGCCACCGTAAACCTAGATCTGGAACCACCTCACCACCCTGTAAACTCTTGGGATATGAACAAACTGAGCAATCGTTATTTTATGAACTGCCCGAACATGGGGCCGACCATAAACATCTTCCTTTATAAACTGAAGCACCGGTGTTTGTATTATACCAACGTATCCCAAAAATATATTTTTCACCATATGGGGACATTTCTAAAAACGATCAGCGATTCTAAGACGCAAGGTTTGCGGCTTTGTGGTCAGCTGAATATTTTCCGTATATTTTACCCGAAAATTCTTCCTGATATTTGATATGTTTTCCTATTGATGTTGCTAGCAAATTGAAAAGATGAATTGTGAAAAATATTCAGAGAAATTGATTTTTTCTTTGAATCAAAGCTTTTGTTTCTGTTGATGGTACTGAGATTAATATGCGTCTTATAATTTGTGAAATACCGTAATACCAAGCATAAATTAAGCAATCGTGGCTTCAATGGGATGGTTTCCATGGTCGGCATTGGGGACTAATACAACTTGTAGCACAAAAAATTCGCTTTTACTATTTTTGGGGGATTATCTCTATCACTTTCTCGGATTTTTTCATTTCGACAAGTCCTTTGAAAATGTTCTTGTTTGCGTGTACGATTGCAACGGCATTAGCTATATCTTTGTACTCGTGTTAGGAATGGTTGGCCTATTTAATCTAATTTCAACGTTTTAAGGGTTGATGTGAATTGAGAAAACTGAATTGAAAATGAAGTGAATATTCCTATAGGATTCCCTGACGTACAAGATCTGTATCCGAGCACTGCAAATCTGAAAAGTATTCAATTTTATCAATAGGCGTATCTTATACGCAGCGTTGCCATCGGAATAAAGTCAAAGCCGTATATTACGCCACACCAAAATTTAATCTAATTACACGATGTTTTGGGCAGATATTTTAGTTAATTTCATCTTTTTAGTGCCTGTCATGTTCAGGGTGCCACGAGTTTGAAAAACTTGAGCTACCCTGTTCGTATAGTAGCTGTTTAGACGACGTTATATAGTAAAATTTTAAAGCTTTTAAACTATATGTTGGTTCGTAAATCTTGATTTTTATCTGACGATGAGAACCGCCATGATGCTATCTTGCGACCATTTTAAAAAACATTCGTTTATTTTTATATTATTATTTTTTTTTTGACAAGCAGGATGCTTTCTCTCTTTCTTTTATATTTTAACGGTTATATGCCCTCATTTTGATGGATATTTTTTGCTTCCAATGCCGGCATTTAGCCAGATTGTCATTTGGAAGGCAGCCATTTTGACTAACAAAATCCAAACGTGTAATAATGATAAAAAACCTATTGTTGGCACGTTTGTGTGGGTGCGGTTGGGTATAGGATGTCCGGATATGAAATACAAATTCTACCAGGGGTTTCTACCTCCGCAAATCTTTATTTGTTCTTGAACATTGGCTTCCTAATCCATGTTGTAAAAAGCTGATTGGACGGCCCTTGCGATATAGTTATTACGTGTCACGCCATTCTCCGTACATGGTGTCGCACAAATTGATCCCTGTAGTACACCTGTAACCTACCTATAAAATGTACATTGTTTTCCGATGATTACTGCCGTTTCGCCCGATCTTCCCTACAGGATATTCGAAACAGTTCATATACCGTGGTCTCTACTTCCTACATTATTGAACTTGTTGGTCACCCTGTATTGTCTTGTATATGCTTTAAAGGAAAAATTTACTAGCTCTTCAACGATGATGTTTACCACTCAAATTATTGGATTGTGCTTGCGTAATTTTACAGTTAAGATAAAAAAAAGTGTGATTTCGAGCAGAAAATGTGAGTTTAGTCATTAATTGTTCATTTTTTTAAACCGTTTATCGGTTAATGTCGAGGGTGATATTTGTTGTTTTAATCTCACATGGGTCAGTTCACTCTTATTTAAGCCTCATCGCCCGTTTTTACAACGTTATTTTTTTTGAAATTCTTTTTGGTTAGTCTTTCCTAGATATGATTGCGAGCGTCTATCTTTTTAAGTACACAAGGGCAAAGGCTAGCCAGGTTATAGTACATTCTGGAGTGCATCTATCTAGGCTTAAAGTATCAGTATCAGATAGCAGTTGCAGATACTCCTGCCACGTGGAAAATTTTCGTTTTGCTTGAATTTTCGTCGTGTGGAGAAGACTGTGCTGCGAAAAAGCTCCTGAAAAACTCTGAAATCTACGTGCTTTTCAATTGGATAAAACGTTCCGTTGTTGACCAATGGCCATCTCTGGATTAAGTGCGTGGTAATTTGAATACCGTGCGGCTTGCTGACCACCACGTGGCCACTCGAGGCTATTTGTACTTTGTTTGGGACAAAAAATATATTCAGTGTCATTTGTGAGGAATTTGAAGAATTTAATCAGACCTTCAACAGGTCGATTTTCTGAATGCGATTGGACGTTTCCTTCTCTGAATTAAAATTTTGAAGCTGATAAAAACCTGAAGCCTCTAGTATTCTAGATTAGACTTTGATCTATGTTAATTTAATCGTTTGTGGCAATTAACCGCTCTGGTCGTTTTTTTGTTTCGTCGTAAGGTACCGTTCATTCTGCCGTTGTGTACCTTGCTGACCACTCAACTCTACCCGTGTCTGAACTGCAACTGTGTTATAACACTGTAACTAGTCTCTGCCTGCTTAAGATACTCTTTTTGTGTCCATTAACTGTGCCTGTGTATATTTTTTTGTACGTTGGTTGTGCGTTCTTCTACGTGGTGCGTGAATATATTTTTTTTTGCGAAATCGTCATGGATATCTTGTCGAAAATGAATGTTTTGGCTGGCAAAATTTCGCCACAAACTCCACCGCCACGTGTCTCGTCTCCGTTGACCAGCACAGCCAGTGTGGCCACTTCGACGGGCAGTCCTAGTCCGCCTCCTGATAAAAAACTAAGGTATATCCTATCATATTACTATTGTTTAAGTTTTGTATTTTGTTGTTTTACCACATTTGTGAATTGTTTTTTATTGTACTTTTAATTCGTTTGAATAGTTTGCAAATATTCGATGACGTGGCTTGTTTCCACTTTCCGTCAGTTTTTGTTATATTTTCGTGCTTTGCTTTTAACTGAACTTAGGAAATCTAAAAAAAAGGGGGTTGAGCAGTTTGTCCATTTTAGTGAAGTTTGATGGGGTCATCTTAAATTCAATCGTAACTAGACTTTGTAAGTTGGCCTTTAATGGTCCATTTACACATATCAGTTAAGTGTCCGTTCCGTCTCCATTCAACGGAATAAACCACTTGGAATGGATCAATACAGTGAAGTACATGTAGTTCTAGCCATTGCGCTAATCCGAGTGTTAGAAAAAAAATGCGTGTAGTTTCTTTGAAGGGTAGTTTGGACTAGGTCAGGTGGCTCGATCAAAAATTTGACCCGAAATATTGATCTTTGTACCCTATAACTGAATGGTTGCATTCGTAGTCATGATACAACTAACATTTTCTATGCGTGACTAACGCTTTTGGAGTCCAAACAGTTTCTACAAACATTCTACATATATTATCAGTCAATTGAAATATTTGAGTTTCAACAATAACTACCCTCGAAGGTTTTCATAAATTATCTACATGGGTTGTTCAAAATAGACGTAATTTCTGAAAAATACGTTAATCTTTTACTGTATTTTTTTTTTTTTTTTTTGATAAGCGCTAAATAAACATAGGCCTATGTCATGTAACCTATTTTCTCATAAGAATATGGCGAGTTCGAATCATTAAAATAAACTGTTCACCAACATTTTCAAGTGTTGTTTGCGATGATAAATTTGCCAGCTAGGTAACCAAGCTTTATCGTTTCGAAAACAATGATATATGCTTTATCTCTAAAACTCTTATCAAACATTGTGTTTTTTATTTACGAGTAAAATCTGGGCTAGTTTTTTGGGGATGTTGTTTTCACGACTACGTTTTGCGGGCGTATTTAGATAAGTTACATTTAGTCGTATGCGTGGCATACAGGGTGCCTTTTTTCTTGTCCATTGATCCTACTGTGAGTTTACTAACGTCTGCCTTATCCCAAAACCAAACATGAAAGGTTTAAAACTTTAGCCATAGGTGGCTTTAATCCATAATAACTTCCATGGAATGTCTTGAGCACATTCCATCGACACAATGGCTGATAATTGAAACTGACGATCAAACCACTTGATTATATTGTGGATTTCTTATTTAAATGTTGCCCCATTTATGTTTCGATCATCTTTTAAAAGCATTTGATGCGAATTAAATGTTATCATTTCTACCATTAGCCTTCAGTAATGCACATTATTTCTGGCATCAGCAGGACGCCCTGTATCCTTAACGATTTAATGCATATTATCTCTCAAACAAATGCGTGGAGGCGAGAAAATTTGGGGATTATGTTGTGTAGTAAACACGTGTTTATTTCTCCCTGTTCAGCACTGAGCATTTGCTATCTCTGCCTAATGAACAAGTTCCAATACGCCATGTTATTTTCGGATTGCAAAATGTCGAGAGGTATCTCCTAGGACACTATTTTTCTCATTGCGAGGCAAATAATAGCTGTGCATGGTTTCCGCCATTGTGGAAAGTTGGTGGTTTTTTATTTTTTCGTACGTGTTTAAATAACATTATTTGCATACACGCCGTACTTGTTATCTGTAGTCCTACGTGGCATGAGTTAATTAGTTTTGGTTTTTAGATCAGTCTACTTCATTTCGTGTCTCCTAATCACAGTCTGTAATAATCCCAGGAGGAAGTGTCGTGCGTCACCATGTTTTGAACGTACATTTGTGATTTTTGGTGTTATTTCAAGAACTAGGCCTATCGATGATATAGTACTCCCGATGTTATCCTCTCACTCTGTTATCACCTTTTGGTATCAACGGGTTTTATATCACTGCCTCGCCTTTTTATTTTTTTGCGCTGCGGTAGGCAGCCGAGGTTTTGTCAATTTGTCAACGATCTGGGAAGAATCTTGTTAATGCCTGTAAACCTGATGAATGACCAAGATTAAAATTTAATTACGTGTAGCATTTAATGATACAGGAATGGCGACACGGATTAATCGTACCTATATCTAATGTAGAGTGCACCTAAAAATAAACTTGATGCAATTTGTATATGGTTGTTGTTATCTAAAAACTGGCTTTTAAGGACACACTTTATACCAATGGGTCATGAGGGCCGTTAAAAAGTACACAGAAACAATAAGGACACTTTGTGCTAGATCGACGTGTCCTTCCAGGAAATGTGCTTAAATTTGTATTACCTCGGAAAAGTATGGAATTACGCTTAGTTCTTGTTTAGTTTCCTGTCTGAGTCGAAAAGTTTCCGTTAATCGAAAGGGTCCTTGAAAATTGAAGGAATGAGTCTTGAATTCCTTGAAATTAATTTGAAAACTCCAATTTTTGAATGTGCAGAAGTACAATAAAAGGGAAAATGTCCAAACTTGAATTGTAACAAGTTTAGAAAAGTTGACAACTGTGTTTAATTAAAAGCATTCACATAAATGCCCTGAAGTTTTGCATACTCTAATAGATTTAAGCGAACTTTCTGTTTACTTAGTGGGATTAGTGTGACCAAAAGCTAACCAATTACAGACTAAATCTTACACGCGCATGACATCCCATATCAACAGGATTTTTTTTTTATCCACGCTTAAAATATGTGAAGAGTATCAATGGGTTGCCTAGCAAGAGTTACGCATATTTGTTATGGTTTCAAAAGGCAAGGTTTCCAGGCAACTGAAGATAATTAAGATTTCGTATAGGGAATTTCCGATGAATTTGCGTAAGAACGTACGGCCATTCGACGAAACCTCTCAATTTCCATTAGATGTAATTACAATTTTAATTAAGCTTCAGTGAAAGTCAGTGCATTATTGCGTTATGACGTTTGTATACTGTTTTGTAACCATGCGTTTAAATGCATTGGTTGTCAGGGTTAATCTATAGTTATACAGTATAGTTCACTTGAGCAATGGCGAACGAATTCCCGCCAACTTAATCCTTTAGCTTTGGATGCAACCTATATGTAGGGAATTAATGTCAACTTAGGTTTATCACAACGTTATTTCTTACACCTGCTTGGCTTAATCGGCAATTAAACTTTAATTTGGCTCCATCTTCCATTATTCAAAACCTTTAAATCTGACATTTAATCAGAATTGGCTAGAGTAAATCTTGTGTTTAAGTCGAGTGCTTTATATATTCCACCAAACTTTAGTTAATACAATTTGAAGCAACCTGTCATATATGCTTTGCAAACTAAAATGTCAACGTGGCTAACGATTGCGGGTTAAAGCCGTCAATTACGTTTCAGTTCCCCGTCTTTTATCCAAAATAGTTTCTCACCTCTTGCTTTTATCATTATTCTCAATGTAATTAATTCTGCATATATCCACGATCCATTTCACTTAACCGAGCCGAAATGGATGCATTTGTGCTCTGGGGCGCCATCTTTGAAGGGATTGTCACCGTTAACGGTATTAGTCATCCCACCAGGAATCTAATTTAGCACGGCGCGATAATTTGATAAGTCTGAAGTAATTATTTTCTAATTTTTCACATTATTTTAATTCGGGAGGGCTGGCTGGGGTGGGGCTCGTCCGCCATATCAGCCGGCAGCTGGTGCGCCAATGATAATTTATGATCGGTTTGTGCTCAAGTTGACTGAACTCTGTATTTAAATACGGTATTGAGCAAATTGTATTGAACGAACGGTTGCATCTGGTTGTGCAGTTTTTGGCCAGATATGTTTTGAAGAGGAGAGGAACGGATTTAGTTCGCACTGTTCGAGTTTTTATATTTTTTAAGTTGGCGTGGATGGACTTTGGTGGGTCAGTTTTTAGAGAGAGCGATGATGGAATGCCTATGATAGATTAGGTGCAGATGTTACTTTAGGGGCTTTTGCTGACGTATTGATTTTTGAAAATGGCAGTTTTTTATATTATTATTCCTATGTATGATTGAGCGTCGTTTTTTACAGTTGTTGTGATTGCTCTGGTCTTTTGAGACTCGTATCATTTTTACGTGACATGCAAATTGTTGACCTGATGGTGAAAGAGAACAGGGTTTTAATTTGTTGACACGTACTTTGATAACCAACCTAATTTCTTATGAAATGGTTCTAAAAATGAAGTCACACCATTTTTGAGAGGCAGTTGTGAGAAAAATAGTGATTGGGGGTGGGGATAGTTTCAATGTGTTCATTATATAAAATTTCAACTTGGTTATCAGCGTGTCGAAAGGGGTACACTCCATTAATTTGGACATGTCGTTTTTCAAACCGTTATTTATTAAGGGACTGAAAGATTAGTTTAGTTTTAGAGACAAAATTAATTAAGCCATGGTTTTCTTGTTTCTCCTTCTTGCGAGAGATACTATTTATTAGCTCCAGCCGGAAACCCTGACTTCGACGGATGTGAATGTATGCGCATGCGTTCCGTGCGTGTTGAATGCGGGTATCACGTGTACGTGCTCTTCGATCTGTTTTTGCATATTTAGTTAATTGGGTAATTATTGTTAATTACTTTTAGATGAACGCTTATGGGTGTAATGCGATGTCCCCTTCACCCCCATAACAACATATCAAGCTTAATTTTAGAGGTGATACATTTATCAACTAAGTATATTCAATAAACATTTCAAACCGAGTTTGCAAAAAATCTATCGTCAAATCGATTATTCAGAAATGTATTCCTAAATTTGATATTAAAGTTGATTTAGGTTGGGTTAGGATCGATGGTAGAACTTCATGGATACGAATCTAAAAGACGTAACAAGGCGCTTATGCTGGAAATTTGTAATATTTATAAAGCTGCGCAAATAATCTAAATAAATTATGTTCCACATTTGGTTGAATGCATTGGCGATGGCATAAATTTGCATATACATATTTAAAGATAAGTGCCCTATCTTTAGCATCTGGCACTGAAAACATTGCAAATATGCATATGTACTTAATGTAAGTATAATTTGCAGTATTCGGATTCATAATCGATGTACGATTTCCATGTGCTATGCGATTTTAATTTGTACCAGATATCAAATAACATCTAATTAAATCACCAGTTAACGGGCGGTTCATTATTTCCTGTAACTGTGTTTTTTCTTACTCAAGCATTTGATAATTACCGAATAAGCACTTAAGGCTGTTAAGTTAATCTTTGTTGTATTTCATTTAAAATACTTTATACATGATGTTCTTTAGGACCTCATTTTAGTATTTAATGAATATGCAGAACAGTTACTTAATTGTTTGTTTAGTATTTAGATTTGAGGTACGTATATTAACTGTTGTAACGTTTTATTATTGTTGTTTAAAGTGAATTCAATCAACTTTCAATTAGATAAATATATATATTTTTTCTTTGCAAACACAACATTAGATTTCTCTAGAGAAAAGTGCAGTTTGAAGAATTCTTTCTGCAATTGATTGTTAAATATTTGGTTTTTATAATGGTTAATTATTGATTGTAGTTTTAGACTTAGTAACTGCATGCATTATGTGGATAAGGAAACAATTTGATCTGCTTCTGAAATGCTAAAAAAAAGCAAATTAGCGAAATAAATAAATCTTAAAATGATTGTTGCACGGAACGCATCATAGGTGGCGTTGAGATTTTCTAAGAATTCTATTGGCTTTCCAGTGTCTTTTCCCCTCGTGTAACCCTTCCATATGGGTGAACGTGTTCCCTATCGTGTATTCGGTTTACTCCGGTGTCGGAATCTGTACCCTAGAGTGACAGAAACGGAAATCAGTGGCGACACCGATAAGACAGGTTGCTATTGGAAGGAAATAAAACTGCAACATGCAACGATAACCCTGATAGAGTTTTAGGCCTACCAGATGATGTCACTGCACGTATTCTCATCATGTGTCATTTCCAGTCCCGAATTCAGTCGTAATTCAGGTGCTTGCTTGTTTTCTTTTTTTTTTTTTGCTCTCACATATTTCGTTTACCTTTTGTCTTCCACAAGACGCCATCGAGCAAAAAAAAGCAATTCTATATATTTGCGATGCTTCAGTGGTCTGGAGAGATTGCAGTATTAGGCAATAACACATGGTTGTCAAAAGCAGGAAATTTGCAACAGTTTGCTGCTATTTTCTGCTGCGATTCTGCTAATGAGGATTCTTTACTGCGTACTTCACGGTACTTGTTACGGTGTTTGAAAATCCTATCAATTTGTATCCTAGCTGCATAATGTTGTTGTTAAATAACGTGCACTTGGGTCACTGACATCTGTGTAGTTTTACTTTTCTTTTGTCTTGCTCTAGAATAAATTTAGTAAATGTGAAAATATTTCAGCACGAATCTTCACTTAACTTGGCACTTTATGGGAAAATAAATTTTGCATACAAGTTAGTGTATATTCACTTGGAAATTTATTTTGTTAAAGCTGGTGTGCTTTTCGAACATCTATGTACGTATCAGTGTTCTTCCAAACCCGGAATAGTTGGGGATAAGTTAAGCCTATCCAGTAGTTAATTTGCTTTAACTTGACCAGTTATTGTTACTTATCATAAAAGTAAAGAGATGGGGCACTCGGTCAACAATGTATCTATTGACATAGGGAATTTCCCTTTTAAGTTACTAGGTTTAGCATAGATCAAAACATTTTGTCTACTCGTACATAAAAGAACGCTTCAAAATAAAAAGACAGTGGTAAATTATGTTCTAAAACAATTTTTGGAGCAATATGGGAAGACAAGATGCTATATGTTAGGCATGTTGTCATATTATTGAATTTTCAATCGTCAGGATGGTGAGGGGTATATGTTTTGAAAACTCGAAAAGCCAGGGAAGGAGAACATTTCCTTTGTGGGGGAAGGACCCTATCTTCAGTCCACTTCTTATTCTTAAATTTGAAGCAACACCCTGTATACCGCGGAAGTTTTTTTATGGCGGCATAGCGAATCTGAATTTGCTATTTCTGCGGCATGCACGCAGCGCTATGCGCCAATAACCAATCACTTTTGATGAAGTAATTTGCCGTAAAAAAGGGAAACAAAAAATCCTGCTAAAATGGTTTAGGTGCCTTATGATTGGATTTACTCGCAATCCACTTTCTACGTCGTTTATTGGGATCTGATTCAGTCTCCTCGTAAAACTTCGGACCATTACCGTGGTACGTCTAGCGCACCATTCTGAGGGAGAGCGTAATTCGGAGCTAGGCTTTAATACGGCGCTTCGAGGCTTTTTTATGGCTTCATCTCCGTACTTGGGGATGCATACAGCGGCCCTAATAGCTTTTTCCTACGACAAGGTGCGCTTTCTTCCATTGTCTGTTTGGGCCGGATTAGAAGGATGATGCCAGCGCACTAATGCGTCGCACGGCCATCAAACAGGTGTCTTTTCGCCAATAAAACTCGGTTATAAAGGAGCTTAAAAACCCGGCTCCTAATCCCGCTATAGAGATTCAATTTGACGTTAGCGAAGCCACGGGAATCTGCGAGAACTCGCAGAATTAAAGTTAGTAGCCAGGACGAAGCCAGCATCGTTTATTTTCTTGACCATGTATAGTAAGCCTTTGCTGTATTGCATCTCAGAAATCAATGTCTTACAGTACACACGTCCTGTAGTATACATCCGGAGACTCGTGGGGTTCCGCTAGGGACATTGCTAGTTTACACTCGTGCTGCTATCTAATACAAATGCGAGGGTAAAATCCATCTCAGTTATTACATCTGTAATCTAGTCGACAGTATAGTCGCGTTAACGATGGACCCAAATTTGATCAATGCACTTTAGTGTGCATTCTGCGTCTACCCTTACTGGTTTTCAGGTGCTCGACTTTTGCTATTGTGCTTGTAGCAGGGTCTTTCTTCTGACATCACTTCAGGTAGAAGTTGCAAATATTCCACTTTGTTAGTAAAACCCAGCGATTTAGTACGTTTCTTCTATAGAAACATGATATGTGACCAATAGTTTTCTGGGCAAACTTTCGGAACATGGTTGATGTCCTATAATAGGGCAATTCCAGCATTTTATTATAGAGAACCAACTGCTGACCTTAAAATAGTAGGACACTTCCTGGGGTGTTGTCTACAGACAAGAGAGTAAATTATGTAGCTTAGTTTGTTTGAAAACATGTAATGGTTCCAACATGGTCATTATCTAAAAATGTCCTCGCGTACGATGTATGTACGGCAGTCTATCATGTATAAGCCCTGCATAACTCGTTTGGAAAAGGAGTCCAATTCTTGGTTTCGTTCGTAAGAAAACCTAACTTGTAATACAATCTCTGCCCATTACGTTGCCGGAGCTGAAACACAAAAAAAAGATAGCACAGGGAAGTAATCAGTGGACAGGGAACATAAGAAAGGCACGCAGAAAGAGAAGACTTCCATTGCTGCTATAGTAGATAGCTAGGCCAATTTAAATTTGGCCCTTTAAAATTGGAGACCAAGGCAGTACTCCTTGTGCGCGCCACTCGAAGACATATATAGTGTTGTGGAAACCGGCGATATTTTGCATACATCAAAATCGTTGTATAATACAAGGGAGAGAACGTATTTCGTTAGTAAAACTGGGTCGGTCTAATCTAGGGACTCGAGGCTCGCTGGTATTTTTGAATAGATTAAATTGCACGTACGAGGGGTATTCCTAGTCTCCGTGGGAGGGCGATGTTTACGTTATAGGGAATGTTTTCCACATCACTCGTCGATAGAACCGAATTTTTGTAGATTTTGTTTCTTACTGATGCTTATTTTATTGAAATCCGCTGTTTTGCTTCCTGTTGGATGCATCGGATTCACTGGAGGCTTTGTAGTCCAGAAGTTTTCCCCAGATCGAATTTGCATTTTTTCTTAAATATACAAATTGAAGACCTGTTAAATTTAGAAATAAACAGAACTTGGAAATAAAACATTGTCTTCATCAAATTCCAGACAACTGATTTTTAATTTGAAACGAGATTCCATTTATAGCTCTATTTAATTTTCTTTAGAATGGAGGAATGGTGCAACGTAGGGGTCAGTTCATGTTATTTTCGCAAAAAACAATTTATTACAATATTTGACATAAGTTGAAGATTTTCGTGAAAATGTAACCGAGAACTGTGATGTAACTAATTATGACCAACCATGAAAATCAGTCTAAATGGCTTCATTGCCCAAATAAACAGCTGTCCAGTCTAACCAATAGTAGTCGCCTTCACGCAAGGGACTGGTAACACCAGTTTGGAGGCCCAGTTTTAAAAACTACGCATGCGCAGATGTGATCACGTGTTTTTGAGCGTGCGGAGATTACCATCCTCTCGTGTGAAGGAGCCTATTCTCCTATATTAGGTGTTTTATAGGAATGCTTACATTAGCTACCTTCACGTGATAGCTGGTATAGCCACCAGCTGAAGATACTGTCAGGGATATTTGAATGTACTCAGAGTACAGCGTGACCTGGCTGGTGTCGCCAGCCCTCGCGTGCCATTTCACAGACGCTAAAGCTTAAAAGCACCTCAGGTCCTAGTATCTATCACGATCGTAAATTCGGAATCCAGCGTTTGTTTTTACGCCATGGCATACTATTTTTTAGAAGAAAAAGACCTCACATTTGCGCAATATGCTTCGCCAGAATTTGTGGCTATTCGCTGGTTCTGGTTAAAGATCTATTGCTTGCAAATGGCACAGCCTTCGCTACTCCTGTTTAAAGCACGTTTGACCAAAGGTGCATCGATACGTTTCGCGACGGCGTCGCTAGATGGCGCTGCCACTCGCGGGTTTTCGTCGCTTGTCTGGTGTGGATTCACATCGCAGGCATCGGTGAAAACGTAACATCCTTCAGTTTGTGGAAGGAGACGGACGGAGAGAGAACTAGCGGAGAGGAGCTCGGGCTAAGTGCTATTTAGTGTGAACAGCAATTTAGCTGGGAAAAATAGTGATTCCGTACGACCACGCAAATAAAGCCACTTGAACCAAGTGCCAAAATGCCGTTTTTGGCTTAGTTTTTTTTTTGTCGATTAAAAGCAGGAGAGCGAACGGTTTGTCCAGTTCCGAATCTGCATTCGGCAATTCAGCCACCCGGTTGGCCTACAAATTCAATTGTTTGTTTTTTACCCCCTCACGTTTTCTACCTGTCAAACTGGCCTCTTTCACTGCTTTGCCATTTCCTCGAGGTTGCTGTTGCATTTTGCCAGAAGTGCTCAACTGCTCAACGTGGAGGATTTCACACCTTGCCTCATTTTAAGTTTTAAAGCACTACTAACATTGTTGCTCTCCATCTTACTGCAAAGGTGACAGGGGCTGCCATCACCGCTTAACCGAAGTGTATTGTCACTTGAACTTTAACCTCGCCTTTTTGGCCAATACAGATTTTGTGCTTCAGTTCGGACTTGTTGGGATTGTGCTCGCTAAGCACGTCGGGATATAAGACCGTGTGTGACGTTTTATCACCCTCCTCGTTGGCCCAAATCTGGTTGGGACTGGCAGTCAGTGTGGCGTGCTGAACAACAGTGTGAAACCTATCATCCATCAAGACTTGATACTGGTTGGGATTAGCATTGGACATAACACTCGTCCTGGTATCGATGTGCAGCCATCGACAACAAGTACAGTTTTGACAGTAAGACCTGCTTAGGTTTGACGAAGAGTCAGATCTACCTTGATCGACTGTGCAAAGCATCAAAATCCATTGAGCCATACAAGGTGTTCTTATACCCTTGCAGAGCTGGTTGGGATTAACTCTTGGCGTGACATTCACCCTGGTGTGCTTGTTGTTGCATAACAGGGCAGATTCAACCATCGACAACAAGTGCCAGAACCTGGTTGGGTTTGGCAAGGAGCGCGACGATCGCAACAAGGCAGTTCCGGAGGCACAAAAGATGGTGACCCTAGAGTTATTTTAGGCGCTTTCCTCCCCCTTTTTGGCACCCGTTGCATGCTCTGCTCGGAACCCCCCCAGTCTTCATCACGGATTTGTCCGTAGTCGCCCAGCCTTTGTGGACGCTTCAGGATAGAATCGGCAAGGCGTCGCCGTGCACCCTGAGGCTGGATGTGCAGAAGCTGGGCGCCCAGCTGCTGGCCCAGATCCTCTACCTGAAGAACCACCAATTCCGGCTGTCGTCGCCGTCGTGCGGCGCCACCGGTCGCGCCCGCTCCGTGCTGGACCTGGTCGCCGCTACCTCCTTCAAGGCCCACCGGCCGCTGAAAGCCAGGGCGTCGCCGCCCAGTGCCCGAAGCCCCTCGGCCGCCGCCGTGGCCGAAGCGCAGTTTCTGCTCAATGCACTGCTGAAGGCCAGGAGGACGAGCGCCGCCGCCGCCGCCACAACCACCACCACCACCAATAACGTGATCGGCAGACCTAGGGCAGAGAAACGACGTGTCCACATGCCGCCGGACATGCCTGGAACAGTCAAGTGAGTTTTCATGTGTTACATCCTCCTTTTGGGACACCCTGAACCTACCTGTCTGAGGGTTGTGCGCAAAGTGGTTGCGATGGTTTTTCAATGTCCTCCAAGACCCTTTCAAAGAAGAGCTAGTGGGATCAGTTTTAATAAAATATTATTGAGGGTATTATTAGGATATGGTAAATATCGATCGATACAGATGGTCCTATAACTACCATTAAGCAATAGCTTTTCGGGAATCATCAGAAATCTTCATGTGCAAAATAATTATAGTAGAAAGTTTTTGAAATACTTGTTTAGATCAAGGAATGTATTGTACAACCAAGCTAATACTGGTTAATGTATTCTGATGTGATATTGGATAAGTTAAAAGCTTGATTCTTGCACCATTCTGAAGAATTGATTGGAAGTTGAGGTTTATTCTGATATACAGTGGGATCTGGCTAATTTGGACACATCCGGAGTAGTACTGTTTCATCATTTGCTCTATTGACGTTTTTTGTTCATCCTCAAGTTGGGGTCGTTCCCCCATTAACCGGCGCTTCAAATAGCCGGAATCAGCCGCAAGTGGCTTGGGTAATCGAGCGTTGTGACCCTTGACCTTTTATAAACCAAAAGCTCAACCCCGTTTGATTTGTACATGCACCAGAGGTTGGCGGTGGACCCACATCGTCTGAAGAATCCATTAAGACAGTCTGTATTAGCGGGAAAAAAATCATTCCGAAAATAATCGATATATTCACCAATGTCTTCAGAGGGAATGCGGCATTTTGTACACGCTGTAGAAACACCTTGGTATTTGCAAAGACTGTTGGAATGCAATTACATCGTCTTGGGTATCCTGTAAATTGTTGAATTTACAATCTTTCTTGCATCAAGCATGATTGCTTGTTGATTTTTTTGTCCTCCTGGGATCTGGTCGTTTTGTAATTTTTAAATCTCTTGTGCAGAATAAGAAAATAGATACGGTAATAACGGATGTTGGATTTTTTTCTTCAGTTTTCCAGAAAGCATTTTGCGTACATATTCTGTGGTTAAAACAGAGCTGTCATTGGCAGATTGTAGTTGGTATATTTTTCTAACGGAACTAAATTTCGACACCAAATTTGAAAAGTCTGGGTAGTGAGTGCAACCAGCTGATCCGGAATTCATCTCTTCTGCCCTGGGTTATATCCGATTGTTAGCTCTGGTAGGGAAATCGGTGCCGTTTGGCACTTTGCCTGACAGCGCCACCGTCGGCATGACAGCCAATTGCTGTAAGTTGACGTAAATTTTGATAAATGGCCGTTTGACTCCGCGCATCTTCCTCCGCTTTCCTGGTGGCATCATGGCGAATATTAATGGACCACATGCGCGAACACGTGGCCCATCCACAATTCATAAGATATATGTAGGCTTGTGCCTGGTTGGTTTTTTGTGTGGGAGTTTTCCATACCACCAGCCCAGACCTCAAGGTGTACGTAATTTATGGACCTGTCTTGCAATGGTGGCTATTGCGTATAGGCATCACTGCGCAAAAAGAGGTCTGTGACCATAAAAAGTGAAAGTGGTTGGTTTTGCAACCGGAAGTAGGAAGGTATATTTGGACGACGCCACCTTTTCTGATGACTCTTTAAGTCTTAATTTGCTTGGCCGGGCTTTAACAGCATAACTTATGTGATAATTATGCACGATTGGCAAAGCGACATGTTGCACTTTTATCTATTGGACCATCTCACGTTATTTCAAGGTGGTGCAGTAATTGTTATTTATGTGGAAATCGTATATCCGGTATCAAATAGTACGTGTTAAGGTTGTAACCAATAGAGCGGTCAAAATAAGGAGTAGTTTTGCTTAATCACTGATTTGTTTCATGGTTTTCGTGATTTCTCCATAATCGTGACATTTTCCAAGGTGAGAATGCTTCAAAGAGCCTTAATAAAAAACTGTCACTGTCAAAAAAACAACATCAGAGGTATTGAGGCCATTATATCCCAGTATACTATAATTTATCATAATTTAATTATAATTCTAGTGTAATGTTATTTGAAATTCCCTAACTTTAAATCGCCATTCTGTTTTCATTTTGTAAAGAACAACGATGATACCTTAGTAGTTTTATAAAAGGTTACTAATTATTATTTCATATTTTTCATGTTTGAAAATTGACCTGTCGGCTGGCTGTTGGCATTACATCTTCTCAGTCTGCTAATTTTCTTCCACCCTCTTCTTCTTCTTCTTCTAAAACATTAATGCAGGTGTGTTGAAAATGTGACACGAAGAGAAATGGGTGAAGAAAGCAACAACAGCCAACAGCTGATGTTGAGCTATATAACATTTTTCTACTTTCACCGTTCCCACATGTCATTCGTCACTTGGAGAATATTTACAAAGTAAAATATTGAACGAGGACGGGGCAAATTTTGCGTACGTCTTAGCAACAGAAGGGCACTCCAAATTCGCTTCCTATAAATATATGAATTCATAAGCTTGCTAAATGCAAGCGAGGGAGGCTTTTTTTCCCTTCCAAAGCGTTGTGCAAAGGCCGCCATTGACGGCTAAGTGAAAGACGCTAAATCGAACATTAATGTTATTCACTCCTTTGTAAGCACTTTTATTATGAGGCATGATGGCTGTCTGAAAGTTATTGTCACTCGGATTTGCACCAATATGGTTATGATAAGTATACGATGGTGATGGCATAAATAATTGGATTGGAGATGCATGATCGTGGCGCCATCTCTTGGTTATTTTTGCAAGTGAATATCAAACGCTTTCTTAAGTCGCTTTATGGATTCGTTCTGTATAAACGATCAACAGGTTCTGTTTTAACGAAATGTATGTACGAGTTTTAGATGTTTTATCTTATTTCGCGAAAAAGTATCTTGGCAGAAACTGCATCTCACAGGTTTTTAGAGAATGTAGCTGGTAGCTCCACCTGTTGTCGAATATCCGATCAAATGAGCCATTTCTAAGATAATTCAGGCAAAATTTGTCTCGAAGATCGAGAAAAATGGGCTAGGCTTGCTTAATTATGTTACTCGAAAAATACACGCATAATCTTTTATTGCAAAGTGGAAATGCAATGCGTTATTTCCCATTTAAACTTTTGCTTATCTGCGGGGAAAATTGCATTTTTCCAAAAAGCATCTTTAGGATGGAAATTGGTCAATTTGCTTATTTCGCATCTTGTTTGTGTACAGCGTGTGTGCGTAATAAGCATTGGCATCTAGCAGATTGTTATTCATTGATAAGGTAAGCCTAAGAGCAACGTGAGGGCTTAGGCCTACCTCGTGTTTTATACGCAGTTTCGCAATCAGATTATATATGCAAAAATGTACTTAAAACGGGGTTCGCTAGAGCTTAACATTTCGCTAACTAAATGCAATTTATGATAATGTAATTTCAAATTAGTTGCGTAGCTGCGTTAAAACATGTAAAGATGGAGATGGCGAACGGTAATTCCTCGTGATGCACCAACAGTTTAATTTGCCAGAACAGTTTTTAAACATGTTAAAAACGAAAAGTGGTGCATCAAATCGATGCAGTGGCGATGGAATAGTTTTCGTGTACAAATCTCGCAATACAGGGTGTTCCAACAGGGTACCGTGAATCTGAAATGCGTTTGAATCATTGGCAGGTGATATTTTAAAAGTTGGCAAGACAAAATTCATGTCACAACTTGTCGACGGTTTCGTGTTCATATCATACAGACGTGAATGGTAGAAATGTATAGCCGAGGGAAGCCCATTCTTGACACTCTTCAGTGGTGCCATCTAACGTTGCATTCTTACTGACTTTGGAATTTGCGGCCAGTTTTAATTGGAGACTGCATCATTTGACAAATGTTTTCGTTTTTCTTGATGCCGAAGGCGCTCTAGCTTCTAGAGTGGGCGACTCTAGCTCATCGATTTGCATTCTTAAATTTCGTGGTTAATTGCTATGCGTAATGAGTTAACTCGTCTGTTCGAGTGGATTTTCCCTTTTGATCGAGCGAGGCCTATCTCTGTATTTTCAGCCTTATTTCTTGTGTCTCGTGGAGTGGAATTTATGCATTTAATTGCAGTCGAATCGCTGAAAAGTATGTTGCTTACTCTGGAATTTCCCTCATTTCGTGGCTAAGGATTTCCTGAGCTATCCGTTTTTGCTATTGGCAAAGCAAGATGTGCCCGGAATGGATGTAACGCACCAAGAAATGCCGGAATTAAAATTCCACATTATTGGGAAATGGATCTAATCATTCTAGGTTTTCCATCCTAAACATTGCGTTTCTAATGATGGTGAAAAAAATGTTCATCTCTCCCCACATTGAAATCTGGTAAAAAAAATTGCTTCATCAGCATCTCCAAAGATCAGATTTCTCCATGTTGATATCTTCATTTACATCTTTTTTTAATTGAGCATATAAATTGCATGCAAATTTCAAAGTTGACATTGCTAAATTTTAATCATTGTCCTGTATGTTTTATGAACCACATAAGTAAGGTAGAAAACGCAGGTACTGTAACATAGGGTTTACTTTTTTTATTGTGACGTACATAACGTAACACGTTTTTGACGAAATCTAACAGGGACATCCTAAAATCTTGTTTATTGTTCAATAGTTTCATCATGTTTCTTTCGTTAAAGGCAACAGTGGGAATTTGTAAGCAGATGTTATTGTCCCGCTCGGTGAATATGTAATTTCTATTTACTCACCACATACTAATCGATTGGCGTATGTCAGCAAAGCCCATTTTTGGCTGTAAGTGTTGGATTCATGGTTTAATTCGAGCATTATTTTCCCCCAGAGGGTCCACTCGCAACACATTTACTTATGGCTTTTTTTTATAATGCAATTAATGTTACATTTTTATTGTCCTGAATTCGTCATTGGTGAACTCAATAAACTCCTCGGTGTGACCGCATAAATATTTTAATTAAACCCGCGCCTCAGTACAGTATTTACAATTTAATGGAGTGCCAGAAGAGGGGAGAATCATCTGGCGCCTGCATTATTTATGGAAATTATCTATTGTCTTATAACCCTGGAATTAATAAATTGGCTTATAAATGCTGACTTGTAGGAACATAAAGCATTCATCTGTCTAGATATTTGAAATTGGCAACTCGCAATATAAACAAATATTTGTGTAACCCCCTTTTAGATGACAAAAGCTTTAACACATTAGGTGGCGCTGATGTAAACGTTGCACAAAGACAACATGCGGAAATGGATTTAATTGACAGTAATCCACACAAATTAATACATTTACACAATAATGTATATTGCGAGAGTTTGGTGATGCATTGAATTTGTACAGTATGTGGATCGATTGTAATACAGCAGGTCTAAAAAGTCAAATGCTTTTAAAAAAGACCCATTGTTTATATTTCAACTATGGGACTCATAAACACTAGCCCCATCTGTCTACCTCATTGATGTCATGTATATTTTCAAATACGGTGCTTTTGGGGCTCTCTCCAAGTTTGAGGGCACCGTTCCAGAAATGTCTTCATGCATTCATTGGACGTTGCGATAAGGAAAAAGAAAGTAAATTTTCCCCACGTTGTTGTACGTTCCTGGGATTTCCTGGCTCTGTATACCAGTGTTGCCCATACTGTTGTTATCAAACATGCATCTATCAAGGTTTCTTGATAGCTGGCATGTGCTTTGCGGTGGCCGCTTTAAACCGAAAACAGGTCAGGTAGAAATTTGGGAGTTTCTCCCCCAAGAGGGTCGACCAACCACAGAGAAACTAGACCACCAAGCAACCCCAGTACCCGACTACCTTGCCTGGCGGTTTACCAAACGTTCTTTCCAATCTAGATTTATAAAGAAATTTGAAATAGCGGTGGCAGTCACGTGTCCAAGGTCTGCGGTTGGCTTCCATACGTGAAGGATGTTTTTCAATGACTTTTTTTTTCTTCTTCTCCTCATCCTCTCGCTCCGTCTGATGTAATAGAGTAATATAGAATTTAAGATTACTCTCGGGACAATATCGCAACGTTTTCTGCAATATTAAAACGAAATGCATGATCAATTTTATTACGGCGCTCCTCTATGACGCATCATGGCTCTAATGTGTATAAAAAACGCCGCAGAAATTGGCGCCTGTACACGCGTAAGGCATGTTTTATATTCAGCCGCTCTATCTAATCAAATTAATAACCCGACGAGCTGTTGTCGGTTCTTTGATTGAATAAAATGCGGGCTAAATACGTGTTTAGGCGAACAAATTCGTGCATTAAACGAATGACGCTAAGCGTTTAGGCCGTGCGGTCCGTGTATCGCCCAAATTCAATTTTTAGTTTTGTCAGCACTCTTAATGAGGGAAAATTGCGTTTTACACGGAATCACGATTTCTGGGATTTAGCACTAATTTCATTTTAAAAGATGTTGTTCGGCTTGGAATTTAGCAATGCTCCCCTTATTAATTTAATGTAGGTTGTTCAAATAGCCTCTGGAAAAAGCACCATTGCTCAATGTATAATATATACTGTACACAACAGTTTCTTAACTTCATATTTGTTTTGTGTACGTTTTCTGTGGCTGGAACTACCTTTTGCGAAATTTGTAACATGGGTTTGGGCATCTAATTTGTAGCAGAGTTCATCCAAGGTAAAATTTGTGAGGCAGTTTAATGAGGGCGAATTACTATACGTGGATTTTTTTCTGAAATATGCTCCTATAGCACTGGTTTGCAGGATATGCATACAAAAAACCTTAGTTTGGACTCGACTATCCTGTTTAATAAATTACCTATGCTTTATTTGGCCTATATTACTCGCAACTTTAATGTTTTCAAAGCACTAGGCATTATGAAATGTCATAAAGAGCGTTAGAATGACGTCACCTAACGGGTTGCTATCATTGGAGTTATGTCATGTTTTTGTTATCTTTAAGGATGATACTGACAAACGACGTCCTAACAATGATTAATGTTGTTTAGGCACGCATTTTGATACTGTCACAGTATCGTACTTATCTTTAAATTGTTTACGTGTAACAACGAGAGATTACGTATATAGCAAGGACTTTTTATCTGTTGTGTTGCAGCGATCCATGGCGTCACTTGGAAACTGAAACACATTAGGATATTGGAATGCTTAATGCAAATACTATGTTCTGTTTTTAAAAAAAATTGAATTCGTCAGAAAATTTACCAGTTCTAAGCAGCCCTGTAAATAATAACAATTTCAAGATGATATATCAAACATATAATCGTCGTTTATCTTTTAGTAACTTTATAAATTTAATAGCTCTAGATTAATAACCACTAACTGTCAGGTGGCAGAAATTCTGATTTCTTTTAAATAGAAACTAAGTTTAGCAGTAATGAAAATAAAAATATTGTTGATCGTGCAGTATTGCCATATTTTCTCAATTGAGATCGAATAGTTTTTAAAATACATCTTTAAACGCACATTACTGTTTTGTTTAGAGGAAGAAATTTCTTTAGGAACGAACTGTCCTTTCGGAACATCCTCTAAGTATTACTAGCAGCTCGCACAAGCATGAATGTGCGAAATAATTTAGTACTGGATAAAAAAAAGGTCTCGGACATTTCATTTCTCAAATACCGGTCATCTCGTTAACCGCTCGCAGACTGGAAAATGTTTCGCGTTACAGTAACACGGTGTGAAAGTAGCACGAAATTGGTCATTTCTTTTTTTTTTTTCTCCTTCTTCTTGCCTACGATGTAAGATTGTCCAGCAGTTTAAACGATGTGTCCTCCTGATACGATAGAGATAAATTAGTCTTTGAGAATGCTTTTTACGTACCCTTACTTGAACAAATGTTCTCGCGACTTCGCTTGATTGGACCAAGTTAGATCTAATTCGGTAATATGGGAAGATTGCCAAAAAAATAAACATTGTTCCCAGTCTTTACATTGGAAAAAAAGGCATTTGCCATTTGTCCTCTGTGCGAACCTTTACAAATGATGGATCATTTGTTAGATGTAACCAATGGGTTGCCAGCCATCGTTTTTTATTTCCTAGCAAAAAAGTCAAGCTTTTTTCTGAGGAGAGGTTGGCTTGACCAGGTAATGAAAGTGCAGGTTTTTCCTCTATATATGATTTTTTTTGTTCATATCGATGTTGTTCTCTGAACTTGATTTCAGACTTAAGCACCCTGGCTATATATTTTTTCCCCGAATGGTCTGGTCACTTTGTCTTCTGGCGTATATAATGCTTGACTGGTAGTACATTCTGTTCGTCTACCAGATAGGGAACTGGGATGGAACATGGGTCCATTTAAAAATCGATAATTGAAATCAACGGACCAAAAGTATAGGTTTTCATTTGATCTGATTTAATGCTATTTGAACCGTGATAAATCACTCGTCCGGACGTGGCGCTTGATGGACGGTTTTCTTGGAAGGGTCAGCGGCTGGTCAATCGCTCACAACTGAACTGCATCGGCCTGTATTGAATAAATGTGTTCAGCAAAATTTTGATAAAAATGACCGCAATTTTTCATTCGCTAATTACATGTATGGCAAAAAGAAAATTTACTTTTGGCAGTTTTAGGACAAGTAGGCACACGTATTACAAAATATATTGAGTATAAGTTTTTCCTTCCTTGGAGTATTAGCTAAAAGGGAACATTTCATTAATTAGAGAAAGTAATTAGGTTATCTAATACGTAATAATAACACCAAAAAAAGTATATGAATTTTGTAGATAATATAATTAGCAAGACGTTTTACATACATAGTGTCTTTAAAGCAAGATCATCCTCTTAATTGATGATTAAACTAGCTATACATTATATTATAGTCTTACTGTTTAGAAACTTTAGATGATGATCTTGCTACTGAACTACTTCTTTGAAAACTGGTTGAACATGGATTCAATGTCAGATGACCTGTTTTTAAGGAAGTTGTGTGGGTGTTTGTTATCGGCTATTAGATGTAGGACTGACTAGTAAAACATGACATACAAATATACTGAACTTCACATTGAAAATTCTGAAAACTAAACCTTGGCATTAACCCATTGTCAAGATCACGTTATTAAATACCTCTTTTATGACAGAATTACCTCACGTTTTCTTTACTTTTGGCCAAAAAGAAGCATGACGCATTTTAAACATGCTTAGAATAATGGTTTTCCGTAATAACTAAACTGAATTGGATTACATCGAACAAAATGTGCAACTTTCACTTTATCATCCGCGTACGATATACATACAGACTTTATGAATGTCCTGAATATGTCGTTATAGATTATATGTAACAAGCCATCATTTTGATTTTTAGAAGAAAAAAAATGCGGTAAAATTGAGATATTGCCATGTCGTTTATAACACGTTCACTGTACAGTCCTAGCCAATGCGGACCTTTGGGTGGATTTGAACGTTTTTTTATATAAAAAAATAACACATTGCTGATGCGGATGAAATAAATGAGAGGAGATTGATCATGACCAGCGTGCGTATGTATGACCCTTCTTGTAGCCACATTTTATCCGTCATGTCCGTGTGACTGATTTTTATATTTAAAATATCCAAGGAAAAAAATGGCGCGACTACAGGAGTTCTGAGATGGTGTAGCACTATACTGACAATCTCTTGTCTTCGTCTTTTTACTATCTGTGATAAATTGACAAATTTCAGTAGGGTGAAAGTGCTTCGAGATGGGGAAAAGTGGTTTGTCAAGTCATATTTCCATAGGCTGAGCCGCGAGTTTGGGATCTATAAATATATGGTGCTGAGGACATATCTCTTCCTTTTTTTCTAGGATAGTTTTGAGGAAATCGAAAAAGTATATTAGTTGAATGGGGAGTACATTTTCCATACTGGTTTTCTGGGATGTTTTCTTTTTCTAAAAATATCTCCCAAAAAGAAAAATCTTGTGTGCCGCAAACGTACAAGAAACGTCAGTGTTTCATCTGGACTTTTTCAAAACTTCCTGACAAAATAAAGAAAATATAGTCGACACCGAGATATTGCTTTGTGACACCACAAATGTGTTGCTTTCAATGTGGTTCTCATGTTCTGAAGGATGCCATATTGGATATGGTGTGCCTGGGAACACGCTGCATTTAGGTAGTATGCTATTTTCTCACATTTGCAAAACTACACCATGAACGAAAGCTTTAGTTGTTGTTGTTATTATTGTCTGAAAAACAACAATATTTAAGCTAAATACGTGCACCACAGAAATTCCAACAGTACAGGGTGGTTCATTTTTGTTATCAGATAAAACTTGAGGTTTTGATCGCTCTATTTACACTTGACTGGGGTTGCTTATGCTTGGAATAATTAATTTATTAGTGTAGTCAAGGTCTTGCATGGTTTCGGTACAGTAATTTGACATTTAAAACATGAAACGAGGCAGCATGCGTGATATAAAATACAGATACTGTATAATCACCAGTTATATTTTTAATTTATGGTTTCGTATAGAAATTTATTAACTTTTCAACAGTAGCTTTACGGTTCAACCGTGCAAAGCCAAAAAAGGTACGTATGCCAAAAAAATTATTAAAAAAAACCGCTGGCAAGGTTAACACTAATTTTAACAAAATGTTTCAACAGGGTCTGTGTTATGAATAAATCTTTTCTAGCGATTTAATCATGGATAACGATTCTTTTCTCACTGCGAATGAATAATTAACGTTAAGACTTAATTTGAGGTCAAATAAATGTTGTAAAAAAATTACGAGTACACGAAGACTATAATTTACACTTGTATTCATGAGTATCGAAAATTCGGTGCTAATCTCGAGGTGGCATTGACTCCAATTGGGATTTCAGCCAAATAAAAACGGCTTAGTTTGCAAGAAAAGCAAACTAAAAAAATCGAGAAAAAAATCGAAATGAATTGAAATTCAAATCACGTTTCAGTAATGCATCTGAGAAATACTAATGAGGAAGCTTTTGGGCGAAACTTATGTGCAGGTGCAATGGGGGTAATCACATTTTTAATTTCTATTTCCTATGTAATTAGAATTGATGTTTCCATAAACAACAACATGTTACTTATGCCTATGTCAGGTAACTCGGGTTGCAATAAACTACTTATTACCATCGATGGTCATTGCAGGTATATCCTGCTATTTCCCTCATCTTTTTCACTGATTAGAACATTTTAATCTCCGGTCAAAGTAGTTGTAATGAAGGCTTAATTATGAATACTTTTATGTTGATATTCCTCTTACTCGCATGTAAAATACAAAATGTATCCAGGATTTTCCTTGTTATCTCGGCTGACGAGGAAGAAGATGAAGGGGGAAAATGTAAAATGTGATGGCTCAGCCCCGCAGCGTTTAATTGAAATTTTGCATCGTATATGGAGCAACAGAAAACGTGAACGAAATCCATAAATAATTGCATGGCGAAGATCATTATATTGTAACACTCGACGATAATGTTTAAATGCAAAATGTAGGGCATAGTGCATAATGGAGGCGATGGGGATTGAGCACTGACAAGAGCTGTCTTATGGTGTTGTATACCTGATAAGTACTATTAATTATACACAAGTTTAATACGTGTTGTAACACAATTTTCAACCATTTTTCTTGCCAAATTACGTCCAGGACGATTATGGGTATTCCCAGCATTAGAATGTACTTCAACAAGATTCTGTAAACGTTCAAACTATACATTAGTCATGCGTTTTTGATGCAAAACATACATGCATTTGTAAAAGGGGAGCAATAAGTAATATTTTTTTTCTGTCAAAACATTTGATGGAGATTGAATGTTGAACTGCACTTGTGAATGTTTATTGATTCAACGGTTGTCTTTGAAAAATGCAGAAATGTTCGAAGAATGAAATCTCCTATGGCCTTTCTGATCAACAAAGATACGTTCTTGATACGGATGCCTTAAAGGGGACAGGGGCAATGGTAGAAGTCGAAATGTGCTTGGCCTATGGCGACAGGATCCGTATTGGATTTCTGATCATAACACTGGCCTGCATTATGCATGCTCAGCACGTGCAATGATATGGATGCGGGAGTTAACATCCCACCCCCTCGTGTTTTCAGTTTCACTGTATTGAATTTTATATCCATGAATGCCTATAAAGGCCGGATATGATGCCAAAGATCAGTTTTATGTTATGGTTATGTGTCGAAACAGAAATGCCCCCAAATCCATCTGTTGGTATTGATCCGTGTGGATGATTAACCTCATCCACATGTTTACAACCTCCACCTTTCACCTGCAGGTCCACCAACTACCATTTACTACAGCTCTGTAAGCATAGGCTAGCATGACAACATTCAGAAACGTCCAGTTAAAACTGCAAAAAGTAACGATGCGTACATTGCTATGACTAACGTGAAACTGTATAACAGCCACCTCAACCGTGATTTCCTGACTCTTTTGTAGATTGTATGTGAAATTGGCTAACATCGGATTTCAATAGCGCGATATCTAGCTTATCTAAACGAATCGGATTTAAAGTTGCAGTTGAGTGGTTTTGGTGTTTTATTTGCCTGGTTTTATTCGGTTTGTATCAGTTTGTAAAATCTGAAATTGTTCAGTAGGCAATTAAAGTATTATTACTTGATGTTGGCTGTTCATCAAGGCGCTTTCCTTAATTATCAAGTCATTATCACTAATTGTTCAAAGATGAATTGGGTACCCAGGTGGTAGTGTTTTGGAAGGCCAATTATTCGAGATTCAAGGCAAGCAAAGCTGATGCAGATGATAACTTTCTCTAAAATCATGATAAAGAACGACTTTTTCGTGTAAGACAATGCATATTCACGGAAAGTAATGAATAAAATCGAATCAAAGTTACTGGAATCTGATTATCTCAGTGACCTTCAATTGAATGAGTTTTCTTTGTACTACCATTATGTTCCACTTACTGTAATTAGTACTGTGTGCCCATAAAGGCTAGCAATAATAGAAACCATAATAAATGCTCGTTTCCAGGACATCGTGCTTTATTACACGTCAAGCTATACATGCAGTTCCTGAAAATCGATTGTTATGATCTGCTTTTTAATCATGATGACGGACAAATTGCATGGACATTTTTATACCGAGATTTCCTGCTGATTGCCACAAAGGTCGGGAAAGTATTTCACTGAATAGAAAGTTAATTTCTGTTCAGATCTCTTTGCTGGTGTACGACCCTTATTCTCAGTCTTTACAACATGGCCGCCCACGTTTGCTTCAGTCTTTCAATGCTATTTTTAGTATTTCACATTGTATATTCCTATTATTTGGACTAAAATAATCCAGAGGACATGCTTGAAATACAATGCTAAAGGTTTAGGCAAACAGAGTGTGCTGAACCGGAATAATAAAACTTATTTGGATAACATTTTTCTGTATCTTTTATGGGATTTTATGAAGAAAAAAAATATCTTGCTGCATCGAGTTGTATATGAAATTTTAAGTATAAATAAATTCATTCGAATTTGTGGATTTGCGTGCAACGTATACGATGTGACTTTGAGCATTTGTTGTTTATCCTGCATGTAATTATTACGATTATGAACTGCTAATTATTGTTGTCTAGACCAGCGAATTATTTATCCGGGGAATGCGAATGTAGAGCCTCTCGCTGCTGCTTTCGCGCCTGTAATTAATGATGAAATCCTTTTATGCCTTAAAACACCATTGAAGTTGTCCCTACGTTAATGTGGGCAGAGGAATTTCGGTTTCGCTAATGAAATTATATTTACATTAATGTACATTGGATACGTCTGGGTAACTAGGCCTGTGTGCATTTTTATTTTTGGGTCTGTTGCACGAAATGCCTCGGCAATTAAACGAGCTATCCCATTTCGCCTTAATGGCATGCTTGCAAAATTTGGCTGCATTACAAAATTGTGATATTTATACGACCAGAAAGTTGGCGATTATTACTCTCGTCGTGAATAATTAAACTTTATATTGACACAACGGAATTGTGGCCTATATTTGGCCATCGAATTAAATGCCAGAAATGGCGGCCATTTTTTGTTTTGCTTTCTGCTGTGATTTTCCTTCGCATAAAATTTGAATTGGCAGGTTTGTTTGAACTGTTTTCCTTTCTTTTCTTTTTTTTTTTTAAATTTCGTTATCTATGTCATGGTTAAATGAATTGTGAATACGTAATGGGAGGCTATTTGTTTCTGCTTGCTTATGCTAATTGCTTCAAACTCAGCATTCAGATTTGGCAAATAAATTTTAATGTTTAGTCGCTTTTGGTAAATCACGATGTAGGCCATCTGGAGAATTCTTAGCAATTGATGGAAATATATCCAGTTTTCTATTCAACAAATCGCTCCAGGAAAGCTATATTGGCTCTCAGAAATTCGGGTTGTTCAGTTCCGACTAGCAGCGCCATCTATGAAGTATGCTGCGCAACTGAGCGGTATCTTGAATATACTATGTTAAAAACAATATTAAGTTAATACAGGTGTTGATGCACCAGTTTCCACATTGGTATTAGATCTAAATCAATTTTTTTTTCTCAGTTGAAAACTATCCGCAACTTACATATAACTTACTGAGTTGAAAAGCGTAAAACCATCGACACAAACTCCAATTTTTGCCTCACTCGGCATGCATACATCTATCTTGAGCGCTGTTGTGCTCCAGTTGGTTCGGTGTAACCCAAGGCCCATGCAATATTAATGCTTTTCTTTAGTCCTTGTGACAGGCAAGCAGCTATCAGCCCATCGAAAATATATTTCCCTTTCATATCCAGTATACTGTTACAATACATTATGTGCGAGTGTACACGTGAATTACTCGACAAAGTGCAATTTACTCTGATGGATTGCCACGAAGTTTTAGTGACCATTGAACGAAATGGATTGACACGAAGAGGAGGCTTAACTAATATTTAGTTACTCGCTCGCTATACATGGGTGGCTCTCATTTTTATATTAGTTGGTTCGTTTCAGTCGAGTGCCAAGCAAACTCGTGCTATAAATAATGATTTTTCAAAATAAAACATGCTTCCAGATTGGCCTTTTTTTCTTCTTAGAGCTAACAAGGGCATAACAATTGTTTTTAGTGAGTGATTTCATACAGACTGTTTCAAAAGTTCCCACCTTGTGGATCTTGAAACCGCATGATAATGACTACTCGATGGAATGTGCATTGATGGCTTTGTCTTGGATGACTAATAGACGACATTACATCAGCGACTTGTTTGCCTTGACTTAGTTCATTAAGAGTGTCGTAAAAGTCAATATGATGCCAATATTACAATATACCGAATCTGAATACGTAATGATAACTTATAAGAAACAGTCAGACTAAGTTCTCACCAGGGTGGCCATCATGTATTTTCACTCATGGTATCACACAAGTAACTGTCAATAGAAAACTCGTTATTGTCATGCTTGATATAAGTTATACTAAATATTTCGTAAATTTACTACCGCTTTGCTAAACCAATGGTGCACAATGTGCAGTATGATGACTCTTGCTGTTTTTATAGTCTCAGTAACTATTTCAACAGAAACATTATTGCATTCGCTATAATTTGGCAATGGAGAAACATTTTGGACATGTGTAATATGAATTACGCGCAGTTTGTCTATTTGGGGGAAACCATTAACATAGTTAAAGGGATAAACAAGATATTTGCATGTTTGTATTCCGTTGCTTAATTTAAATATTCCATTGTGTCGCTGAACTGTTCAGCCAAAGCTTTTTAAAACTTGCAACACAATGGAGTGGAAATATTATTTTTACAAAATGACAGCTGTAACGGATAAAAAAAAACTCCTTTGGGCTGGGAAAAAGAATAAATTGTGACAATTGTTAAAACGAGAATATTTTCGGTATTTTTATAGTTTTCTTTACGAGCATTTTAAGCTATTTGTACATTCATAATATGTAGCAAGATTAGCTTCTGTCTCCTTGTACCGTCTTGACAGGAATGAACATTTTGTAGGGTCGGTGTTAGCGATGTAAATTATTATGCATTACGTGTACGTGTTAGATCCTTGGCAGAGCGGCTCGTTGCAGCATAAAAAAATGACGAGCCTCATGCATTTTTCGTTCGTGTTATTTTGCTTGTAAACTTCGTTTTAAGTTGTGCTAGATGCGTTTTCTGCTCGCTTCCTTGAACCCAGGCATGCGTGCTCCTAGTTAAATATGCGTATAAATTAACTCATCTGGATTGGGGAAGGAATGACCTAGACCTCCTACGCTTTTCAAGGTACTTTTCGTAAGCTCTTTTAGCTTCTTCTCCCAATTCGTGCAACGCCCGATGACGATGGAAGTTGGCAAAGCCACTGCTTGCCTTATTGAATATTCATGAGTGCATTTTAATTAACCTTGACCTGCCGGAAAATCACTTTTAGCTCAGCTGCGAGCACTTCTCTCTGATGGTCAGATCTCCCTGTAGAAAATGCATTTGCGGCTAATTTGTCGTATGATAATTTCGCATTTGTTTGTGGAAATGACATTTCCTAACTTTGATGCACTAGCAGTTAGGGCATCTGTCCAGCAGCCTTGAAAATCGGGAAAGATTTTTTATCCCCGTGGAAAAGTCGAGAATTATTCTTGAAATTCTTGTTAAATCAGGAAAATCCTTTGTTATCTAGAAATTCTCTAGAAAAATTCTCAAACTCTTTGGATTGACTCTTTGGAGGACAGACATGATTGTAATGATATCATGTTTCATGGACGACAGAATCCTTGATAATTGTAGTGTATGCAAGGGGAAAAAAAGTTTGTGTATTGATTACATAACTATGTAACATTTTTTTATATTTTTTATTATCATCCATTGTTAAGTTCATCGGGGGAGCTAATGAAACAATAGGAACGATTTCGTTTTATTGTACAATAAAAGCCTTAAATGTAACAAATGCATTTGCTGTAGTTGATATTAGTTTCCTCTATTTATTTTGATTTATCTGAAAAAAACAAAAAAAACCATTCTAATCGAGGACAAGGGCAGCACTCGAAAATCACAGGCGGGAATGTCTAGCAGTGAATGAATATTGTCGTTATAGTTGCTGTACTTCAATTTTCATTATCCCCAGTCCCCAGGAAACGTGTGCCTTCTTGCTTGGCTTGATTGAGATAAATAACAGCAGTCAGTTTTCAAGGCAGGTTTTGTGTTGTCTTCAAGGTCATCTGCTCTGCTTTGTTGTTTCTAGAAGTGATAGAATCCTCTAAAGGGAATTACCAGATGCAGTTATATTCCGATTCATCCTATTAATATGCTATCTGGGAGGGGCATCGAAAGGGTGGCCATAGCTTGCTTTGCACCAGAAGCGCTTTTTCAACGAAATGGCAGGTTGTTTTCAAGAGAATCTTTCTATAAAAATCAATGCATTATTTTATTTCTGCCTCTTATAAAAACCATGTTTATATGCTCCATTAGCATTAATCATAAATCTTGAAATGTTGGTTTTCAAAATACACATTCTATATGGAGTTAAACATAAAATACACACCGGTAATGATGATTGATATTTGGGCTGTTTTCAAATCTGTTAAGGAAAAATATTCTAAACAAAGTATGTTTTTTTGTGCTTGCATATTTAATATTGCATGAATAATTTTTCAAACTACAGGTGTTCACATAGTCTCGATTCAATGGGAAATGGAATAGAATACAAACGTAGTGAAAACTCATGTGGTTGAGTCTTATAATAGAAATACATGAAGTTCATGGATCGATATACAGGAGGTAGGCAAAATGTAGGCATTTGTTATAGCTGCGTATTTCTTTCCTAATATGGTGTTGGACCACCTTTTAACTTCAATACAGTCTCTATCCTATTTGGAATGGACTCGTGCGCAAGTTTTGAACAGACACTGCAGAAAATGCATACTGTGTCATTCCCCATTTTTTTCACGGAATCTTCCATTTCCCAATTCGTCCACAACTGTCACACAACAAGTTCACTAATGTGCTGACATAAACTATGCAGCGTGTAAGCAAATATATGAAAAACAAACAACGTTGCCAACTGAAGTTCTTTCAATGTTGCCAACACACGCCTTGTTCACTCTTCGTTGGAACGAATATGCTCAAGTTTTGGAAATTTCGTCACAGTACTGTTTTCATACGCATCTTCTATTTGTCTGTCAAGACGCAAACATGCAAGCTAGGGCCTTCTGCAAACACTCGTCTAAATCTCATTATATACTAAAGTGGAACGTGCAAGTCAAGATATTTTGATCCACACGCTGAAATTACGGGACATTCATGTAAAATTAACTTAGTGACTACGCTGCATTTTAAAATATGCAAGAGCTTTTCTTTCTGCAGTTGGGACATTGCTAACAAAAGCCGGTCGTGCTTTTGTGTCGCCAATTAGACTTGGTTCCAGGAATGGATTTTGTAGACTGTTGGTCTATACTTGTTGGCTGGGCAACTTGACAATTACGCTTTTGCTCATTAGTTTTCTGCTTCTTCGTTGTTTGTGTTGTTTCATCGATTGTGGTCATGGACCCTTAGAAAATCCTGGCCTTTCCTATCAGCTATTCGTTGTTGCGTTATTAACGCCTATATTCTCGCGCTTTTATTGGCATCTATTATTTGCTACTCCTGGGCCTCCATCCTGGTCTTTATTGCGAATTACAAGTCCATGGGTTTGCAGAGTTGACTTAAAACCGTGATAACGATAATTAGGTACAAAAAAAAGCGAGGTAGTGCGCTTATCCACCAGCGTATCATAAATAATGCCTCACAAAGCGTTATTAATTGATTTACGTCGTTTTATTGGGCCACAGTTATTAAAATAAGGTGCTTTTATTGGATCTGCATTTCCCGCTTTCCAATTGATTAGGAGCATAAATGTATTTTTCGGCAATGTTTGAATTAGTCCGTTGACCTACCGCATAACGATTTGGACTTAATGATTCCTGTAATTAATTAATTAGAAATCAGGTGATTTTAACATTCGCTTCGTTGCAAATAGGCATTTCAATGGCCCATTAAAAGTGAATGTCTGCGGGCATCTTCACCAAATTAGATTGTTTAAATACTCATCGAAACTTGATTTTCTCTGCAACCAAGTCGTAAAACAAAATGGGAATTGTACCATGGATGCCCAAGGTAACTATGCCCATAGGAAACTGAAACTTCTTTTGTTGTAAAACTCGGAATTCCTTAATTAATGTGCTGCTCATTGCACGTAAATAGTGTATTTGAATTTGGTCAAGGCTTTTTGTATGATATTTTTCAATTTTTACGATTAGTTTTATTACTATTCCTCAGTGTGTATTTTCTGTGGTCGGCTAGTCAAAGGCATTTTATGTATTAGGACAAAGAATGTCCTTGATAAATATGAAAACCGCAAAGTAAGATTCAATTCAGCGCTGACATTTATCATTTAGGTAAAGAGTTTGTGGAGCTTCGTGGTGAATAAATGAATTTTTATTTTTTCAAACAGTGCTAAACCTGTGCTACAATCGCGTATTGTCCCTGTAATGACATTGACTATCGTTTAGATAATTCTCCAAATAACAGAGAAAAACCATTTGGGTGTCCCTTGTTTATTGCGTTGACACATATTGCAGATTGTGTTTTAATCATTTGAACGTTTTGTTATATTTGTCCATATCATGATTTTGACATTAATATTAATTTGGTTTTTTCTTCTTCTTTCTAGGTAAGCATCCATTTTGAATATTTTGAATCTATGTTCAGAAATTGCGGAATTTGTGTTCTGATCAGATGGTGTATCACGAGAAGCTTAAGTATAAATACGTTATTCATGTTTGTTAAAGTTAATATCCAACTAAAAAAATGCATTTGGCTAAAAACATAATTCGCGCATTTATTAATCGTGCCGCGGTCATCAATTTCGTAGTTGTGACACACCCATATTTGAGTAGGTCAAACCGTAGCCTGGCCATTTATTAATTTAATGTGTATAATTCCAACAGCAAGATTTTATTGGTGTAGTGCTGTAGATATGCTTTTAGACTTGGTGAATTCTGAATACATTGTCATTTTTAAGGTGATATTTCAGTTGTTCCTCCTTTGAACATCTTATTCTGGTTAATTTGCCAACAACTTTTCTACGTGTACCTAACTTTGAACATTTTAACAATGATAAAATTTGGCAAATCGACTGCTTCAGGAAAAAACTTGTATCCATAACTACAGAGTTTTAAATTAATCATTGTTCTGGAATTAAAGAACTTTTAGGCCTCTTACAAAACAGATCCTTCGTCAGAACTACTAAAATAGCACGGGTAAAATATTGATATTTTTTTAAAAGCTTTGGCTAATGAACTTTGTTCTTTGATGAACCATACATTTTTTTCATTTTGTTTGTCTGTGCCTTGTTCGAGTGCTTCATTTTCTAAATGGCATCATTGTATTCATAAGGCGAGTGATAGTTTTGAGCGCATACAATAACCCCTCTGTATGGCGTGTTTGTGTTCACTAATAACGAGTTTATAGTGTGCACGTATAGGCCTATATGTATAATTTTTATTGCGTGGCTGAAATGCCAGGCAAACTTGCCATGGGATCCCTATGATTTTCTCTGCTGCAAGAGTTGTGTGCGCAGACTACGGAGACGATAGGCCTCTGAAATTGATGACTAGAAATAATGCACGGTTTTGGGTGTAACGACAAATCGATGTGAAAAAGACAGTTGCAAAGTACTTCCATTTCTATATGAAGGGAAAAATAAGACACCGAGGAATCAGTCGCAGAGTTTACAGGCGTGTCATCGACTCGGCAGCACAAGCAGGAGAAGTGCATTATTAATGGGGATGTTGACGATTGGGTTTGCCACTTTGTCACACTGTTTGGAACTGGATGCTAACCCCCACGTCACACGTGACACTCGTATAGTACACGTAAAACTGCTTTGCAGAAACAATCGGCGAAGCTAATTGCATGCCTTGCCATGAATTTACAGTTTGCATGTATAATGGGATGGCCATAAATAACCCAAAACTGTATAAAAGCTTGTGATGAAAAACCATATTTCACCATAAAACTGTTGCCCTTCGATGACACTGCTCATTATTCATCGAACGATAGGCAAACCACGAACGTTTCAGCGCTGTTTTGCCTGGCCCAGACGAGCCTGGAGATGATCCATAAATCTTTGATGTTCGAGCCAAATATTATTTCAAAATTCAATGAATTTTTCAGTCGTGGTCGTGGTGAAATGAAGTTCAAATTGAACTGTCGCATCTTCGTAACTCTAATATATGAGATCATGCCGTTCGAGTATTCAAACACATGTAGTGTTCCTAGAACTATAATTCAACATTTTCGGTCTTTAATGTCTGTTCTGTTGAATAGAATATGTGAGATATGTTAACACAAGTCTAAATGATACGTTTGTCTATCTCCTACTCGGTACTTATGTCTAGTCATGGCCGTTTTTCTTTTAAGCTTCACGCAATTGCACAACTCCAAAAATTAAACACTATAAATTTTGAAATATTAAAGTCCTTGGAAGCATTCGGGTATTAATTGCGAAGGAAAAAATATAACACTATTCGTTGAAAAGGTCATTTATTATACTTATTTGAAACTCTTTCGCATAAACATGTTGGGCTAATGCGATTTAGGAGAACAATTATAGCAGAATGTTAAAGGCGATCGTTTGTTTATGCCTCGGTACTTTGATTTATTTCAAATTGTATTTGAACCGATTTTAATCTCGCTAACAAATCCTTGGAATTAGTTTTGGAGCGGGGAAAACAAACCTTTTCATCATGGAGTCACGTTTTAATCGGTTATTTACTTAATGTCGTATATGGTACAAGTAGAAAACCTGCCCAAATTGTAAATAACCCCTTTTACACCCATAATCCAACTTGTATTATTAATGGCATAAAGATCATTCAAGTAATTTGATTATTCTTGAGATTCGATTGTTTTGCGATAACTGTTTAATTTCTTTGGATTTTATGTTATGTGTTAAGTTTAAGGTGGGCTTCTCTGTTGATCTTGGAGGAAATACGTGTTTGCATGGCTACAGGCAAATGCCCTAATTTTGAAGCTTTTAATGGATTTGATCATTAAGTCGAGTTTGACGAATTAGGCTAGTTTAAGCAATCGAGTGCATTTTTTTTAGTTGTTTCCATCGTTTTTCAAAGCCGGCATTAAGACCTGATTACCAGTTTTCCATCGTGTCTTCCAACCCTGTTTTTCGTCATTATAGAATTTATCTCCCAAGGATATAGACTACCATTTATTTCTTAAAGCGCAACACCTCTATATTCATTAGTTTTTTTCTGAAATGGTAAATCGCAGTTTTGTTATTTTTTTAGTGCTCCAAATCCATGTCTCACCCGAATTAAGGAAAAATTACGATTTGTATAGAGTAGGTCTAAATTAGTTGTGTAGACCGGACACTATATACTTTGGAGATCCCAAAGTTTTGTAGAAAATGAGACAATTGCACGAATGCTATGTATTCGCAGGGTCGTTATGGGTGTCTGTTCAAACTATGGTGTATTAAACTAATGGGACAGATGTTTTCCGGAATCAACGTCAAACCCATTCGTCTGATGTTTTGATCCTATTTGGAACATTGTATGTAGTTTCTAGCGTTCCCAACAGAAATACCCCTCCCCCTCCCCAAAAAAAGCAGCTGTCTTTAAATCTTAAATGCCCTTCTAGCTCAATTCAAACTTCTTGGAAAGGAAAACTGTACGGATCTCAGACATGATTTCGACGAAATATGTTCAATTCAGCAAGAGTATCCAGGATACTAAACTAAATAAAAGCTGTTCTAAATCATCGAAAGTGGTCTACTCGAGACTCCTTTGTGACTTTGTGTCAGCAAAGTTTTAAGTTAGACGCTGAAAAATCTGTCTTCGATATCTTTAAAAATCGGTGATTTACGACATTGAATAGCAAAGTACGATGATTTCCTCAATTTATAGTACGTCTGATTGCACTAAGGTTTTTATTTGCATTTTTGCATTGCACAGTTACATAAAATTTGTTTGTCTGCCATGCATCCCTTGTTATATACACACATGCTGGGCATGCTTCCTTGTATATAGCATCTTGTGTTCATTACGACCAAGAGCATGCTGGGAATTAATTTTCTTTAGTATATTTTAGGGGCCTGGTTTGCTGGTAGATGTTACCCTCTTCCGATTTTCCTGCCCAATTTCTGTATGATAATGATTAGAAATGCTGTGAATGCTTCTTTGCCGCTCGGTTTGTAATGTAATTAACTCAGCTTTTAGTAATTGGATTTTTAGACATTTTGATTTAGCCTTATTGTTGCAATGCAATAATAGGTTATAAATCCATGGGCGAGTACTGCCTTACTTGGTGCATGTTGTTAACCGATGTCAGTAAAAAAGGAGCTAAGCTTCACGTTTACGCCACTTACAGTCCTGTCTTATAAATGCATTTCCACTAACTTCCTGCAATCAGGCGTAGATACAACCTTGGGTTAATGCCAAGCTGTGGTAATAACATTTCTATATTCATCTACAAAAAACTCCACTGAAATCGATCTTTTATTTTTGGACTGCCCGATCCTCCATATGTAACAATACAGCTCTTCTGAGAATTACAAGTTTTAGGTTGGCGTAATTTGTGTTTTTACTAGAAATTGAATTTTTTTTCTCCTCGATGTTATTAACTAACAACCTCTTGAAATGGCAGTAGCTAGAAAAGCAGCAGTCTTTATTACTACGCAGAATTATAACTTAGTATCGCTGAAAAAATGTAACAAATTTGTTTTAATTTTTTACAAGCTGTAGCACATTTTGCTATTAGCCAAGCTTAATTATGATTTTGTAAACATGCACCTATTTTCACTATTTTGCTATAAATTATCAACATTGCGTCCATGCTGTGCATGTTGCTTACTTAAGCAAAGTTATTATAGCAAAAAAAAGTTCGTCTATATACATTTTTTTATTATTATCATATTTTTAATATCATTTAATTTCAAAGTGATGGGTAAGCGTACCAACTACTGGAGATGAATTTCTCTTCAGATCAACGTATTGAAAATTTTCTTGACGTTATCTTATCTCTTTCGCTTAAAGATGAAAGTGAAATTATTTATGAAATGTAAATATATTCTCTTCATCTAGCCAAAAATAAATTCGCCGGAAGCTTGGTGCCCTCTGATTTCCACTGACTGTTTAACATTTTCTCTGGAAAACTAATAGAGCAATATCATTATCCGACCTTGTTTACATTTTGCTTACGAAATTCATTTACCGAAAGATATTTTTCAGATGTATTCCTCTGATGTTATAAATTCTCTGCTAACGTAAATTGGATTTTTATTTTTTATGTTTCGTATTTTTTTCCCTCAATCTTGCTGTTTTAATCAAATTCATCATCCTTTTACTTACCGCAAATGCGCGGCATAGACCATACGCCGACTCGACTTTTAATTTGTAATCATCTCTGAAGCATCTTGGCCCCTGGAGCAACCATATACAAAAGATAACGGAAAATATTCATTAAAATATTGCTTACAATTGTCGTGATGCCGCAAACTTTTTTTTCATCTTCTGTTTTTCAAATAACTAAATAAATTTTTTGTTAAGAGTATTATTAACTTACCTCTCAGCATGTTGCAGTTGATTTCCAGAGGGGACGATATGCTATCTTTGGAGTCTATATCAAACATTAACAAACCCATTTGAATCCCTGAAAATAACTTTTAATTTAATTTATATAACATTGTTTGCATCACTGCTTGCACTTTACCACATTTTACCCTTGCGATCCTCTTTTTTTTTACCATCCTCATTTTTACACCTAATTTAAATATGCAACATGTGTGGCTTGTTTGCCAAATAAGCTTAATTACACATATGGAGGTTTCGCCACAGGCCAATTTGCATATGCCTTTTTTAATTATACATATATTGATGGCAAACTTGTTTTAAAATTGCTCTCTGCATATCTCTTGAAAACTTTATTAGAAGTAGATTTTTTTTGCAAGTTTTGAGTGGTTTTTAAGGAAATAAACTGCAAAATTCAACCTGTATTATTCTACATTGCATCTTGTGTAAATTGTTTATGATATTTCAAAACATTTAATTCCCAGATGCATCATCAATTTCCATGATATCATTCGTGATGTACATATCATAGTTTCCGATCACAGATTAAGTCGTGGATAATTCTGATGTATGATCGACATTTTCAATGTATCCGAATTCACAAATGCTCATTTTTCTAGTTCGACACCGAAAGTCAGCTGTTGAGTTGATTTCTTGCTCGTGTAGATGGGAATATTCTTAGATGTAGTTATGGTGACCTCATGGCATGGAGATGAATGTTAAGGAAAGTGGAAACAAGCCTCTTTTAAGTCAGTTTCTGAATCCCTTTAAGTTTTTTTGTGACATTTTTTTCCCATACCGCGTCCGTATTCCCTCGGTCATTTTTTTACTCAAGTCTCCCGCAGGCATATGCAGTCCTGTTTTATGAATACGTCAGGCACACGACTTTATGTCAACTCAGTCGGCCACAAAAACCAGACGTTGCAGTCATATAGGGTACTTGGTTTTTTTTATACTGTAGAGTAGTACGTGGAGGGGGAAAAAAAGGAAATGAATGGATGAAGTCAATGACATCAAGCCACATGTTTATTTTCATACAATGGTGATCCTTGTTCCAGTGAATTTATATTCATTCTCGATTTGAGGGCATCTTGGTGGTTAGACCATGGCCATCGCCCTCCATTTTTGAGCGCCGCAGTATTGCTCCTCAACCACCTCCTCCTCATGTGAAGCAGAATTTTAACTATTTTTCTTTTATGACATTTATGTAATGCGATTAGATCCATACAGTTGCTTTTCTTTTTTCTGTTTCTTCTTCATCTTCTTCTTCTTCTTCTTCTTCTTCTGGGTGCACTGTCTTTTATTGCAGTACGACAAAAGAAAGCAAACTCCAAAAAAACGTAAATAAGCAGGCAAACAACTTTGTTGAATAAATAACGTTTATTTATGTCTTAGGCACACAATGTTTTGTATGTAAATTTATCCAGAAAACTAAAAAACAAATTGCAGAATATATTATTCATCATGTGCGTAATACCCGTTGGCCTTTGCCATGAAAACAAAGCCGAGGTTAATAAAAAAACAAAAAAACTTCTGTTAGTTGTTAGATTTTGTAGTATTGTAAGATTTGTAAGATTGGTCAATTTCTTGACTTTGTTCCTATGTCGTAGCCGTCAAAAAGCAATGTTTTGCATTTGGTAATTGTGTTAGTACAGCAAGAGGCGCAGATTGCTTCAACGGGACCAGCCTTGTTTAAGTTGAATTGTCAAGTTAGAGCAAATCTGATGTTAAATGACAAAGTAAAAAGCGCTAGGGAACGTAATGCGTTAATTACTCGACGAAAGTCGTTTCTTGAAAAGCGCGAATCAATTAAGCAAAGGAGATTTTTGCGCAAACTTTAAAAAAAACTCGTATGTAGAGACTTGATTGCTAGTCGCTATATGCTCTTCAGTACACTAAACTGCGTAAGGATAGAATCTCTGTTCCTCTGTGCATGCGAGTTATCTAATTAACCCAGGCTCATTATAAATATATGCAACTTGTCACGGACTAAGTACAATCTTAAGTGCCATCACTTGAAAACAGTGGTATTGGCGAGTGGGCGAAGTGAAACTGCATCTTGAAGCTTCTCTCGATGAACATGTCCTTAATGTATTATATATAAAAGAGGACGGATTTTCAGGGATTTCTATATCGTCAAGGAAAGTCAAAAATTCGTACTAATTTGTAAAATGTTAACATGAGATGTGACCCGGCTCTGCTACACGTTGCTCGCATTTATACTGTAAAATTCGTATGCATAATAGATAAAATTTAAAAAGCAAGTTTTGCATTGCTAACTTTTCACTAAAATAAATACAGTAACGTTTCGCAATTCATCAAATTATTCACGTTCTTCATCTTTTCCTCGATGAACATGCTGATGCTGATTAGCACCTTGTGTTAGGAAGATTTATAGTGGGGATTAAAGTGCCGCTTTAATTTAAGACATTTAAATTTTTTTTGTGTGTGCATGACACAATTGCTTCTTCTTCTGTGTTCTTTACCCCATAACCACAAACTGCACATTTTTGAAATACCCTTTGATTAATGATGCTTTATATCGGCAAATAACCGTCACGGTAGTGTGATTAATAGCAAAGTTTGGTAAAACAGATTTGGGACTGGGCGTTTAAAACAAGTTTTAGTTTACTTTTTGCTTAAGTAGTTGGTAAAAGGATTTTTACTATTGATCGCACTAATCATAGGTTTGGTAACTGCTCGCCATAGCTTTTCCTCCAATTATATTTATCAGCCTAATTAGTCATTAAAATATCCCATGACTTTGCAATCGTATTCGTGGATCTCGACTGGACGGGTGGTCATATGTTATATTTAATTATTTTATGAATGGATTATGGAACCTAGCTGGCTAACGACAGGCTGATTAATCGCATTTTCGCAATTGTTGATAGCAATAGTATTTTCAGTAGATGCAAAGATAATATATATATACTGTTCTTTTCATGGTCCCTTTGTGTACTTAACTCCAAAATTAATCCATTTCACGAAACGTGACGTGATTTTTGGCAATTCAAAGTTTGCTCTCAACTAGGCATTGATAATTGGCTGAAATGTTATAAAAAAAATCTAATTTTTGTTATTTTGTCGATCGTTATACTGTTGAAGATTTAGCATTATATTTTTGTTTTTATAACAGAGGTTTTTCTGCTGAATCTTCGCTAAATGGCTTCAAAGAACTTGAGAAAGTCTTGATAATATTGCAAGTATAGCTTTCGTTTCACGATGACCTCGTCTTCGTCGGTATTGGATTTTGTATTAATATTTGGGCGTCTGTATTACACGTGTACTTAACGCCAAAACCGATCCCGCCATTTTGGCGTTATTTAATTTCTGGACGCTGATGGCTTCTGTTACTCGGCTAATTAAATGCATGAATATATATTTCTCGACGATTCCGCTATGATAATGGAGGGGAAATGCTTATCACTTAATGGCTTGGTCATGCACAATTAAGGGATTTTAGCCGTTTGTGTAATACGCGCGTTTGGCTGATTGCCACGTGGTTATCCCAAGGGGTTCACACGGGAGGACTTTTATCATTGGTCCAGTGTGCCAATGACCATCGAGATATAATTCGATGAGCATAATTTCTGCATTTATGCGTGTCATAACAAGTTTTGGACCATGGCAAGTAGTGTAAAAGAGCCGATTTCATTCGCTGATAAACAGATAATCTGCGGCTCTAATTACGGTCGTCGAGTGCCTATGGCTTTTTCCGTTAAGCAGCTCCTGTTTATCAAATTTTCATAAGAATAGCTTTGGCTGACCGGCTAGTGGTTTAAGCAACGAGTTCATCTAATCTGTTCGAGTGGTCTTCATGCTATAATCACGGGGCCATGGCAATCGTTTGTAATCCCTTATCGAAAAATGGAAATGAGCGTGTAATTTATAGGCCTCCTGTACGACACCGCAGCGAGAAAATTAAGTTTTCCGCTAGATATCTTCTGACTTTGATCAATTTAATGATGAGTTAATATATTCCGCTGGCCTCGGTATTACCCAGTGGCTATCCGATGGCTCGATTAAAACCAATGGTTGCAATGCGCAGACCATTGGTCAGTGACGATAAAATTGACCGTAACTGGTGTTATGATGCAAAATTAATTTGGTCAGCTTTAGACAACGAGTTCTCTTGAGTGAGATTGCATTTCTGCTTTGGGGAAACGTTGGCAAGCCGATCGTTCTGAAAATCTTGCTTTGTTAAAACATACAAGACCAGTTTTAAACCAGATTTACCGCTCCTTTTTTTTGCATTATTGCTTAAGATGATTACAGCTCCTAAATAATTCGTTTTATCAATATTAAAGATATCGATGGATTCAATTTAATACCACGTGTTGGTCTTGAAGGGCCAATTTCTAGCTGGAGATATATTATAGATGCTGTTTGCATGCACATGCATACGGCGTCTAAATCACGCCATTAGATGTCGTAATTCTGGGTCGAATATACGGTGTATGTAGAACTGAATCAGGATGTAGTTTAATGTAATGACATTTTGATTTCTGGGAGGTTTTTTTTTTTCACATTGCATATCGAGTTATTCGAAATGATTGTTTCACCATTGTCTTTAATGTATTTTTTTATCATCCCCCGAAGGATTTTTTGTCTGGATCCCATCTTGAATGTTTAAAGGGCATATAAATCGGGAGTATATTCGTGTAATGATGCATGCTTAGCATTTGTGGTAAATTAAAACTTCCAGTCCCAAGTGAGCCCATATTTTTCATATGTTCCTTCTCCATTGGTTCAATTGCTGAAATTTGCAATTTACTATTTAATTGCCATTTTCCCTGCTGGTATTATTAGGTTCACCTTTAAGCAACCTTTAAATTGTGTTCGGATGACAGTGTTTGTCACTATTGATTTTTCCTGTATAAAGAACAAATGATGTTGCTTAGCTATTTGATATCTAGCCATTCTTTTTCTAATTTTCTTGTAGGGATCATCGTCTAATATGCTTGCCAGGATCATTTAAAAAGTCGCACAAATTTTCCTAGTTTCCAAAAGGGAACTTAATCCTCCTCTTTCTTAGCCCCTCCATTTTACAGGATTGCTTAGCCCTCACTTTTCCTTGGGGATACCCGTGATAGATGTTGTAGGATGACACGCAGTATCTGTACCAAAAACCAATTGTTTCGATGAGGGACTTGCAGTAAGCTTGTGATACGCTCAGATTTCTCCATGTTTTCCTTATGTTTTAATCATGCCGTAATGGAAATTAATCTTGTGACGGAGTCCCAATCACGTTTCTTAGCTCTTGTCAGGGCAGCTTAGCAACTCTGATGTAAGTTATGTGATGCCAACAACAAAATCACCAGAGAACACTTTTCACGATTGGCTTTGAGAGTGTTGTTTGAATGTTGAAGATAAAAAATGGTGCCAAAGGATTCAAAAGTTGATTTTATAACTTGTTATGAAAACGAAAAATGACTTCTTGGTCTGTCACATCATTGTTGGATCTCGGAAAATTGGACGTACTGTTTTCCAATCAAACCTGGAGATGGCTCCTCCATACATCGTTTGCAATAATGTTTCGTCTTCTCTTCTAATGTAATCTGTACCGTTATCTTTTTTATGTGAAAAGTACAAAAACAGTAAAGTCAATTTGGGACTTGAGTCCGAGCTTATGGAAGGCAACCGTCTTAACGTGTTTCCCCAAGGGAAGTGCACCGTACAACGTAATTATTGCTCGTCGCTCTTCCCATTTGAAAGGTTTGAAAAGTCGTTAAACTTTAAATTTCTCCTAAGTTCCCAGTCGTAAGTGCTGAAAGCATTTCGACCATCGTGAGGGATAAAGTCCCTGAAGAGTCCCCGAACGATTAGAGCGCGTTTTAGAGCGTTCACCTTGCCATTCTTGTAAAGTAGCACCTGCATCACGTGGCGTCGCTGATGCTACGGCGCTTGTGGCAGCTTGACGCTCATTGGTCATTTGTAGGCCAGTCGCTCGGGGAGCGACCATCACGTTGATGACTCACGCAAAGGGGAAATCCCTCCTAGAGGGAGCCCTGACAAAGGCGCGAAACACAATGAAGTAATCAAGCCTGCGTTGTAGTTGGGAGACAGCTTTATTGGAAAGTTTCCATCAACGGCACTTCGCAGTTACCACGGTAACCGAAAAGCTCTGTCTTAGGTTTTGGGCACCCTGTCAACTCGGCTTGCCCAAATCACTCGCTGGATTGCACCCAAAAATGCGAGAGTGGCATAGTTTACATAGAGGACAGAGCCGGTAATGGTATCGATTTAGTGGGCAGCGAGCCTTCATTTTCCGGTGGTTTTTTCCCCGTTTGGAAATCGTCCTTTTTATGCCAGGGTTGACGCACCATGTTACAAAGTCAAGGGAAGTGAACGTTATTGGAAAATTCAGGCTGTGACACTGACAACTCTGAAGATCTCATGAGCGCGGAAAAACCGCTGTTTGCAATTGAATTAGGGAGTGGTCCTTAATGTTACCAATGCGATTAACAGTGTCATGAAGCCTGGATTAAAATGTTTAAAAATACCGCCTGGATACGCTACTTGTAATACGAGCTGTTTGTATTTAATTGGACAAATATTTTTCATTGACATTTAATAAATTGCTGCCTCTGAGAATATGGTTCTTCAAAATATGAAAAGTTTTAATACGATGACTTTACGATATATTTCTTGTACTTATGTACTCGCAAATTTCATATGTTCATATGGAATTTGAGTGCTACTTTTAAGGCTGAGCATTTATTCGAATTTTTATTTTATATAACAGGTGTTTTTGCAAAATAGGAGATGAAGTTAATTTAAAATAATTTACATTTCACCAACGTGAATTTGCATGGTAATTAAACCAACTTTATTGGAAATGCGATCGCCGGAAAACGGGTCAAAATAATTATATTTGACATGAACGTTAAAGCATATCTGAAAATATCTCTATTTTTATCGAACCATTGGCCTGGAAACGTCAGAAATTGAAAGCCGCCTTTAGGAATTTGATAATAGGTTCAGTATGGTGTTTATTTTTTAAAAAAATATGTTTGAAAGCTTTTGTTAACACATTTTTTCTTCTTCTAAAAATAATGACAATTTTGTTGAACCGACGTTGTCTGAAATAACAGCCTAACGGAATGTTTTTGATAAGTTTTGTTAATGGGTTTTCCAATGTTTGCCGCGTATTCGATATCTAATTGCTATATAGAAGCAGCGAGATAAACTTAGCCGTAAATCGAAACAAGTAATGTACGTGTAGTTCTTTCCCATCGATTTATTGATCGTTGATTTATTCGTTTGAACTCTTGATAGAGGACGATCATGCTATATGCAGCAACAGACCTTAAGACTGCTGCTCCCATCGATGGCATTATGCAAGAAACTTGTTTGGATGATGGTGTTCTGAGAAAGTGCCTTTATTTCCACCAAAAAAAATCTCCAAATCGATACTAATTGTTTTGCTATGTTTTGAATACGCTTTTTGTTCTCCACATTCTCCCGAGAACAACATCTTGTTTTAAAAGGCTCGAGCATTTAGCGAAATCAAATGTGGGAGGCCCTCGCGTTTATGTTTAATCACTATAAGATGTTTGTGTTTCTGATTAATTCCACTTAACGTAAACATTGAGGGATTTTGAGCCTAATTACAGTTATGAGGCAGTCTTTAATTGCGCCCTATAAAGCCGGTAGGCATCGTTGTACAGGGTGCGTTTAAAAACGCTTTTACCCCCGCTGGTTGTCTTGCAGTTGGACAAGTTTCTAAAAAATAAAATTAGGAACTCTAACCTTTGAATTTAAAGACATTTAGATGTATTCCCAAGAAGCGCAACAAATTACAGACATTTTTGTTGTTCAGACACAAAAAAGCATTCCCAAAACCTCGAGGAAAGTTTATTTTCCAAGGGATCACCTGGAAATGTAGATCAATTTTTTTAGGATTTCATAAACTTGAATTGCAGTATAATGTATTAGAATTCGTTTCCCCGTGCATTCTTACCGCTCAATAAGGGAAGTTTCAGACTTCAAAATGGGCATCTTGTTTATTGGTTGTTAATTATATTCTTATATTCTGGAAGCACGTCCGACCTTCCATCGTCATCCTCTTTTTTGCATTGCCTGGGCAATGGGTGGACGTGTCCGCTCCGCCTTCGGACGCCTCCTGCGGCGTTCGGATTGATGGTCAAACGAGATGAAGTAAATCTCGAGAGATGGGAGGAAAACGGGTCCAAGATGAATCGAGATTAGAGTTTCGGGGCCAGCGCATTTATTGCGGCGAATCTGTTTCTGGAGTGTACGTCTTTGGACGCCATCGCCCTTTGTGTGTTGCTGTTGTTGCACTCGGGTCGTCAAATGACATAGGCGTGCTGCTGCGTTTCACGTTTACGACCAACGAGTCGCAATTTAGGGAAATTGCTGGTGTTCCTCATCTCCACTCGCGTTTTAAGGCTCTGTCGTTAAAGGCTCTTGGAGCCACCCTGACCCTGCGGCCGTTTGGACAATAGAGGGGAGTTTTGCGTCTTATGCGAAATCACACCAAGACGGCATCACGTGCTTTTTCATTCATTGCATAAATAGAGGGATGAAACATTTGTCTCTAGGCTGCATGGAAGGTGATGAAAATACACGGGTATCCAAACGCAGTGTGTGCAGTCCATGGCAGCACCGATGCCATTCCTAACTATTGTTAGGAAGAGTCTAGATGGAAATTGGATAATCTCTTTATTTATATTTTCAACTGGTCTGAAACTTGGTGATCTGATACAAATATTACTGAATAATATCGTTAAAATTATGCATTGTAGAAATGTTGTCTATATATGCTTTCATTATTATTATTTTCTTTTAATTCATGTTAATTTAGGTTAACATACCAAACAGCTAAATTGGAGTCTTGCTGTAATTAGCATCCAGTCATTTTGGTCGCTATTTATTGGTGTAAATATTTTGTCAGGCTATTAAGTTTTAATGCCGTTTCTCTGCAATTTGTCTGGGAAAATGACATGCTGTGTGCTAATTTATTTTGGATTCATGCTAGCTGTACGGATAAATATGTATGCACACTATTGGAGATACTCTATTGTTCTCGATGATTATATTTCCATCATATTCGCTTCCAATAATGTCATGCCTTTCGCGAAACACATTGGCTGTGTTACCATGCACTTCCTGATGTGATAATGATTAATGATTGCGCATATTCCCATTAATTAATGTGGAAATGCTAACTACATAAACGTTGAAAAGTGTCAGCTTTATACTTTCTCATAGATCTACCAAAGTTAGTTGCCCTTTATAATCAATGATAGTTGCATACGAGAAAACGACAAAGCTCATTAAGACATTTTTTTGGCGTCAATCAAGCAATTTTCAGCTTCCTTGCGTTATATACCGACAAATTATTGGGTTTTCGGAGAAGTGCAGTGCGTTCAATTAAAAAGTATACAAATTGATGGTTTTCAAATTGGGATGCGACCTCGAAAACTCGTCAAGGATATTATAAAACTACCTCGTTGATAATTTTCTTGAAACACCTTCTTACGTGGGAATATATAACGGGAAATACGGTGGGGAAAATTTGATTATCGGAATCATTGTTTAATTAAGATACATTGTGGAGACTATCATTTCCCAGTATTTTGTTTTTTTCAAATAAGGGAAATAAAATTATTAGATGTAGAACAACCACTCTTTCCCATGCCTTAAAACTAATTTGTTCTAAAAGGTTCACTTCTAGAAAAAGAAAGTCGCAATTGTATCTGATTAGTAATTACTGGAATTTAAAAGAAATGTGGTGATTGGGCGACTAATTACCATGGGCATGACAGAAGTCTAAACATTTTAAGCAACTGCGCATACCTGTTTACTATTTGGTTGTTCAACAGTAATCATGCAGGTAATTGTACTAATCACTATTAGCTGCTTTAAACCTGAAGATGCAAGAATTTAAAAATGTTGCCACAGGCTAATAACCGAACCTTAATTGAGCGCTCTGAATTCGACCTATTTATTCTTTAATTACCCCTAATCACATCGGCGTTTTCGTCTACCTTAAGGTATTTGTAGGGCCCCCCTGCAGTGTATAAATTGAAATTTCGTTTAATTATCTTTGCTATGTAGCTAATGGTTGCTGGAAGCATATCAGGTGATGTTACATCGTGCTACCTGATTAATAAACGTTGAGCCCACAATCCATCCTAGCGTCACTAGGATGCGGTTGATGGAGGTGATGACTGTTCCTGCAACTTTGCAAACTAGTGTACATGCCAAATGTCAAGATGTTGCTATGGTTGTGATCTGGCGAACAACTGCACAGGGAGTATTGATTGGTCTCATTAGAAGTTTGAAAGTCGGTTCTTTGTACTCTAGATACAACATCGACAAAGGTAGCTAGGGATCGAAGGGGAATAACAAGTTTGTTGCTTCCGTTAGACTGTTAGAGAGCGTTAGATCGGTCGACCAATTTGTATCACCGCTCCCAAATGGCTTTTCGAGCAGAAATCTCTGAAGAGGAACGTAGATTGTAGTGGTCATGGACAGAAGTAGAGCCTATTTAATTTCCACTTGAAAGTTGGTCATTGGACCACTAACAATTTCACCTTTTGTCCAAATGCATGTTCTTAATGCTTGTCCTGTATGGCGAATTCCCTATTGGATGACCAAAACCGCGTTTTTTCCACCAGTAAAATGGAGTTTTTTTATTTCTGTTCTGCTCACTAATTAGTCTGAATGTTGTCTAGTGTCTACTCGAGGTACAAAAAAACAATCAACTCGAGACTGCTTAGTTTTGAGATTCTGAAAAATGGGCTGGACCTTTATTCGAATTTGTACATGTGGCATCTTATGGTATAATTCAAGACCATATCTGATTACTTTTGTGGTTTTCTTTCTTGCGAGGCCAAGTTTGTAGTGCCTTTCAGGACACATTTTTTTTACTGTTCTTGATTATTGTTTGCCATCGTGATTATTTCCAAGGTAATTCTGGATCGATGACGTCAAATACTTCAAAAATAGTAGCTTACAATAATAACAAGCCGTCAAGCCACAAGGTTGAAGATGTTTATAAAAGGTAGAAGGCCTTCATACTAGACTTTGTCAGTATGAAATTCTTGCTGATTATAATTTCGTTGGAGGTTGTCAAATACCCATCTTTAATATGCTTCAGTCACGCTCAAATATGAAATATTGAGATTTAAAACAGCCTTTTGGATCACTCAGATTTCTGGAAAGCTCGTGAGGTTAGCTTTTTAATTTTGCGAGATGGGTTTTGTGGGCTACAATGTTGGCTTTTTTGTCCCGAATGACGTAATTAGATTTGTAGGGACGGCATGTTACATTTGGCCCTGCACTTAACACCATTCTTGCACAATTATTTGCAACTACAGAGCGTGTCAAGGTGGTGCCCCTCCAATCTTGAGTCATTCAATGGGTTTCACGTATTGGGAATCAATAACCAGGAAGTCTACTTTTGTAATTAGTTTGGGTGCTTGGGCTCATTTTGACGAACCATCGATGGATGGTCGCGAAATTGGAGGTGATGACTGATACAGAAGGGAAAAGACCTTCCCCCTAATCCCTGCGATGTCTCATTAATGTTCTATTGCGAGTCTGATATATTATTGGCCGAATCTTTTGGTGAAGGTGTCATAGTACTTTTTATTACAACAAAACAAAAATTGTGGTTGTTTAAGAAATTATATTGAACAACACGTCGAAAAATGATTGTTTCTATATCAGTTTTCTTGAAGGCATGATCCGATGAATTGCGTGCTAATGCAAGCGCCTTGCAGGCTCGTAGCATGTCCCTTGGGTGACCATTATATTAGCACTGAGAAAACTAATGTAATTCAATTGCTTTGTAAATTGAACTGGCTGGGTATACGTAGGAGGGAGCATCTTTTTGGCACATAACCACAGTCGAGTGCCTTACCTTGCCTCTTGAGGATCTTTTCCAAATAACACACAAACTGATCCAAGCGTGATAGAAATAGACAACTACACTGTACGGTACTTTTTACTCATGTTGTGAGGCTTCTAGCTTACGTGTTTGTAAAATCAAGGACTTGTACAACTCAAGACTTCAGTTAGTGCCAAAGGAATGATCGAATTTTCTTTTGCTAATTCAGCTTTGTTCAAAAGTATACACGTTTGCTGTCGTTGTTGCTTGTCAGATCTGAATGTCATTCAGCATTTTTCAAAACTTGTTTGTTGAGCTGGTCTGAAGGCATAAGCTGTTAACCATGTTTGCATTGTAACCATTATGCACAATTGAAAAAAGCGAATTTATAAATAAAACACCTTCAAAAACTTGTTTGAAGGTGTTGCGAGAGACTTTGTTTGCAGTTCACACACATGTTCGAATGAGGAAATTTTATTGGCATTTAAATACACTGTTTTGTTTTAATGGACTTGATGATCAAACACTAACTATATACGGAAGAAGTTTCCGAGTCAAACAACATTGACATTGAGTTGTTTCAGCGCTTTTGCAGTTTGTGAGTGGTGTTGTCAACTACCATGACTAGTTTATCGTAGCCAAGTAAACCCACACCGCTCTGCATATTGTATACGAACTCGTACGCTCATATGCAGTACAAGTACCAGGAAATTTGGTAATTCAACACATCAATGCCGAGGATTTGAATGAAATTTTCCACGTAAGCGTGCATCCGTTTTTGCGGCACGCCTTTGTCGATATATCTGCGTTAAAAAGTGAACCAAATGCACCAAAAGAGCCCCAAGGCCAAAAAAAAACGTGCTCTTTTTTCCCCAGTTCATTGCATCGCTACTGAGTTTCAGGTTGAGAGTCGATGATACTACGTAAAATGCAATAAGTTTTTTTTAGTACAACAAAGCCGTTGAAAATAAACGACCTGAATAATAATAACAACAGCAAATGTAGGCTTCTACAGTAAAAGGTACGTCATCGAACAATGGGCGCGAATTTCGGAGAAACCCTCGTAAGAGGTTTCAATTCTGAAGGCTTTACATTTCATAGATGCTCCTAGATGCTCTATAAAATATTTACATTTTTCTCGTATTTTCGCAGTAAAAAAACAACTGGAAATAGCGAAACATGTTGAAAGGGCATCCTATACAGTTTGTCAACCTTAAATATGCGTGTATGGGTTTTACGTATTAAAAAAAATAAGGGGGTGAAATGGGCTTGCCGTCCATAAATTATAAAAGTGCACTAACGTATTTTCCCATGCATTTGCGTGCACATTTATGAGGGAAATAAATTTTTACTCCGCGTTCATGCATAGTTAAAATTTATCAACGTCGCAATAGAGATAGGAGACATGGCATCTGCAGGGGCCTTCGTTTTGCTTTTTCGACAATGATGGACGAAAACGGTTGAAATCTTGGGATCAGTTTGGAGCATTCATTATTAATTTTACAGCGAGTGATTTTATCTGAAAATCATGCGGGAAATCTGCGTGGGTGTCATGTAAACGCATGCCAAGATAACGCGAATTTAATTAGATTGGCGTGCACACGTGGTTGGTGCTATTGCAAACTTACGAGCCATGCCAATAGAATAGTTGAATAGGGTATTGGGTGTGTCTACATTTATATTTACCGGTTAACCGGTAGGTTATGATAGAAGCTAGATTAGATTAATTAGCCAACTGCTTGTACGCCATCTAACGATCTTTTGAGGAAACTAACGACTGTTGTATATCCTAAAATCTGTTGTGTCCAGAGCCAAAGGAGGATCTTCAACATACATCAGTATTCTGTGCTGTCTAATGCAGATCTTGGTCCAATACAGAATGTCAACTATTTGGTTGTACCTAATCCACTCCCCCAACAACAACGAGGAGGTAAAATAACGCCTCTTGTTGTGGTGCAGGCGTCTTGTGTCATTGGCTAATTTTGGAGCTCTTCTTTGGAAGGGAGTCAACTAATCTAAAAATAGGCGCCATTTCTAGTGCAGTCCGAACGTAAAATGACCAAATGCAATAATCTGGCACAATCTGGTAAGATCATCGAAAAAGGTAAATAGGTCGAAATTGGCAGCTCCATGTATCTTTGAAGCAATGTTTACGTAGGACAACAATAATACAGATGGTTTTCTTTTTCAATGATTTAGGACATGCCAAATTTTGTGCTCGTTCTCGTTCTTTTGAATTCTAACGCAATTCGGAGAGCGACATTTTCTCTCTGAGAGTCATTCACACATCCGTATGAAATTGATGGACGACACCGTAGAAACTGCACTGTCTTCTATCAGTCCAATTGATCCAACGGCCGGTCTCAATTTATAAAACCCATACAATTTATAGACTGGATGTTCATAAAGTGGATCTTCTGAGTGCTACTCTTGTACTGCACAATGGCAAATTACTGTCGGAGTGACCACTGACTCTAATGGCCAGTGGCCGTGCACGGTGGAAAACTGATGATTATTTGTTGTTTCTATATACGCGTTCCCGCGTTACAAACATAATTGTAGTTATAAACTAGGCGCATTTTGTGTTTATTTCATTCGATCGTTGACGTTTCATGTCCACCTGTGCGGTAATTATCGTGTACTCGTTTCACAATTACGGAATTCTCATGACAAATGAGTTTGTTTGTTGAAAACTGGGTGGTTAAACAATGTCGTGAATGAAGTACGGCGAACTCGTGGAATTGCTGAAAACTGTCTATTTTCAGCACTTAGCGTATGCATTATTCACGAGCCTCTGGCCTCAACTCGGCCATTGAAATACGAACACTCCCACACATCTATTGTATTCCCCTCAGTTCATTTGACTTTTATCATTGCCAAGATCTAATTAAGTTTTGAATCATTTAGTAAACAAATGAACACGTTAGCCTCCTCTTTGACTTGTGATATATACGTTTAAATATACGGGTCTGGAAGAAGATGTACCTTGGTGAAAGATAATTATTAAACAACGACTTAATCTTTCAGTACCTACGTGTACGTAACGCACATAATGCAAGACTGAAACAAAAGTTTGTAATGTCTATGTACAGTGGCCAAAGGGCTGGCCAGTACGTCTTCTTCTTGAGTTCTTGCTCTTACTTAGACATATTCCATCCACTTTCAAGATTTTGATATAATTCTACTTTTGTCGTACGAGTTATAAATATGAAGAATTGAAGTTTGAAAATTGAATTTTGACGCCATCTTCTACTCTCAGCATTTCATATCACGGATGTATTATTTATTTCCATGCGTCGATAATGGCATAGCCTAGGCGGCAGATAAATTATTGTAGACGGGGATAATGACGTCATTGCCAAAAGCATGATGTTTTCAAGGTACGAAAAATAATAACGTGGATCGGTTGGCAGAAAGCCTTATTGGCCAAGGACTGTCATATTTATGGACTTCATGTAGTATGTAGGTTGTGGGAATTAGATTAATCACCAAAGCGATTAATCATGTGATGTTTTCATACCCCAGTTTTCGTACTTAAATGAGCACGCAGTGGTGTGTTATAGTACATAGGGTATGCTGTTACACATCACCTTCAAAACCATTCTTCGGCACTCGTACTAATTACACACACTCGTATTCCAATATTTACATACAAGACGATTATAAGGGTTAAATTAAAGCATTTCTCCTTAAAAAAAAGAATATTGACTTTTGGCAAATGGGCTTAACGTTTAGAAACCTTATATTCCCTTTGTACAATTAGACAATAAAAAAAATTCCTAATCATGGTAATGAGCAACTCGGTAACATTAATTTTGTTGAAACGTGATCGATACTTAGTACTAAGTGAACGAAGCCTAGTTATTAATTATGTCTGAAAAAATTGCATCAGTTTTGCTTGAGTATTCAACACGATGTGGTTCTGAATGATAGCTGCATTAAGATGCGATGGAAGCAAAATGTTTTGCAATCCATTAAATTTAATAGGCCCATTTATGAAATTAATGCAGTTAATTTCCTCTTAAAACTATTAAATTCATCATAGTTTGCCTATTTGCATAGTTTTTATTATAGCCTGCTTATCTGTATGAATGCTGATTGAAATTTCATTGCCTCGTAAATGTACAGTAGGTGTATACTAAGCCCACAAGAACGGGCAAGCTTCACTGCATGCCTCCTTAAAAAAACCACTTGGTATAGTCTCACAAAAGTATTCCAAATTCAAAGAAAAATTGAGTTATGATACGAATATGAGTTGCCATTTTCAAACTATTGCCTGATATATTATGTCCAATGTAAAAACCTAACCCTGTTGACGCCAAAACTGTGATTTAGTGGTCTGCGTCCACTTCATACAACTCCAAAGGTGACAACCTTTATTCTGGTACTTCCCCAATGGCCAACTGAAATTCACGTGTACAGTTTAGTATAAGTTAGGGGTCTGTTGATGGCGATCAATTTGCTAAAACGAAAGGCACGTTCTGGGCAACGCCCCCTATGTCGAATGTGCGTGCAACTATCGTCTGTATATCGTATTCTCCTAATTATACACCCAACTGTGAATTATCAGCTATTCAGTTTAATCATCGGAGTCATTTCACTCGCAATAAATACTGCATGTCGTGAGTCTATAACACACAGTATCGGGTTTCATTAAAATAATATATATATATAAAAAAAATAACACGAGCCGCGAGTTTTGCTTAAAATTTATTCGCTTTTAATGCTGCATGACACGCTTATTGTTAGTGCACTCTTGAGGATTTCTGCTCTTTGATGCAATAATATAAAATGTAATGGATTTCCCGTGTCTTGGAGCGATGTTACTTAAAAGCCTTATAAATTACGCAAAATAACCGCCACCCCGATTTCAAAGGAACATTTTTTGGTATTAAAATCCTCATCGTTGCAAGGTGATATGTACAGGGAGTGATGAAAATATACTGCCGATGACTTCAGTATGGAAATGGATTTTATGATGATATTTTATGTTAACAACTTGCTTGGGTAAGCTACACTTAAATGTATGTATATATTAGGTGACTATTGCACGAAAGTTGTTTGCCCCTGAAAGCAGGCAATCACGCAATGTATCGGAGCACTGCGTGGTGCCACCAATCGATTTTTATCGTTTTTGAAAAAAAAAATATATATATTTAATCGTTTTTAAATCCCACGATTATTATCAACATATGAATAGCATGTTATTTTATTTTCTACGCAATATTGATAATCAACCTCGCAGCGTTCTCGTAATCCTTTCCAGCTGTCGAAAGTGGATTTTGTCATCGCATAATTTGTTTCGATACTAAATCCGTATAATGTTCTATCTATGCATTAGCCTAATATTATATGGAATACTCATTATATTAGAGGATTAAGATTTTTTCAAATATCACAAATGCAACCATTTTGATATTGGTTTCAAAAATCTAATTTTCTGTACTATTTTTGACAGGCTTTATATAAACACAACCAGTGTATGTGCCCTACCCCTTGTAAATGGAAGATTCTCTTGGTTAATTTCGTATTTGTTCTTATTTTCTCTCCTATATATTCACCCACTTTATACTTGTTGTAGTTTAAGCAATCTATCATTGGACCCAATACGGATTGCAGTGGAGCCAAATTTTATTGTTTCATGGTTCCCTAAGCCCTGCTAACAATTAAGGGTATCGCCTTGGTTAAAGGCAGTCGAAGCCCTAAATGTGTCTCCAGTGAAATTTATAGCCATCGTGGAGGGGGGACTGTGAACGTTAAATAAACTGGAGATGCATAAAATTGAGGGGCCTCGCACACACTGCTAGATTAGATTCTGTGGTATAGATTACCCCGTTTTCCCCCCTTCAGTTTAATCAGGCTCTTAAATTTTCTACGATTTAGCATTAATGATAGACCCACGAAACTAAGCGAGTTACTTTCATTCAGCTTTTAAGTTTCTGGTGTTACAAATCCCAAGTTTTACTTTTCAAGTTTCAAAATTTCACTGTATGAGCATATACGGCATATAAAGCCAAAACGAGTGTAATCACTGTATAATCAACAAATGAAATTGCGCTAAATTGTGTGGTATTTTCCGGAACCTCCATAGTTCTAGGTCTGTTTATCGATGCGTTCAAATTGTTTTCTCTTCGTTGCAAAAATGTCCATTTAGATGCTAGTAAACTTGACCTTATACTTTGAAATTTGCAGTGGTATTAACGATTTGGATGATAAATCTTGCTCGCAATTAACTCTTGTGCTCCTATCGTGCCCGTGTCACGCTTGGCGTTTTGAATTTCACGCTTCGGTCGCATTATGAACTGTAATTATGAGTTTGAAATTGAAATGAAAGCCCTACGTTAGGCTTATGAAAGTTTTCAAATTAGAAAATTTTGTTTACATTATTATACAACGCCATTACTTCTCATTTGCGCTTGCCTACGTGCTCTGGTGATTGTATGGCGTGCGTGCTAGTTTCAGTTGAAAATGTCACTGTAATTGACGTATTTGTCAGGCTTGTTTTAAAATATATATGTACATGTATATGTATATATACAGTTTCCAAATATCCTATTAAATTTGTTTTCGCCACGCGTAACAATTAATGCAATAACAACGCATCAATCATACATTAATCCATCATTTATTTTTCGCAGAAATTTGACATTAGCTCCCTGCTCTCAATAATAATGACAAATTTCTATTTAAGCCCCGTTTTAGCCTGGAAATAAATATTCGGTGCTACTGAAACGTGGTACGGAAACCCAACAAAATATTATGGACGAATCATCATCCATTTTAATTTGCATTGTTGCAGCGGCATGGTTTCAAAGCATTTCGTGTTTATGTATTCCGCGGTGGAAAATTTATGTAATTTATATGATACGAGAATGGCTCGGCTTTCCAATAGGATCTAGCAGCTTATCCTCGCAGCAGTTGAGTCGTTTTTAAACAATTTGTCCCCAGGTTTCAAAAATTTTCATCGTAAAATAAATTTGATGTTCAACAAATCGTTTACTATAGCAAATACATCATGGATATCTCACATCTTTAGCAACCAATTGTTAAAGGTGTTTGTTTCGCAAATGGATACACAATAGAATCCAGAGGATATCCTGCTTGTGGTGATCTGTCTTTGCAAAATGTTTTACCCCAAGTAGTATAATTACCTTAGCCTACTGTTATTGTTTTAGTTAAAATAAAGTAATTTAATACAATTCGACATTTTTAACTATATTTGTCATCACTACAGTAGATTTCTGCTTTGAAATAATTTTCGGTGGAATTGTTGAATTTCTCTGCCATTGCCATTTAACTCGCTCACCCTGTATAATCTGGCCACGGATTTGGCTATCGTTCCAAGTTCGCACGCAATCTAGTGTGCGCCGAAAAATGCACCCATCATAATATTTAATGGTACTGTTGTCGTGACGTTTCGGATAGCTGGCAGCCAGCTGAAATTCCCCCCGAATTCAAAATTTATGCGCTATTTATTCATTAAGTTACTTAAATTAATTAAGTTGCCAAATTAGCTTCTTTGCTCTTTCTCTCTCTCTCACACACATACACACTCGCCGGCTTGGCCAATATATGGAGGGAGGCTATAGCTCTTATCAAAGTTACGAGGCGCGTATATTACTCATAAACTAAGTAATTTTCAACATAAATTACTTACATGCCCATCTTCGCATCTGCTATTTAAATAATGGAGACGCCAATTAAACTGATGCCAAAAGTTAATTTCGTTGCCATGAAAATAGACACGGCTTAAGGGGAGATTCGTGTCAACGGTGTTGCTTCGCTTATGGGCATAAACGACGTTTTCAAGCTCTCCTTCGTTATTTCTACTCAAATACACCACATTCTTCACATACTCTCATTGCGTATATAATTGGATGAAGCGCAGATGAAAACTCGCCAAATTGTGAAAATATTTTCGTTTTTATCCCCGCAATCAAATGGCTGAATGAAACCAACCTAGTAGTAGCGACTTGTCCGTGTCTGAAATTTGTACTATGGTTTCCCTTAGTACTTAGTACTTTAAATTTACCTTAGTTTTATCAATAGATGCTCTTACATATTCGCACGCCATGGTTTTTTTTTTTTTTTTTTTTTGTCGCATAATGGTCTCTAGTAATTGCACAATTCCTGACTTGAGTACTTCACAAGTGTGCTGCTTGTATTTTCGATTTTTTTAGGTCTAGATTTTCTCACGAAATTGGTTTCACCAAGGGAGCCTCGGGGTTACTTTCAGTAAATGAGCATTCAGTCAACTGAAGTCACCGCACAAATGATCTTTGTTAAAAATCGAGCAAAATTACACGAAGTTTGCTGGGACTTCGTCTTAGCTATTAGCAAAGCCAATTGAAAAATTCGTCAACTAAAACCTATTGTAAATAAGAGCATTGCGATGGAATGAGAAAAAAAAGTAGGAATGAAAGAAGAGAAGAAATAATTGGCTAGTCTTTGAAGTCCATTTAAATGGCCGAAGGGGCGTTAAGTCTACGAGAGCTTGGGCTTCTTTCTTTAGATTAAAATTGAACGATTAAAGCAAGCGTGCTGCACCCTTTTGCAAAAGTACAAATTGCCGCTTTTTGCTAGCGTATACAGCGAACCGTAGCAACCGAGAGAAATCCAATAAGATAAAGGGGGATTAATGCCACCAGTACTAGTACGTCTAAATTTAGTTGCAACGGAACCGTGGGCATGCTCAAGCCTAAGTAAAAAAAAGAAGATAATACAGTAATGCAATTGCAGGAATCGAGCTTTCAACTGCAGTTGTCACCAACCCCTGCAACTTCGCCAATATTTAATCTCTTCGGGGGGCCTCGCAGTAAACGGGGGAATTTAGTGAAAGATAAATGTGAGAAAGGCTTTCACACTTTTTCTACCCGTGATGGAATTATTCATTAACTAGTCACAAAGTCGGAGAATAAAGCTATAATAACGTCGGATTCAATGCATTCTGTAAATCCTTGCCGCATTTTATGTTGAAATTTTCATCAAAGTTCATCACTGGTCGGTCACAACCTCTTACTTTTACTAAGCGGATTTGCAAAATAATTTCGGAAAAGAATAATTGTGAAACTTTTAAGAACTCGAAAAGTTTTTAATTTGATAAATTGATCAGGCTTGGATGTAGTGCATCTCGCCTGCCCCTGAAATGTGGCAATCACTGCTTTCAGCTATGTAATGCAGGGTAGTAGTTGCTCATGTACTGCAATTCGGTTGAGCTATATATAAGCTGCTGTCATCATAGCAATATGGTAAACGTTCCAAGCACAATTATGGAGCATGAATTGTTAATAATTAATATTGTGTTCAGCATTGCAAAGGAAATTATTGGAAAATAAAAATTTCTTAAAACTAGTATGCATTATTCATCTTGGTTAGGGCTGTGTCAATTTTATATTCTTTTATATATTTCAAACGCGTGTGACAAGTCGTGTGAAACATCATTGGACATCTTGTCAATCATCTTCACGTGGTTCCATCATTTTTTAATTATTCTAACGGCGTCATCCAAGAGTACATATGTTTATGAAATTTTAATATCATAAGTGGTCGATGATATTCATTTAATGCGGATCCATGTTGATATCACTGCTTAGCAACTTTCTGTAATGTTTGGCACCCTGCATTTCCTTTCTTCCGTGGTAAACATGCTTTCCCCCTTTGTTTCTGAAGCACACAGGCATTACTGTATAGGAGACTAGTACATATCTAGGTCAGCTTTTCTCTCATTTCATCAGATAACTGCCATTAATGCCGGCTATTGTTTACGAGTGCAAACGCTATCGTGCATTATTCATTAATATCCTGTTATATGCTATTATATCGATTACACCCATTGCATGGGCCTGAAGATCGGGATCTGGATTATCGAAATTTGACACAACGTCCCCGCCCTTTGTCATGCGAAATAAAATAATTTATCAAAAACGTTTACTTTTCACGACTAGGCGGGATGTCTGGAAAATCAATTCGACGAATTTCATGCCGGGTTTTTTGTTAAGGAATTTTTAATTTGGTTCATGCTAGTTTGCAGCAAAGGATCTTTATTTTCACGTTGGTAACCACGTGATACTATCCATGACCACATCTGCGTTAAGGTCATTGGAGATAGTGTACTGGCTGTTTCCTGAGAAATTTGAGCTTCTGGCCCCGATCACTAGTTCGATTACTTACAAGTGTGCCTATGTCTCTGATCTGGTAGGCAAACATGATAGTAAGAGGCCACACAAGTGTTTCCTTTAGACGTGGGTCATCCAAAATTAGTTTCCTCTAGCTCTAGACTTCCCGTTGTCCAGTGATCCATTAATATGGGAAGTGGACCGTACTGAGGCTAAGCATCTGTCTCTATTTTCTTACCTTAACCGGGAAGCCTTCGTCACCCATGCATTGGACAAAATTGCTTCGTGTTGTGCAGTTGTCACTTTTCAATCCTGCAACGTGTGTGATCGGTCAACATCTGCAGGTTTCATCAGCGATGTAATTACGCATCCTGCTGCTATAAAGGAGAAGCCCCTTCTGGGACGATATGGCATAATTTATTCCCCCTGCAAGGGGTCTTCAACGCTACATTATATGACAGAAATTCATGTCGAGAGAAGGACACAATTTATTTGTTGTTGCACTCGTTCATGTCTATAGTGCCACGCGCCTGCGTATGACTACATGAAACCCGACGCACTTAGGCGCTTTTTAACAACCATTCCCCTTGACAACCCTCGCAGGGTCGAGCATGCATGTTGCTGACGAGAGGCCTTCAAATTTAATGCACGATTTGCACGTTTTGATGCCGAATGCAGGCCTGGTCACGACGCTGTAGTAACGGATTAACATGTCGTCTATATGTGGCCTCCACCCTTTGGTTGATGCATGAGGTGCTTTCTGCAGCCTAATGGTATATTACAAAGGGTGATTCGCAGTTTGACAAGTTCTGTCAATGGAAAAACTAGAGAGATAAAGAGACCCAATCACATTGAAACCAAATTTATGGGCATTATTCTTATTAGGATGAATCGGGTGCAAAACCTAGACGCGGTGGATTTCAATCAAACCAATATGTTATCTTGATCAACGACATGCACTTGGGTTGTTCCTTTACTATCGCAATTGTTGATAAATTCAACAAATGATGATTATACAGAGGGCGCGTCCATGTAATTTTATCTACATCATTTTTACCATCTCATGTTATAGGTAGGATGGCTGTAACAACAGGGTTTTTGGTAGTCGTTTTTGATGGTCTTACGCATACGTCATCTTTAATATTTGTATAAAAATCAATGTGGAAAAAAAATGGAAAAGTTTTTTTGTAAGACGTATAGTAACGTATTTAGATTGCCTTGTTTGTATAAATGTAAAAAAGCCATATGGTGCATCATTTCAGTATTTGTCGAAATGTGGCTTTCAGGCTTTACGTCTTACAGGCTCATCCACCCTTTCATCTTTTTATGTACATTACATTTTTACAATTTTACTAATGCAATTTCAAGTTTATTTGCTCTTGAATGTTTCCTAAATAAAGTGGGCCTGCCTAATGCCTTGTTTTTTTCTTTCTTATCTGTTTATAGGTAAGTCGATTTTGTTTATTTGCGTAGTTCGGCACTAGAGTAAATGATGGTGAGTGAATTAATACAGCTGTTTCATTATCTTTTAGATAATGTGTTTCTTATTATCATTACCCAATTCTCTGATATTAATTTCACACTTTTATATTGCCATATGTAGCAATTTGCCATTATTTCCTCAAAGATAAACATATTTTTAAACAAATGTTTAGAAGCATTTCAATTATTTACACTCAGATGGAAGATATAGCATGGGCATTTGACAATATGCCGACAATAATGGATGTCAACCTAGTTGAAAACTCATCTACATAAGTTCTATACAAATTTGTTATTAATCAGGTTGACATTTTTTTTTTTTCGTGACAGCTATATTAGGTTAGCATATAAGGCCGTTAAGGAGTGTTAAAAGACACTCTGTATCTTCGGAATTAGTTTTCAGTTTTGTCTTTTGCGCTTTCGTATTTCACTAAGAGGCTTAGCGATCGATTATAATACGAACGTATGTTAAAATGTATCGAACGTTTAACATCCGGAATAATGTTATACATGCAGCTAAAATCCTGTCCTCCTCACCTCCCACGGAATAATGCCAACATTCAAATCCAAATTGAAATTTGCGCGAGGTCTGCCACAAGCTCATACATATTTATGCGTTTATAATAAATTATGGATCCATTAACCCACGTATGAATATGTTAAAAAAAAAATTGAAAATCTTTAGGCTAGGCATAAGATAAGCTTCAAGGGGAAAAAAGGGCTTTTGTAGGCTCGTGTACCATGACTCATTTCCCATCACGGACGCTGTTTAACACCCAGGGGAAGTTACGTCCCCGTCAGGCATTTAATCCCAATTAATATTTTCATATTTCAATAACGTTATCTCCATAATCTTTATTAATTTAAGGCTGATGAGAATGAAATTTCACGGCGCATAAAATGGTCGTGATTGTCAATGTGGCAAAATAACGAAACAGTCTTCAAAAATGAATTAGATTTGAAATACGTATGCGGTTTATCAAAACTGGAACATGTTCCCACAAGTTTTAGTTGGTTTTTTAAAATTAACGATTTCTGAATATTGTTCTTTTGAAAGACAGCAGTTGGTTGCGCGAACCCATTGTCATTCTTCGTGACACTGGTATAGGGTGGTCAACAATTGAATAATGTCTAATTACAGTTTTGCTAGCATGTACCTATTTGGTATACTTTAAACAGGCGTCGCAAACCGTGTATACAGTGTTGATGTCTCGCTGTCTCCGCTAGGGCTCACCAATAACATTAGTGGCATAGTGACAGTGACAGCTTGGCCTCTGAGAATTCGTGCTACCTTTTGTGTCATTATATTAGGCATGTGAATGAAACGGTTTCGAGTGTAGTTAAGTGAAGTTTTTCCTCGCTACATTTCCTGAACGAAACATGTTCGTGGTCTGGCCACCGGACGATCAATTTCTCATCAGTTGGCCCGTAAATATAAATCGCCTAATTAAAAGCATCCGTTTATATATCCGTAAGACTTGCATCCTCGTTTATCCATGTCCCAATCCATCTAGTGGATATTGCGTGTGTCGCTATTAGGCTTTGGTCAAATTGAGCCTCAAAATTCCAATGACCCGTGCCCAGACATTGATTTTTGTTTTCGTATACATGGCATTTGGCTTTCATACTCTTAATGAATCGTCGTCGTCGTTTTATAGGCGGTCATCAAGAGCTCTTTAAGGCCACGTTATCTGTATCAGAATTCAATTTGGGAAAAAAAGCCATATTTGATCTTCACTTCAAATTCGTCTAGCTCCTAAATTTCCAAGTCGTTATTGATCGAAATGCGGAAGAAATATTGCCATGATTTTCAATGCTTTTTTATTATAAGAGATTTCATGTTTCATAGAGGGCTAAAAACGAGCACGGTCTGCCAGGTTTATTCATTTCTTTGCAAGGAACACACTTATTCTCAAACGCAAACGAACCTCCTTAAATTGGGCCATTCGTTAAAAACATGCCTGGCATTTTTGGCATATGTTGCATTTTAATAATGTCCTCTATTATATAAGTTAGACGTGTCTTGAACGCAAGAAATCTTGATATATGTGACAATTGGTGTACGGTAGATCTAACATGGGAATGTGGTTTATGTGCTCTGTGCAGAATATTAACACGTAGTCCACTGCCATCGTTGCTTTCGTATTTTCACAAATATGAGTGTATAGGGTCATTGCTAGTCATTCAACTTTTACGAGCTGTCAGTTTAATGTATTCCAACTCTGATGGATTTGCAAGTTATTTTGTTTCAGCAGTTGTCCATTTAAGGTCGTTTGACGTTGTTTTGATCTTATTTTCGATATATTCTCTTTTATAAAGAATTTCGTAATGGCAAAGTGAAAGTCCTAATCATTACTTTTAATGGATACAAATTTAGACAAATTCTGTGCTTTCCGTGTTAATATCACATGAGAATTCCACTACCATTGATTGACTGATGTATCAATCCGTATATCAGTACGGATTGATAAGATACTCAGCATTTTTTTTTCTATCCAGTGCTAGATATTAGATAAAAAATATCGTATTAACCAAAATTATAAAATTATGCAAAATCTTATTTTGGTGAGTTTCTTAAGAACCTGTGCTATATGACCAGCTGCCTAAAATTAAGCTACGACGACGCGACAGTAAGGAATGCCCACAAATAGAGGTTGGATTGCATTTTCCAAGACTACACTTCTATTGATTTTGCTTTTCGATGGCCATTCAGGGTCTTAATAGATGTCACAATTGGGGAGGACATTGGCTCTGAAAGGGCGCCCCCCCCCCCCCCCCCCCCCTATAGCCTCAGTCGAAACTATTCGTGAGTTGTCACAAAATTAAATGAAAATTATATGACGTTGCTGGAAGGTTTTGTTATTTGACAGAGACGGAACTAATCTCTTCTGCTCTCCACTTCTATTTTTTTGTTGTTGTAATTTTTCAAAGACCGCCTTAGATTGTTGGAAATCTTTTAAAGTGATTGTTTTTATTTAAAGATGCTTTCTTAATCTCGAAATGAATTATAAAAAAGAAAGCCTGCTGTAAAATTTCCTTGTAAAATGTCTTGACCATTTGAGACGTGCTTAGTTTTAAGATTCCTTAGATTCCAATAATTTAGATGTTGCATAAGTGTACGAAGTGATCAGTTCGTGCAAAAGTTTGCTGTGACTCGTGTTACGTATCTAACATCAGTAAAAGCGTGGTTTTTATGGGAGGGAAATCCCACGAAAGCAGTTTTCCATACACGCTGTAATTGCATGACTGAATTACGTGAATTGATAATCTAGGGAAATTAATTAGCGATCGCCTGTGTGCAATGATGCGAGACTCTTTGCCCCTAAAATCTAGTGAAAAGAAGTTTCTCTTAACGGAGGGCTTGTGCCTGTTTGAGGGGAAGAAAATTTGATTAATGAATTTTTATGAGTTTTACCTCATGTGTTCCTTTTATAACCGTTAATTACCTCACACGTTCGTGTTTAGGGTGTTCAATCTTCATGTGTAGCACGTCGAAAAGGGAACCAATGCGATTATGGATACCCCCAAAATTTGATTAAGCCTCGCCAACTGTAACGATTGGGTGCCCTTTTTTAGCGTTAGGGGATTTAGGACAAGTGATTGATGTAAGGAAACTGCCCCCACCCCCCAATTCTACGCACTGTGCCATATGTGCTCTGAGAATGTGATTTTAGGTCTCATACAGGGTGTCTCAAATGAAGCGCGTGTAATTTAAATTGTTGGTTAATATATGTGGAATAAGATGATCACTTTCATTCTGCATATTACATTCAGTACTCTTTGATGATTAATAATAATAAACAGTTTACTAGCTATTTATTCATTTTGATAGCATGTGATGTTACTGCCATGTAAGTTTAAGCAGCGTGCTAAAATAAACGACACGATAAGCTGAGGGATATAAAACGAATTATTGTCGAGAAATTTAAAAGAATCACGTTTTTGAATATATTTGCACATTTCTAAGCATTTCCACAATCTTTCATACTTGCATTACTGCATACTCTTATGATTGAAGTTTTTAATTCCCATTGAATCGCGCATCAAATTCAGCTTTATTTCGTGCTAGAGAGGATAAAAATCGTTATCATAAAATAAATGCTTGCTGGAACATTTTGAGCAGCTCGTTTTTCTATTATTTCTACCTTTAAAAGAGTGCGTTTGCCTAATACTTATATCGCGAAATCGATAATCGATAAATCAATCGACCTTCTTTTTTTTCATCAAGGCTGGTTTTTTTTTGGTCCATGGCTCAATTCCAAGCCTGATTACTAACCCTTTGAGCAATCCTATTTCTATAGGGAAAACAGTTGGATCCCAGGCAGTTTTTGCATTGGTTGCATCGAGATTGGCAGGTGTGGTTTGCGCAATACTTATCGCATGTGTTCCCCCTTCACGTTTTAACATTGTTTTCTCTATTCTTTGCACGAAATTCAATTTGGTCTCCCCTACTATGCTATGCATTAACGAACGTTCAGAGTCGGACAAATTCAACATTTCATTTTTGTGGCTATTTTTTTTTTGTCTTTGGGTTTGCTTTTTTTCAACTTAAATTTCAATAAGAGATATCCTCTCTCGTCGACTGGAGGCGACCCCATAGGCCTAGCATCAATACCTGTTTATACTACTTGAAATTTATTGGTTTTTCTACACTAAAGCCCGCCAGCAGCACAGAGTTTGAATCTATAATTTATAAGTCTTAATTTAGAAACATGGCGCTGTGGTATCTACATGCACGAATGAAAATCTTTCCCCATTCAAATTCCACGAAATTGGATTTTTTGATTTACGTTGAAAGTTCGCTATACGTAGGCTATGTGAAAATAAATTTTTTGAACTTTTGCCTACCCTGTCTGTGGCTTAGAGGATATATGCACGCACGTGTGTTCAGGACGTGTTTACGCATACGGAAATCCCGTGTTTTCCCATCTCGGTTTCCTGATCTTGGAATGTCCAAATGAAGTCATCTGCATATCTAGTTTTGTTCGATGTGGACGAGACATGCCTTGACGCAGCTAACACATGTTTATTATTTGTTTAGATTTGATTTTGATAGATTGATGTGTGAAATGCATGAACATATTGGATCTCAGCTGTAATGCAGGGTAATATGTTCTTCATTGTGTGAAATATCATGCATAGTGAATTTTACGGATGCCACGTGAAATAACCAATATGACTCTAGAGCAGTGGTTCTTAACCTGGGTTCGATCGAACCCCAGGGGTTCGGTGAGTCGGTCTCCCGGGTTCGGTGGAGGTCAAATTATGTTTTTGTTTTTATATTAAAAAGGGTTCGAAAAGGTTAAGAAGGGTTCGGTGAACGCGCATATGAAACTGGTGGGGGGTCAGCACCTCCAAAAAGGTTAAGAACCACTGCTCTAGAGACTATAATGATTTTAATTTTGTAAATAATTTATTTCAGTTGCCCCTGAAATGGGGCAATCACTACGTACAGCTGTGTAATGCTGTGAAGTATTTTCTCCACTGTGTTGCTTGACCATGTAAAGCTATGATACAATCGCGTTTGTGATTAAAGCCGATGATAACCGTATTTCTCTGAACTCGAGTAACGTGAGGAACATTCATCCGTTTCTTATTTTGCCTCGTGGTTTCCTCGAAAACCACGTTAATACATCATTTGCTTAGCTCGTACTGGGATGCCATTGTAGATATATGTAGGCGCCAAAGTACGTAGAAAGCCTGCATTTTATCTCGATGCGATGTTTTAACGTCAGTTTTTTGGCAGCTTGTCAAGTGAAATGGTCAGCAATCCTGGCTAGATTGTTTTTTAACCTCCATTGAGCATCTCGCTCACAATCGTTCGCATTCCAAGGAATTGATCTACCATGCAGTGGAAATGGTGGCCAATGCACAACAAGGGAAGGCTCGAGAAACGCTATTAGAAACATTCGGTCAAGTTAGTCTTGAAGCCCCGAATATTTACTTTGAATTTATTATGCGTATGTCCACGATAGAAATACCATATTTTTTTTCATCGTTATCTTCATGGTGATTCCTGCAAACTAAGGGGGTGAAAAAAACCTACAGACATATTTTGATAAGACAGCTTCACCGAACGGACTTGACATGTCTGTAACCGACTTCCTTTGGCTAACAAGGCGGGTTTCTATTATTATTCTCGTACAATGGACACTCAAGCAGACGTCTGGAAGTAGCGAAATTCGTCGGAAGATAGGCATTGCAATATTTTATTAAAAATTGATTTTCCGCTCCAAAAACCTTTCCACCAAGCTTTTTTCTTAGGGTTTATGTGTCTGCTGTTAATACTTGTTTTATTTCGATAAACACCATTCTGGCGTGCCAACTTATATACATCGTATTTAGGACAATTTTAGCAATATAGTATAAACCGAGAATGGCCTAAATAAATAGCTCCTCTATACATGCAAAATTATGCAAAATTCAAGTTACTTATTTTGAGCGAAATGCATTAGTGCATTGTATAACAAAGGAGAGGATCCTAAAATTACACTTTTAAGTCTTTACCATTTCTGAGAACCTCCAAAAGATTGTCATTCAGTTAATTTATGTCTAATCTATAAAAACGAAAGTTGTTATGATAGAGGTATCAATCATGAGATTTTATTGCTTTATGATTTATGTTATATTTTGCGATGCACTCACTATCGATCTCGTTATTTCACTTCGATTTCCTACTCATATTTTGTGGTTTTCATATTGCTTTTGTCGTCCATATAAAATTGGGGGGGAAAAAATTGTTGGTTCAATATTGAATTTACTATTCATGAACGGTTTTAGCCACCTGTGATTTTGAAAGTCGAATTTGAATGCAATAATGATATGCTTGATGCACGCATTGATTTTTTTTAATATGACTTATTGCTTATTGCGGTTTTGAGCACTATGAACTTTATTGGCCGCCTTCAGCTACCAGGTGCTGCAACTGGATTGAACATTTACAAGTTATGGCTTTGTTTATTGAGCCTTTTAAATGTCAAACAAAATATATGCAAAGGAGGTAGATGGTTATGATGTCTTTGTCGTGTCTATTACTGATATAATGTATCTAAATTTGCAATCTTTTGACTGGTTTTTGGCCCAAAGCTAGACCTTTATCGCGTGTCGTCTGCCAAATTGTCATAAAATATGCCCGCTTCTGCTTCTAGGAAAATTGTCATTAAGCATGCAATGAGACTTATTTTTAATGCTATATACAACGTGCTCAGATTGTCATCAACTTCTTTTATTTGCCTCCAGAAATGCTACGCTAACCACTAATGCTCTTCTTTGAAATGCTAATTATAGCCCCGAAATGCCTGTGAAGAATGAGTTAACCGTTAGGGAGCATTTCTTTGACTTCATTAAATAGTTACTCAGGCAGTTTCTCTGAGTTTTAATGGAATTCTGTGGCAATTCAAAGATTGTCTCTTCTCATTTGGACGACACCAATTTTTTGATTGCCCATAACCATCTCGAAAATTCTCATTCTTGGCGAAATAACGACGTTGTTGAGTGCATTTTTTTTCTCTTCTTCAATGCATGGCAAATTAATGCCAAATGAATTATATCAAACCAGAATCTTGTCGCGGTACATTTAACTTTATTAAAAATTCAGATTTTAATCTTATATATAGCTTGGGGGAACATTATTAGGCAAATTATCAATATGACTACTTAACAAGCAACGTATATTTAACTTGTTAAGTAGCCTGTTATGTATTACATGGGCACGCCTGGGTGTGAAAGCTATTTATAAACATTTTTAACCCTAGTTATCATTTGAATGATGCATGTAGTCATGTATGGGTCATCTCCCGAACTTTCCTTATAACATTATTTCTTGTACGACATTACCCATACAAAAATTACCGAGCGTATTCTGTTTTCCTTTACACTTTAGGTTGTCTTAATTTGTTATGGGATCGTTTTGAATATCCTGCAATTGCAATTTGAAACTAATTCGAAAAGTTAATAGAACAGTTTGTAAGTGCATGCATTGTTGAATGTCCGAGGGAATTAGAACGGTGAATGTGAAAGGGTTTTGGTTGTAGCACCGAAGTATTAAGTTGATTCGTATAGTAATGTGATATATTCCTACAATGTTCAGCACAGGAGCTTTATGCATAACCATTGTGTCAATATTGACTGTGTGCAAGGGGTGGTTGAGGGGGGTTTTCATTTGCATATTGCGTTGTTGGAAATGGCGCGAACAAACACTTGTCGAATAATTATAACAGGTGCGGAAAATGTGACAGGGAAACTGCATTAGCAGAGCACACAAAGATACCCCGTAACAATTGCGGATGATGAAACGTGTCAGGTGCTTTTGCCACATATACAAACTGCTTATTACCGATAATTTTATTCCGAGTTTTAGAAGAAAAATATACACGGCGAATGGTTTGTACATAATAAATGAATTCTGCTTTTCGAGAAGAGGCTTTTTAAGCGGCGTATCGAGAAAATAAAATATATGTTCGGATAAATGGAATCCCCATTATTTAGCCATCTACTGCAATTCATTTATTACGTAAATAGCAACTGGTGTAGTTTTTATTTTACCCTATCCGCTTTATAAATGCGTGGATTATCTAGCTTACCCCATGCCCATTAGCATGTTTGCTTAATTTTTGTAAGCATATAAGCGTATAAAACCAGTTGTTAATTAATTGCGTGTTTTCGTAATATGGTGCTGTATTTGCTTCTTTTAGAAACTATGTTATCGGAGATTTCAATATGCTGTTCTCGAAATTATTGTGTGATTCAATCATACTTGTTGGATATTGATTTCAAATCTTAAAAATTCGTGATGTATGGATGACCTTAACGTCCTGGGGCTCGTATACGAGTATGAGATGGAGGCTTCTAAGATAGTGTGGCGGAGACTTCGTATAATGCCCCAATAAACGATTGCAGTATTGTTAGCAGTTTTTTTACACCTTGACCCATATTATTATTTCTAGCTCGAAACGTTTAGAAAGAAATTCTGTTGTAGGTGGGGGCCCAACATATAAAAATCCTTTGATCTGCACGTATTTCGTGAATCCAGATGGCACTAGTGCATGTCGTCAAATTTGTTTCTTATTAGGCATGGTCCAGTGTGCATCATTTTCTTAAGCCAGTTTTATCTGTAAACGTTCAGTCGAGTTGCCTTTATGGTCCATAAAATACGAACAGAAGTTTTTTTTTTTATGTTTTCGGTGTTTTGGCAACCATATTTTGAAAATGGGAATTGAACTGCGGCATTTTTAAGAAAAAAAATGGCTGGCATTTTAAATCACATCACGTCTGATGCAGGGGTGTTTGAAACACGCATCACAATTCGGCAGTGAGTTATGCCCCTTGAAATTGAATACCGACAGTAGACGGAAATATAAGGGTTTGTCCGATGTTCCAAATATCCGGTCGATTGTCATAGGATCCTAAAATATTGAACCATAACGGAGGCGAGACGTGGGAAAAATGCCTGAAATTCGTTCATTCTCAATTGAAAACTGCCTATAGGTGGCAGCTCAGTACAGTTTTGCCCGCTAGGTTTTCAATTCCCAACGGTTCGTTAGTGCTTTGATATGCTGTATTCAATTAAGAAAACTGAGTAACAACATGCTCATGAAATATGCCAAACGTCAGGGAATACATTGCATCTCCATGCTGTTTTTGGATGTTTATTTTGAACATGGCTTAGTAGTTATTATACGCTTTACATGAATACAGTACATTACATGAGTAATATAAACTCATGCTGTTCAGTAGCCTTGAAAATAGGGAAATGTGCTTGAATTTGTATCACATTTTAAAACGTTGGAATTAAGCTTGAAATTCGTGTTAAACTAGATTCTTCAAATTCTCTGGAAAAAAGCAAATTTGAATTTTGCCCGAAATTTGCACCAGTGCATTTCAATGTTGCATCAACACTGAATGATGAAGAAAAAAACAGTTCCTCTTTAATCTTATGCTACTCTGCCTAGTGTTCTATACATCTGCTTCACAAATAACGGCATGGTGTTAAAGTTGAGCTTCCACGGTCCCCTTATCCAAGACCAAAACGTTGCTAGTTTCAGGATACAAGCCAGTTTTGAAAACTACATTGATGTGTATTGTACATATCTTCGATCATATAATGGGTTTCATTGCTAAATTGATGTGGGAGTGAGGGGTGAGGGGGTAATGCATCGATTATATTCGCTATGGGAAATGCACTTATGGGCTACGTCCATTTCCACTCCGCTTGCAGGTACATTTCTTGCACCGGGTGGAGGTGAATATAATGGCTTTTATCGACAATGAATTAATGGAGAGTCGTGTATAAATATCCGTAATTGGATACTACAATAGGCTCGCTCCTAATCACATTACTCCATTACGTGAAAATAATTGAAAGTTGAGTAGCATAATAATGGGCAGTGCAGCCCCTGAATCATCATCCCTCTTATCGGTTGGCAACTCTCTCTCATCATTTTGAATAAATTCCCTCTTTGCTGAACAAACACCTTCTCGTCGCTATCTCTTTCGCCATTGTCTTTCTTGTTTGCTCAATACATCGCAGTGCGGGAGCAGCAGGCAATTCATTTAATTTTAGTCAGTTCATGTATAGCCAACGCTGGAATCGTTAATTCGCAAACAGGCCTAGTTGCCTGTAAATGATGTTGCGGTGATACATTCAAAAAGGGGTTGCGTCGTAGATAATGGTGGAGAGAAGTTTAGTTTTAGCGTATTTTCTCCTATCATCCTTTTGATGACGTGTCTTTTGGAGCTTGGTGATGACGAGGAAGAATTTTATATGATCGTAGTTACATTCTTATCAATAAGAGAATGCGAAAACTTTCCTTTAATAACTTTATTTTTGAATAAGTTTTCAAGGAAGATGGTGCAACTCACCGTTGATTTTTATTTTGAAGAGTATATGGCTCGATGGTGGGTTGAACAATCGTTTTCGTGGTACACAAGCAGTCTCTCATCATTTGTTGTTTCTCTGCCAGAAATGGCTCGGAGAAAGTACTCTGTACCTAAAATTTCCTATGGCTGCATTCCCTAATGGGGATTTAATGCTTGCCTTGTACGCGCCTTAGTCTCGGATTTTATTTTAAGGAACCTTTCATATAAAATCTACGCCATTTCAGGCAGATGGAGGTAAATGTTCTTGCACGCTACATTAAACTGAAGTATAGTTTTTACTTACACCAGTCATGTCTCATTGAACAGCAATTCTGTAAGAGTTAGTGGGGAAGAAGATTCAATGGAGATGCGGCGTTCAATTGCGTTTGTCAGAGCCTGGGTTCGCAGCCAGAAACCAGTGGATTGGTTCGGCCAAAACGGGGTCTTTAAAAAAACTCGTTCATGACAATGTTTGGGACAGGACCTTACATTTAATAAAAAACAATTTGTATGTGCGCATACAAAAAACAACCTTTACTTGCATAATTCTCGTTTAAACAAAGTACTTCATGTGGATGGATTGTCACAATATATTTTCTCCCTTGTGTAATATTCCCTGAAGGGAAGGATGATGCAAAATTTACAGGCAAGAAAAACAATGCAATGCTCAGCAAGCATTGTTTTAAAGTTGTATACAAAAATTTCAAAATAGGATTGATCAAGGATGCATTGCTAAGGTACAGTTGCTGCGAATACAATATCCAAATGCAACATACAGACAATATATATGGAGATATATTGCAAAGCACTGTTAACATATACATGTTATCTTTAACATCGAGCTTTTTAACTTTGTATTGCTTAGTTTACATTTTACATTTCTTGTATACACAAAGCTCTTTTTTTTCTTAAGATAACAGGTCGCACAACGGCCGACAAATGAGTTTTCCTTGACATTATTTCCAACTGTTTATTTTTGGTAAGGTCTATTTATTCCTCGCATATTTAGTGCAATTTCACCCTCGATATACTTCTATATCGTGCAGTATTTTCGTTTCACCATCGTCATTGTCCCGTCTTTTTCCCTTCCACTTGAAATGCACTCTGCTGGGTATTTTCACTGATCCCTTTCTGCTACATTGCACCGCAAGAAGAGAGGAAAAAATGAAATTCATGGCATGCATAAGCAGCGCGAGTGTACACTAAATGGGCAATTGATAGGCCTACGCCACGTACAATACCCAAATTCGTTCATTTAAAAGCGCCTCTCCATCCATGCATAACAGATAGGAAAAAGGCGCAGCATGGAGTTTTCTGAGAATCCACTTGCTGGAGCGCTTCTACTTGCTACATTGGCTACGAGCTTTTGCTCGCTTTATTATTATTGCTGCGAGTTGCTCCATCTGGATGCATTTTATTTTTGCAGAATTTCTCGGGTCAATATCTGCAACCTATTATTGCAAACCTCAATGAGACTTGGTTCGGTGAAAAGACGTACCACCAGTCTGCATAAACACGAATCTTGTGTTTACCCAAGAACGTCTGCATCGTCGAAACGTTTACCTAAAATGTTGAATTTCATTGTGAAAAATTGGTGAATGAAACATTTGCTAGCTTTTACAGTATGGAAGTTTAGAATTATTCTAGCCTTGTTTTTCATAATACTCAATGTATTAACTGTCTTGTGTTTTGACTGATGTTTTGTTCCGTGCACTTAGTTAATGTAATGAGAATACTCAACTTTGACAGCAATATATAGTCTAGTCATTTTTTATTAAATCTTATCTCGCATTTTAATAAACGATCTACAGATTGGATGAGATATGCAACATTAAAGTTTTTGGAACAATGGCGCCATATACTGTTTTACATTACTTCCTATTTAATTCGTCGTTGTTTTTAATCTTTTCAAAATTTGCAACAGATTGGCATCCTATCTTGACTTTCTGGACATTAGTTGGGCATGAGTAGGCAAAAGTTTAATAACAAATGTGTCTCGAGAATTGGAGGGGGAAAAAATGCCAGGCATTTGCATCGTTTTATTAAAAATGAGATCTATACCTCAATCTGAAGCAGAAAATCTGCTTTTATTAAAATATGCGAAACAGTTTTAACCCATGTGCTTTTGGTTTTTTTAGGCAATATGCCCACATAAATAGTTTCCCCCGTTTTTTCCTCCAATGTGTTTTTTCCCAAGATTCTCATTTTTCCCCATTTAAATCCTATAGGACTGAATGTGTTCGTTCCATGCCAGCTACCCAATTTATTTCAATTGAAATACACAAACTCGTCGCAAAATCTCAACATTTTCTTTGGTCTCACCTTGGAGAATTCAACCGTTTGCAAATGTCACTTTGCCCGTCACCAGTTTTTCCTTTGGGTGAAACGCTATGCAAATGACGTAAATACAGGGTCTACCACATGTACTAGGTGCTACATAAGCTATCCCAATTCAATTCTGCAACCATTCGCAATGGCTGTACAGTTTTACCTAAATTGTCATACATGGTTGTGTTTCTTTATTGTTTTTGCCTATGTAATCCGAGGTCTTTTTGAACGCCCCGTGTAATATGCGTTTCTCGGGATAAAATCTACCAAGAATAAATGCATTTGCTTACGGTTCGTCTGCTAAACCAACACGAAACGGTAAAGATAGGCCTAATGGTATTGTTGATGATGTTTTGGGTCATTTGTTCTCATAAAACTCAATTATGCGGAAAAATTGCATTAACTCGAATATGGTGATTAAGTTCGGTTAATTATTGAGTAATCAGATGGAGTTGGCAATCCTGCTTAATCTTGTATTATGAATGAAAGAAGTTAATAATTAGGTTTGTAATGATATGACCTGAATTGCGACGTTGCTGCAGTGGGGAAACGGTGAACTTTACTCAAACTGAATTACTGTTTTTCTTTCATATTTAATGTAATTTGTCAAAGCTGTCATTTTTATTGGTAAATTGCACGAATAAGAAAACAACTGCATTTGCGAGTAATGCATTGCTCGTACTCTACAAGTAAATAGATAAAACAGCTGGGTTTTGTCCCTCTTGGGCCACCTAAAAAAATTGAGTTAATCAGACCCATGATCTAATCCTAAAGTTAGTTCACATTTTTTAGCAAAGTTTCATATAACACAATCCTATATTTGTTCCATTGTTCTATTTGCACATCTCATTAAAAATAAACCTTTAAGTTCTGCAAATGTATCTGAGTTGAAAGTCAATCTAATCCCCCATCTGTGTATAATAAAAATGCTGAACCCTTGGTAATGGGATTACCCCTTTTTTTCTGGATGCTAACTTTTGAGGAATTAGTTCCTCTCTCCATCCAATTTTAGAAGTTGGTTTCATTTTTCAGTTGCTTTACGAATGCTTGTGCGAATAGCGACTTTTAGCCCCTCTTTTATCGCGAATATTGGGTTTCGACCGTGTGTTCTAGTGATTAACATTCAGCCCGTGTGTGCGCTGCCTATCCCTTTTTAGCCATATATCCAAATCCCTTAACTGCTTATTTTCCCTCTTATATCTGCGGTTATAGTGTCCCAAGGCTGTACAAAGTGCCAGTAAAGAACCGTAAAAACGTTTCTAATGGCTGACAGTTTTCCACCATTTGTTATTGTTAAATGGAGGGTAAATGGCAGGCCGGAGTTCACATTTCAAGTGAAATTTAAATGCACCGTGCCACTATGCAAAGTCTTAAGGAAAGGGAAAAGTCCCACCTCTGGGACTGCGGGTCTCGCCATCTTATTATTATTTAGATATGAATCTGGTATTAAATCTCCTTGTACAGTAGCGTTCCATCATTCTTTCATTGCTCTTCTGAGTTTGTTTTTCCCTCTATTTCTTACCCACATCTATTATTCGCAATACATTATTTGCGAGGGGATTTTGGTAATTTTATTTGCTTTCCACTAATCTTCTAAAAATTGCAACAATTGACGTATTACACTGTGAATGTCGACCAACAGTATTTGGAGACTGAAATGCCATTGGCAAATTAAGAATGGCAATCCTGTGCCATACTGAAGTATATTTTCTATTGTTCCCCTATATTTGAAGGTAAAATTGGGTTACAAGAGCAGTCAAGAGCCAATGATAAATACTAGGCAAATATGTAATTTGATCTTCGTTGGTTGTTGTCCTGACATTACAATATTCCGTATACTTTCCTAAGCCATAAATCGTAGAGGTTATTTTTTTGTAGATTTATTATCGATAGAGTAAACGAAATTTGACATCCTTATTGAATTCTTGCTACGATGTTATTGACATGTCAAGCAGAAATTCTTCAGTTCCAAACTTTTTGTACATGGCTAATGATATTTTGTTTCATTTTTGGTGATTTTTTCATCCCTCAATGCTCCATTTGCATTTAGGGGCAAATTTTGAATCCATAATATGGCTGAAGATCAAGCACGCACTTCCAAGGAATATTTGAGTACTGTTCAAAGGTTGTAACGTGTTGTCTTTAAAATGACGTCACAATGCTGCGGATCGGTGGTTGGTTATTTTTTTATTTTTTATTTCGTTTCCATAATGGCTTCTGTTTGCCGCGGGTATTACCTAACCTTATTGAGGAGTTTTAACTTTAAAAAAAGTAAAAGTAAGGCGTGAGCCTGAAGAGAAGCTCTCCTGAAATGGAAAAAACAATCAGGTTAGAAGGCATTCAAAAACCTAATAAAAATGCACTTTTAAAGTTGGAAAAGAGATGATAAGAGGGGATGTCTGCAGATGCAATCTCCAAAGCACGGCGAAAAAATTGCCTTCATGTAATCCATTTTAAAGAGGATTGACAAAATAGCTGTTCACTATATAGCCCCCTCGCCATTTTGGATGTTTTAGAGCTTGCCTCTGTCTTCTTTCCGAGACATGCATTTATATAAAATACAGGTTCTGCGACGCTCCGGTTTAACGCGCATTTTTTTTTTTTTGCACTCCCTTCAATAAAATTTAGACTCACCGTTCTGAAAATTGACGCAAATTCGTCCCTTTTATTTATTGCTAGTGAAATTTTAACCGAAAAAAAAATGAACAAAACTTCGCAACTTGTAATGGAGTTTGGTACATTTTCGCGTCCAATTTATAATTGCAAGCATGTACATATTATTTGCCTTATTAACATTCTACCTTACTTAGAAACAGAATATTAATTTTATTTTTGCACAACAGCTGCAAACAAAGATTTTCTTCCTTAAGATAAATGAAGTAAAATACGGTATATCCCACATAATTTGTAATGGGGTTTATATAATTTTACAATTCACACACACGTTTATTTTTGAATAATTTACTTAGGATCCAAAATGCAATGTTTGATTAATAAGAGAAATTAAAAATTGTACCTACCCAATATTCTTTCCTAAGTAACCTGAAGTCTTTAAGTCAAGGTTGGCAAGGCTGACTATGGACAATTACCATTTTTCAACGTTGACACTTGTTCGAATATTAACTGCCAAAGTTTTATCAACGTTACCAACCAAAAACAAACCTTTTTTAAACATTTCTGGTATTGTAGTTAGCATCACCTTTTAAGTCTTTCATATTTTGTTTGTTGTCAGTGCCATCTTCGCAAATAGCTTCATCGTGTCACAGCAATCTGTGCAGAATATTTAGCACGTAAGTGTCAAAGGGTTTCTTCGTGCTATATTCGTGTTTCTCCTTGTATATCTGGCTAAGTAGTTGTGTGTGGGTTGCAGCTATTGCATGATTTAACGCGGGTGGGCCAACGCATTTCCCGAGTTAGCGTTATTATTAAAAGTGTTTACGGAAAAGTGGCGTTTTCAGTAGCAGGCTGTGCATTAAACACGTACAACTGATGAAAATGTTGGCAAATAAAGGCAACGGAGAGATAGAGCGTTCGACAATAGTACGGTGTATCTTACGCCGACGAAGAATCGTCGGGTAATGGCCAAAAGCTTTGAAGAAATAAATGCCGAGGACGTGACTTGACGACTGAACGACGTTAAATTGGTGGGGATAAAAGCAAATGGCTGCTACACCAAATCCGCCTTGCTTTCCCCTTTATAGTTAACCCGACTGCGAGTTCAAATCCCCATGACTAGCATTTGTTTATGAAAAATTCTTTCATCTGCATGATGGATGTCGTGAACTTGCTTTTCAACTAGTTTTGGTGTATATCAAAAATACTTTAATCAATTCTGGTGTCCTGTTAGTGACATGCCTTCAACGTGTTACTTTCTATGGTTGGGAGTATACATATGTAGGGCACATTACTCCAATAAAGCAAGTCTTTATCTCATCAGTATCCTGTAAAGTCCATCATTTTTCAAAAAAACATCTTGGAAAAAACAGAAAAAGGAGTATTTACAGCACAGTTGTGACGTGACCACTGTGCATTATAACTTGTACTATATTATACCATCACCAATACAGTAAAGGGCTTACAAATATCATACTGAACTTTCACTTGTTCACACTGATTACGATTCACCTCAAAATGGGTATTGGATACTAAAAGTACAAAACCTTTTAAGGGTTGATAGCTAGCCTTTGAACTTCGATGAACTTTGAAATCTTGACATTATTTCGTGCTCTATTGCTTTCTCAATATGGGCACTTGGCTGCTCGACTTCCCCTATATCCTCAGGTGTTTTTCAGGGCCGCAATTGCTCACGGTTAATTTGATCTAAGAACTTTAAAATTTGAACTGTCCTTGCCAGATTCCATTCGTCGCATTTGAACGCTGCATCTGACATGAAATCCGCCCATAAAACCTCTTCTCTCTTGTCTGCTCTAAAACTCCTGTCGGTGTCACTCCAGTGGCGGTTCCGAGCACATTATTCTGCTCAAATGACAGCGCCTTGCCAGGGCACACACACTATGCATCGATTTAACAACTCTGCTTTGCATTTCATTCGCCTTTTTGAACACTTAGGAAAATTCTGTTTACTGCCATTGCCTATATATTAGCCAATAGTCCTTGCTGCCAACGCCTTCCTCGTAAATTCGGCTTCCCTGCAACGTTACTTCGACTCCTTTTCTTGGTATTTCAAGGTGACTGTTCTCATCGGAATTGCTAAGGAAATGTCATCAATTCTCTATTGATGCCAGGCACACGCCAGATTTACCTAACATAATACAAAATTCGACACGGATTCATTATGTTGAAAAGGCATTTTCAATACAGATGACTGTCGCCAACGTATTATGCTTGCGAGCAGAATGCGCTGTATTAGGATTGATATGCACATTTCATAATGTCTGTTCCCTGTGAATTAAACAGTCTTCCTGCGAATAATTTCAAGTAACTTCTAAATATATTCTAAATATCAAAGGCAGCACTAAGATATCATTCTGAACTCAAAAGTGTGCGCAGTTAGGATAATTTTTACCCTAATTCCACATTAGTAAAACCACAAATATCCTCTTATTGAAACATTATTAGTTTATTATCAAACATTTATTTGAACCATCCATAAAATGGTAAATACACACAACCAAGCTCAAACCATTTATAGATTCATCCCTAATTGGGACTGATAGTTATTGGATTACTAACCGTGCTCTTATTGAATGTTGAGTTTGATCATCAAAGTGATTAACGGATTCATTTTGATATGTTATGCTTGGATTGTTGAGTGTGGAAATATCACTCGATGTAGATGGGATTTCTGATGTGATTGATCATTAAAATGGGCACAACGGAAAAACTCGTCTACTGTAACAGTTAACTTCGTCCACGTTTAAAAATTCTGGAGCTAGACTTTTGCTGCAACCGAGCATGACTTGGGCGCATTTGTTTTCGGACTTTGAAATGGTTCTCAAAAACGCCCCCAAACGATCGTTGTTGTTTTTTTAAAAAGTTTTTTGGTCCGCGTAATTTTCCTTTGCCAAACACTTTTTTTGTGGATGGAGCTGTTGCGCAGGACATTGTGTATTCACGAGGGTCCCATTTCGCATGATAATGCATTGTTTTTATAACTTAATAGATATCTCGAATCGTAATTTGGAGTGCGGTCCAAGTACGACATCCCTGAAATTTCTCTCGCGTAAGGAAATCCTTTTACCGCTCATGCAGAAGCTCTCGTTTTTTCCCCACGTCCTATAGGTGAATTTTTGGCCGGATAGCGCTGGCAAATGGATGTAAATATAGTGTCGTAAAAAAGATGTCTATTCCCATGACTCTAGTCGCTATTGACATTGCAGTCTTCTGGAAAGTGGCAGAACACTAACAGAGGAGAGGGTATTGCTCAGTGGTGGATGCAAAAACGACAAAGCTGCGCGTCCTAAGCTAGGCCTTGGCTAAAAGCTTAAGCCGGCTGCGAGAACAATGATTGCTGTTATGCTGGATTTGTGTGTCTAAGCATATATTATATGAGTGAAGGGTGGGTGGGCCAGGGGGTCCGAAGAGGGGATATGAAACCATAATAACGAGGATTTTTCTGTGGAAATATACGCGCGAATGAATATGTCAAACGATCCATGCACGAGAAAAGCATTGAAAATTTAGGAATAAATGTTTAACGTTTCAGTTGACATCTTACCTTCGAAGTACTATTACTCTACCCCATGTGAAGTGATTTTTTGTGTGTGTGTGTGTGCATAACATTGAACTATAGATGAAATTCACCTGACGTCATTAGAATTGTTCTCCCACAACTATAACCGCTTTTTTAGGCGGTGTTATTATTAAAATAAAATATTTCTTTGTTGTGTGGGCCAATGCGCAAAACCATCGACTTTGTATTTGGAAAAGCTTTTTTATTTTCTAGTATTTCATCGAATTGTTTCTGCATTGCTTCCCGTGCGTTATGAGCACAAACAAAGCAAAAGAATGATAGCATTTTTAAAATAGAAATTGCTGAACGGATCGATAAAAATGATTAAGATGATGCCCCCGTCGTTCACGAGGACATGTTTCGATTTTAATCTGTACTTCGAGTGATGTAGGGCTCTCGTGTTTCGTCTAGTGGCCCCTAGTTGAATTTGCTTCTACGCCAATGGACCTTGCGCATTTCTAGATGGAAGTATTATTATTTCCACAATCGTGTGACTTGAATATCCTTTATTTTATGTATATGCGTTTTTAGTTATCGTTCGAGTCTTCGCATTCTATCTAACGATACGCCTTATAAGAACGTTATATGACAGCAGAAATATGTAGGTTAATCAATAACGGTGTTTTGAAGAAAAATGACGAGTTTTGCAAATTAACTCGTGTCTCGTGTTGTGACAACTTAGTGAAATATGTAAAAAGTGTTCATTAATTCGCTTACCGGGTTTTAACGTGATGCAACAAGTGTCACTTAATGGTTAAGCATATAACTAGATGGTGTGTTGAGCGATTGTAATTATTTAACTTTCAAGGTCTTGCTTAGTTGCAACTTCAATACAACTTGCATAAGTAAATTTCCACAAATTGTAGCTAGTTTAAGTCAATTATTTATAACCTGTAGTATACTCATCTTTATTGCAAGTGGCTGGTTCACAATTAAGTCCTTCTTCAGGTAGCACCACTAATACACAAGGAAGTTGAATGGAGAAATGGCTTGTGTAGAGGGTCATACGACTGTAACCTACTAAGGTAGTACGTTTATAAAATGGCTATTGCGCGGAGAATTGTCACATTTCAAAGACCGCCACCACGACGAAAGCTATAGGGTATATTTAATGTGCAAATGGTCAAAAGTAAATAAAAAGGGAATGGAGGAGTAGAATCCGCAACGTTGGAGGGGAAATAAAGGAAAAAGCTCGAAGCCATCTTTTTTGCTCGAATGGATTGTGTGGGCTGGAGAATTGAAGATCTGAAAGTGATCGAAAGATGTTAAAACACTTTTTCTTCTTCTTTTCCTTTAACGATATTCACGGTTTAAATGGAGGTCCGATAGCATCGTAATGGGCATCTACTTTAAAATGGAAGAAAAAAAAAGACGTGTTGTGGCAGACGTTGAATTGGATTTTTGGAATGGTGGATGGGCCAACGACCGATCGTCGCTGAAAGGCGACTGCAGAAAATGACAGTTTAGATGACTAAAAGTAGTTTTGAAATGAGAAAAAATGTCGTTTGAAATCAATCCAGTGGTTGCCGTTGGCAAAGATTATATAATAGGGACGAGGAGTAGTCTATGTAGACTACAACTAAGTGCCTCATAGCTTTCCTCTTGTCACTCCCCTACATCATTTTATGGACGACCTTTTTATGATCTACCTACAAGTACTTTAGGCAGTGAATTTAAGAGAATAATATCATACATTTTCACCTAGACTTAGAGCTTTCTGCAATAACAAAAACAATATTGGAATTTTTTTTTCATTTGTGGTTTTGGTATTGTCAACACAAGTTTGTATTAATCAATATTTCAATATTATTCTTTGTTTTGTTATTATAATTGGTATGCAGTTCGGCTGCCCCTGAAGATAGGCAATCACTATTAGCAGCAAAGCATTGCATGATTGCCGATATTGATAACCTTGATAATTTTATAAGCATTGTTATCGAAGTCGACTTTTTATGACCACGGTTATCTACCCACGGTTGTGTCAAACTTATTTACTGTTATTTACTGTGTGAATGGCACAGTGAAAACTTGCATAAATCCAACGTGCCCGCCAGGTGGCTCCGAGTCAAAATTGTTGGCATCTATTTCTTAAGTAGTATCTAGTTGTTCGTGCACCCCGGGAATCAAGAATCCTTAAATTTTCAGTGAAATATTCTAAAAGATTTAGTGGCATCAGACTTTCATTAACATACGAGGTCTTCCTGGAAGGCTAGGGCTTTCTGAAGAGTGCAATAAAAAGTGGCAAAATCTAATAGTAAAAATAAAGATGGAAAAGTGACAAAAAACGGTCGATTTTGATCTTCCGAGTTACTTCTTTTTACTTTTCTTTGCCACAGGATAAGGAATAAAATGCGAACGGGGTCCTCGACGGATTTCAGACGCACATCTCTTCGAAAAAATACTCGTAAATCGCATTTTAGGTGTAGCTAAGCGTAAGGAGGAGTTCGGTATTGAAGAAAAAAAAAATAGGAAGGAAGAAACAATTTTTATGGATAAAAAAAAATTGAAAAAAAAAGCATCAATCCCATATCAATGGTCTTCTCACCACGAGCATAAATATCATTTCTCATTCTTTTTTTTTTGTATAAATATACTGTTATAATAGTATGCTGGTCGATAGGATGAAGGAAATGGACTTGGAAGCTGTTAAAATTTTCAATTTTTTTATGCCTTACCTCGGACAGTTCATGAATATTTTAATATCTATTCGATATTTTACTCTTTAACTTCCCTATATTTTTGGGAACTTAGGCGCGAAATTTCCTTGGGTGTTGCTAGAAAATGTGTTATATAACGTTGCTAAGCCTATGAAAAAATATACATAAAACACGGTCTTATAAATCTTGATATTTTTGCCGAAAGTTGAAGGTATATATATATATATATATACTATATCTTTTCATTCTCCTTTTAAAATATAGCATTTGATTGTCTGACTGGCGTTCAGTTTAACGCTTCATTGCCAGCGAACTTCTTCAAAAAGTTGGCAAAGTTGACATTGGACAAAATACGGGTGTTTGACATAAAACTCAGTTCTGCATGGGCGCTATTTTGCACTTTTAGTTTCACTTGATGTATTTCTTTTGGGAAATATATATAACCCTTGCTTTCTTACTTGCAATTTATGTATCCCTTTTCGTTTTTCCGTTAAGCCTTGCATCTTCTTCAGCATCGATATCTTTGGACGTAGTATTCCCCTTGTATTTTTCGCTCGGAAGAGCAATCCCCTCCCAAGCTTTCCATGTATATCAATGGTAACAGCTGTTTGGAGCATTTTTATGCCCTTTGGATGCTAAATCTTTGGTGCTTGATGACACTTACAATTTCATGTTGACCCTAGGTGTTGCCTATTTTGCTCTAACAAAATCATCTTGTCGTTTAATACTGGTAGTTATCACTTTAATGGGACAAAAACTCCATGTTGCTAACCTAATAAATGCATTCACAGTGTAAGATTCACCTGTGTTCTGTGGTTATACTGTTGTGTTGCTACGGTGGCTTTGATATGTAGACTGTTGTTTTGTTGACGCCTACTGCTTACGAAAGTTGATGAAATCCTAGGTAGTGAAAGCATAAAAGCGTGGGCTTTCTCAAGCCTGACCTGCTAGATTCTGGTAAACATGCTTCCAAATATACGAGTTATTGATTATTATTCATGCGCACGTATGTACATAATGTGCATTTTATTTCCCCAAAAATTTGCGAAGCGTGCAACTATATAAATTCATCATATTTCTTTTTCTTGATTTCAGTCAATAGCTCGAATCCATATTTGCATTGTTAGCTAAGCAAGTGGAACGTAAAGCATTATTCGCCGGATTTATATATTAATTTGCTTCCCCGTGAATTCATTCATCGAGTGTAAGCGTAAAAACACGCTTAATTTCTTTTCTTGAATTTTGATATTCTTTCGGTATTGAAATTGTTGTTTTCAAACTTTCATATTGAATTTCTTCTTCGTCATGGAAACCCAAGTTTGGTCGTGAAATTTACCGTTTTGAAATGTTTCTGGTGTTATTTTTTTTTTCTGAAATCGGATCGGTTTCACTGCTTAAATCTATATATTCCCTGGAAAAACACCGATATGACGATACTTTTGTCATATAAATTCATATACGCAAGTGCTTAGCATTTTTTTTTTTTGTAGATGGGTATTGGAGTCGTGTTTATATCATTGATTTGTAACGTTGCTGCGACGCCAACTTATTTGTATCGAGTGTTTAACAAAATAAGCATGAAAAACGATTTTCCATCAAGTTTCATATTAACTTTGGAAGAAATGCATGTTTTATGAAGTCTGCTTGCATAAATATACGAGCTACAAACTTGCCCAGTCTATCTCCTGAACTTTCTTTTAAATTTCTGGTTTCTTTATACCTGTAAATGTAAACTAAAGTCTTGCTTTACGGTCGTATATTTTGAAATTTAGTTATTCCAGTTATATATTTTTAACATGAAAATTCACTTCCATATGCTCCGTCTGAATATTTTTTAACACGAAAATCTTCTTTCGGTTATTTGCTTCAGAATTATCAATTATTTTAAACATGGAGGAAGGAAGGTTCATATTGCCTTGGTACACGGAATCGTACTTTGGAAGCAATCCTCACTCGAGTCTTGTTAGGAAAAGTGGTGTTCTGTGTTTTATGTAACAGTAGATTTCCTTTCCAACTTTGCTGCACTAGCCCAGATTGCAAAGTTTTCTCCAGTGATGGGAATAACAGAAAAGGAAATCTCTCATTCCACGTTTGCCACAAATGTAGATTTTTTTATAATAGTGCACCTGCATTTCAAAAAAGCGACGAAAGTGGAAATGAACCTCGACAACGAAGTCGTATGTTTTTAAACCGTGGCGCCATCTCATGATTGCATTAAGCAACACATATGGAACATTATTTTATGTAGCTACACGTTTCACTCATTAAATATCACCCTTTCTAGTCGAAACTGAAAGGTGAATGAGGTAACTGAGGACCTTATTGGTTCGACACGCGTTTTCTTTGCCCTTCAATTCATGCTCTTAGCATTATAGCCCGGTGATGGCACAGTGCACTCGCCTCTTTATCGCGAGTTTAAAGTAAATGTCTCGAGAAGTTTGTTCTTGTAAATTATAGCCGCTGAGTGTGCGAAACTGCTCATTTTTGGCCATCTTTCATTCACTTGGGGGAATTTGGTTAGAAGATGAAAAAGAAAGTTGAGCCGCCAGATGGCGATTTAATGGCATATGGGCACATATTGGCAAGTGCATTTTATCGTTGCTTCGTCGCCTTTGGATCGGAAATATGTTTTGGTCACATGGTCAGTGAACCCCTTTTTTACACTATCCACTTTTGCTGACTTACTCTTGGGATGCATCATGATGGTCCAAAGTTCGCTTATACGCGTTTTTCTTTTGTTACGAGATCATTTTTTTGGCTCGTCGACCAATTTGACAACGCTGCAAATACATATTTTTTTTTCTGAAAAAATTTCCATCAGCTTTATCACAGTGTTTGTCTCGTGGGGTCATTTTCATATCTCGGGCATTTACGCACAGGTCGTAGCACTTTGTATAGAAACCTGGCCATTCAGCTACTTTTTTCCCTCTCGTCTAAAATGGTATAGTATTGATATTCGGTTCTAAGCTTCGTAAATGCGTCGACAGATGGCGATGCGAATCAAGGGAGATTTTGATAAGACACGTGTCCAGTTTTGGACTTCAGATTTACCTTCTGTCATAAATCAATATTTAAATCTTTCCGACAAGTATGATATAGATGTTGTACACAATTGAGCCCTAAAGTACATCCGCGCCATCTGTGGCAGAAGTGCTCAGATGGGAAACCCATAAAACAGTAATGTTGAAGACACATTGAGTGAGCAACCCCTGGCGCAGGCACAGGGTCTTTTTTTCTTGTCATAGTCATGATGATGCACAGTGGCAACATTTCCAATATGGTAGACTTATATTAAGCACTTATTAAATATGCTAACATGATATTGGTTCTCGAAATCCTGATTCCATGATTCATATTTCATTCAATATTATGGGAAATAGTATACGTATCGTTGCGACACTCTTAAAAATTGATACAGAGGGGTGCAGCTGCTAATCAAGCAAAAACCTATAGCACATTTTAGGCACCAACCAGGACTCATCTTTGGACATAAAGCTTGACAGGTTTAGCTGAAATGAGCTTCATCTCGAATGAAATATGAACATGCTGAAATAAAATATAGCAGAAATAACATTACTGCTCGAAGGGAGGATATCATTTCCTCCCTCTTTTTTTTCCGGTAAAATTCGCTAAATTTCCTGCATGTGCTGGTTCAATGTTTTTATTATTCCATGCTTGCATTATTAAAACCAATCATGTACTATGTGATAATGAAGGCGAACGTCATGTACGAACTTTGTTTTGGAATTGACCCATTTTAAACACAAGGGTGCACAATTTCCGAGTTCATAAATGCTTAATTAACATACTGTAGTTAGCGCTAATGCAGACGCGTAAAATGTTGTAATTATTTGTACACGGTTTGTAATATTATTATTTTTTCTTTTTCCAAATGGTTATGTTGAATATTTAATATTTGCATGTTGTTGCAATATCGAGGTTATTGCAAATGCACCACATTCGTAATAAGCTTGTTAACCCCTTTGGAATTTATGAAATTCCTGAAATTTTCTTTTATTGTAACAATGTAATTTATATGAGCAAATATTTGAAGCATTTTCTATGTAGAGCTAGAGTAACCTACGCGTGTTTCAGCTTGGAAAGCTCTATGCTATAGGCTAGAGCAAATTTGTTTTATTAGTTTACGTTGTTTTATATTGCGGTATTTTACGGTATATTGCGGTTTATATTCAACGTGCATTGGCGGTCTAAACTTTGATTTAAAATTAATGTTTTCCTCTCTTGTTTGCGTTTCAGAAGTATGAATTCTCAACAACACATGAATCGGGAGCCGGATCAACCCGATGCGGATACCATAAAAATGTTTGTCGGACAAATTCCTCGCTCTATGGATGAAAACGACTTAAGAAAAATGTTCGAAGAATTTGGACAAGTTTATCAAATCAATGTTTTACGGGACAAAGTAACTGGACAAAGCAAAGGTAAAAATCCAATTTTTGCTTTCTTTATTGAATTCTGCGTTTACTGCTTGACCAACGGATATTAAAAAGTGTAAGAAGCAAAAGGTTGAAACTTTTGTTGAAAAGTTAATCTGTAGCTAGGAACAGTGTATATCTCAGCAATGCTGTAGATATACGAGACATGAACGAGTATCTCCCTTTGACAAGCTTAAATTTAACTTGTATTCTCTTTAAATAAGAGCATAGCCATATCTATTAGTGGGATATCAAGCAACTGTTTTTCCACTTTAGGCCCAGTGCAAGTAATAAGAGTATAATCCACATGTTTGTTTGACAGTTCCCAAAACTTATTTTTCTTCAAATCTAAAAGTAATAAAAGTAGTTTAGCTTATTCTAATGTTCATTGAGGCCATATTTATGCTGTGTAAAAAGAAGTACAAGCATGGGCCCATGACTTGGTAATTCTATTTTGAGTATTGACATGGCAATCACAAGTAATTCTTACATGCTTTTTAACCATGCAACATTTTTAAATTTTGCAATAAGATGCTTTTCATAGCATATAGCGTTTTGAGTTGAAATTGAGTATGCATATCCTTATTTTATCCTGCAGGGGAACAGTCTCAGGAAAGTTTCTTCTTCAATTCAATTTGAATCTAGTCTCTTTTTTTATTTCATTTCTCCATTGAATATGATTGGTCTTAAATTTCTGCTTCTTCGATTTTATTTACTTCTTCTTCTCCCTAAAGAAAGACGATGCCTCCACTGTTTTTTTTACTCTTTCATATCACCCATTCGTTCTGCTATTCTCGCAATAATACGCAGTTTTTTTTTTCAATAAATTTCTTCTACGGTTCATTTAAGAAAACTCTACCCGAATTCGCCTTTCAAAATAACATTGTTCATACGGATACAATCGATTTGTTAATATGTGAATAAGTTCATAAATTGAATAGTGCTACGAGTCTCGCCCGATTTTTTTCTCTTCCATTGCAAACAATGCATGCTTTGTATCTTGCCTATTTGCAAAAAAAAAATTGTGGGGACGATATTTTCGTGTTCATAATTCTGTTTATTGAATTTCCTTAGGGTAGAGAAATCGTAAGATGAAATTTGTCCCTCAATTGTGCGATGGAAAATATCTCCTTTTTTAGTGATTTTCCTTCCTCATATGGTTCATAAAGGAATAAATGAACGGCACATTCATGTTAAATCAGTATATTCTTTCACGTAATTAATAACTTGTCTTACTGCTATTGGGAAAACAAGTCTAGTGCCAGGCATTTAGTTACATATCCTGTTTTTGTGACAAGCACACAAAAAACAACCCATTTAAATGATATATGCAGCGTGTATACAATTTTGACCGAATATAATACATATACTACATGTAGTGTATTACTCGTACATCAGAGGATTTGAATTTGGTGTAAATGTTTAAAAGTATGATATACTTGTCTGCAAAGTCTGGGGAATTAATATATTTGTAACATGGAATAATAGCTCTGGGAAGTTTTTTTGCATAATAAAAGATAGCATTATGTTTCGGTACTGCAATTCCGTGAAGGAAAATATTTAGTTTTCGGTATAAGTTATTATAAAAGGTCCATAAAAAAACAGTTACGATTTTGGTATGAACAAAATAACCATAGAGTATTGTGCATAATGTAATTAGTTGGCATTATTAATACATGTAGTAAACTGCTTGGATTTAATCAATTCTTTAAATTTTTATTAGGCGTTTTTCATTAAATGAGAATTCCGAAGAATTGAGGGTTTTGTTTTCAAGTGGAAATACCATCACATGATTCATGATTTTGCATTTTTTTTAATAAGTTGGTTTTTTAACACCAAAAAAAAAACCGAATTCATTTTATTTCTCGACGTTTTTATGCATAAAGTTTTGCAAAAAGTTGTTTGTGATAAATAAGATTAGGTCCTATTTGTGCAAGCTGAGCCACACTGAAAGCCAAATTGCATAGATATGCATGGCATGTACACCATTTTGACTTTTTTCTCCATTCGTCTCCCGGATTCAATTTATATTGGATCCGATGTTTCTTTTTTTTCCTTCTTCTCACTTTTATGTTATTTATGAATGTAATATACTTGACAATACTTAGAAATAGGATGAAATTCAGCTTGAATATCGGCTGATTGGTGCGGACCGAGTCAGCGTTTGTAATCAGAGGCTGGCATGCTAGCGATGCGAAGCAATCTTTCTCTCCAAAATCCAAAGAGAGTGAAAAAAGCAGCGTTTTTCCTATGCCTAATGTCACACTCGAGTGGGCCAATAAACAGGCAAATTTTTGCAATTGAAAATGCACTCCGCTATTGCCTGAAAAGTCGATCCAAAATAGGTTTATTGAGGGCAAAAAGAAACTTAAGCTCTAGGAACTGGAATCCCTCACATTGAAATGTTGAAAAAAAAATACGAAACGTTTTTTTTTTCTTCAAAATACACAGTCTGTTGTTAAGGCTTTTAACCATTGATTTCGTGATCTACTTGGAATAAATCGTTGCTATGAGTTTGTTGCTTATACCCAAACTTTTTGGGAGAACTCGGAAACAACTGGTGTTACCTTAATTAGAGTGCAGTTTTTTCCCCCTCATTTTAATGATCTACCTAATTCGGTGTGGTTCTTAAGTGCTACGATAACTGAAGCTAAAGTAATGAGATGGTTGGGGATGTTGACATTTTTTGGGGCAATATTCCCTCATCAGGGTGTTGAACAGTCTTGAAAATGCAGAATTTGGATGCCAGAATGTTTTAGAAAATATTGCGGTAATTGGTCAGGGGCGGGATCCTTGAAATATTCTTGAATTTCTTCCATCAAATTGGTTGGACACTCTGGTTGGGAGAAAATAAGTGAAGTATTTTTATTAAAAATTGATCCATGCTATTTCAAAATACAGTACCGTCAGTTGAAAAGTACTATGGGTTACTTTTCATAAATGTCTGTTTCTATATACCGTCCTTGGCTTTAACCCCCTTTGATTTGTCATCCGTGTTTTGATAAACTATTTGTATTTGCTTGCTTTGCTGCGCCATTTTGGTTGTTGTGATTTTGTGGTGGCAACAAAGTGAGTCAACCATTTGGCGAGAAAACTTTTGAGTTTTTACCGAGTTGTTTCACCCTCAGTGAACACAACTCATTTTCATTACACTTATGAGCGAATCTTTCTTGAGTACATAAATAATATCAACACGTGTGTTTATGAGCAATTCTAGAACTATTCATTCCCTTAAGTGTACGGTGTGTGGACTTGCAACCCAGACATCCAAATCATATATATAGTTTCTCATCAGTGCTTTGTGGATGATGCTATCATCTTCATCTTCATGTAGACCCTGTTTACGATAAAGACGGTTTTCAAAAACTTTCTAAAAGTGTAGCTTTTCTATTAAACACGCCTTCTTGTCTGGTGTTTTCGTTTGTATCGCAGGTGTGATATTTTTAACGGCCATTATTAACGCTGCTAGTAATTCCGAAATGGGTTTTGTTTTAAAAGGTTTTAGTGTTCTGTGTCGCATCATGAATGGCAGCCAGTAAAAAGATCGCACTTAGGGAGGAATAAAAGCGCGAAGTGGGTTTAAAGCACTCGCTGTCAGCTTTTGTTTCGTCGCTATTTTCCCAACGAAAATACTCGGGGCCTAAATATCAAGCGGAAGTACTAGACACTATACTATATGTGGGGGGATGAGGCGGCGGAAAATAACGATAGGAGAACTCTTGTTGCTCCCTCGAAAAACCCTGCTTGATGAGACTTACTTCGTATAGGACTATATGGAACAAATATTTGACTTTTGGTCATATATTGCCCTGCTTTTTTATTATGACATCAAAGGGGTTTATGCGTTTTATATAGCCTTTTGTAAACTGTAACAGGCAGCAGTGGCCTTATGAGGCTTATAACTTTTTTAGTCGTTTTTGGCTTTTTTGTTTTCAAAACAGTACTCAAAGGTTTTTTATGTCCGACGTTCAATTTCGGAAGGCTTTTTCGGTGAGAGATTGAGTACCAATGTTGCGATGATGACTCGGATAACACGTCTTTTAGGTAAATTAATTCCGTATTGCAGTCATCTCAAAGTTCAGCTTTAGTGGCCATTTAGTAGACGATACTATACTATCATACTAGACGGCGCTACATCCAAATCGAAATGCTCAAGGCTTAAAGAATAGCAAAATACCATCCAAAAAAAAGTTTTAAAATGCAAATACTGTTTGTTTTTCAACCATTATTGTTATTGAAATTGCATTGTTTAAAGAAAATAACAGCGGTGTTTGTTTTAAAATCTTTCTCCGGATATAATTGTAGGATATTTGGTTATCAAATATTCAGTATTATCTTTGTAATTATGGATTTTTTACAAATAAACTCTAAATTTGCAACGAAAACACGAGAGAAATAATCGTAAACGAATAATTTGTGCATAAACTGCTGTAGGGATAAAAAGTAATTCAACTAGGAAATGTTAGATTAATAACCAATTTATATTTCTCTACTATTATAATATTTTTATTTGATAATCATAACAAATACAACCTATAATAGACATTATATTATTATGTTTACTTATACATGTAGCTCGTTATTCGCAGTTGATTGTGCAATGATATTTATAATGAAATTTTGTCTTTACTTTGCTACTTCTCTTTAAAATTTGAAGGAATACGTTTATGTTCCATATGCACCATTTTATTTTATGCAAATTTTTCCGGTTTCAGAACACCCCGTACGCATTGCTATATGCCGTTTTAATCAGATGCTTGACTAACTTGCTCCACCTTATCTAAAATGATTTTTTACCACGCTTCGTCGTTGTGGTGCAGTCTTCTCAATGTGGATTTGCAATGTGTTTAACAGAGCATAAACGAATATGCCATGTTTTAGTCATAACAATACTCCTACGTCCATTTGTCATTGTAAGAGATGGGGAACGTAAGGAATCAAAAGGCAGGGGGGAAAAATCCGATTTTCTAAACCGGCTACCCGAATGACATTTCTAGGGTGCAGTAGCCATAGGTTAAGAAGCCAAAGGCGCGACTATCGCTTTTTAAAAGCAATGGGCGGTTTGAATCACTCCAACGACCGAAACGACTGTGCGAAAACTTAACAGGACATTCCTCGGCTTTGGTCAGCGAACAAATTGATCATTTTATGCCTTTCAAAATAATCCACACACACAAAAAAAAGTTTATGAATCTTCCGAATGGCATTCTCGCCATTCCATTGGTCATTTATCCACTTTTATTTCACGGGTCGAACGACAATTTCATGTGTTTGGGGATGGACTGAAAAAGTGACCGGTGATTTCATATCGATCATCTGGCTGTACTTTTGTACCTCCTTTTGAAGGTTTCGTGATAAATTGCTTCTAGCATTTTTTTTTTTTTTTTTTTTTTTTTTTTGTATTTTTGACAAAAAAGTAGCTTTGGTGATTCTGAAAGGCAATATTGTCAAAAGCACACTCTTAGGGCTTTTTTTTATTACATTCGTTAAATTAATACTTTTTTCTCCCCCCTTTTGCTAGAACGTAATTCACTTTTGAAGATTTTCAACTAAATTTAATCAAAAAAATGTCCAATGTCTAAAAAAAATGTTGTCTTTCAAGAAACTTTTAGATGACATTTCGAACTTTTTACATTTTTTTTAACAAATGAAGATTCACGAACATTTCATTTATGAGAATACTCCGCTGCAAGAAAAGTTGAAACCCAGGATAGGACCAACTTAAGATATCCCTACCCTAACGAGGGATTTTTAATTATTTACATATTAAATCTCAATATATCTCAATGAATCACAATAATCTCAGTGAAACTCATTATTTCCTAGATATATCCTAACATTTATCTGAAGAAATGTGGCTTAAAATAGTTTGAGGTGTACATTTTCAATTATTGTGCAATATGTTAAAAATGACTTTTCGATTCCCAAATATTCCTTATGGACTAAGTTTTGCTAAAATGTACAGTTAAACCGAGGCTAACTTGTAGTGCACATATTGTTAACTTGTGCTTTTGACAGTTTTATACCACCCATAAAAGAAGGCTATATCGTTACTAATTTTCAACACGTATTTAATAGATGATGCTAATGGCAAATGTTCATTATTTTGCAAATAATATAAGATTTAAGAAGTATGGACAAAAGATGAGATAGTGTTTGTCATATGAAAAAGTTCTGCACAATATTGATTTTCCCTGTCTCTTTGTTGTCTTTTGGTGGTTGTATGAATTTTTAAGTATTATCTAGCGATTGTTGAATTTGATTAATGATTTAGACGCTGCAAGGATGTAAGTCTCATCTAGTTTTCCGATGAATTGGTTAGACTATTTCATTTGTCTTTTTGTTTCCCTAAATGTTCAAAGTTGGATTTTGAAAAACGGCAGCAGAGTTACATGCGTTTGTTTTCCCAACTGCCAGTTCTGAAATGTAATTCATACATCAAAGAGTGAATTGGTATTTGTAATTGCAAAAATTGCAATATGGCCCTAGCAATTCTCTTGACACGTATGGAATAATTTATAGTCGTGTGCCTTGTTACTTATACAAGCACAGCTTTCGGAAATGAAGTTCAAACTTTGGAAAAATGATCCCGGCCACATTTATTAGCCGGGGTCGCATTTGTCATCTTTCATTGCCGGAAAAGTGGAACCCAGATTCATCAATCCTGACTTAATTGAGCTGTTCTGCAAGGGCTTAGAAACTTATTTGGTAATATACACAACTTAAATGCAGTGCTGGGGATGAAGAAAAATACGGGATTTACCCTGTATATATTATGAAGATTGAGCCAGCCAACGCCTCAACGTTAACCTTAACGTTAGAGGCGGGAAGGGAGGATCCACGGACTGAACTACCCAGTGAACTAACTGAACGTCACGACTGCGCATGCGTGGTTCCTCCCTTCCTGCCATTACAGTTAATCTCCCTATTCTCTTGAGACGTAAACCTTAAAATACGTATGTAATTGTTTGGAAAGTCCTTATTTAAAAATTCAAATATTTTAATACTAGAAGATTATACATTTTAAATTCTCAGATATGCAGAAAAAAGTTGGTGTAACTGCATATATATTAAGAAGATAACACCATTTATTTCGTTCAAAGGAAGTAGTTGTTCCTAAATGACTGTTTTATTGTCAAGTTGCTGTTTTAGAAAAGCCATGCAGTTGGTTGAATGTGAAATTCAAGAAGTTGTGTGGCTCGGATTTTCAAAAGCCATTTCCTAAGCCCAGGACCCATTAAGCATCTAGCGATGTATATACTGTTCTAATGCCAGACATGGTATGCAGATGCAAATGCCGTTGTGTATCCTGTAATTATTTCTGTTTACAATTTCTGTTTACAATTCTGTGTAATAGCTGTAGTAAATTAGCGTAAACCCTCGAGATTCTTTAATTATCCCGGGGAATTTGCAAACTACTGCAATTTGCCATGCAAATGAGCAATAACTTAAGGGTCCACCCCGTACTTGTCTTTGATTGAGCCGACTCATTTATCTTGTTTTGGATTTTCTTGAGGAAATGCAAACAAATGTAGTATTCAGAATTCAGTATTTTTTATCACGAAGATTTACTTTCATTTGACGTAATTATTTTACCGAATAAATTTGGGCATGTCATTAAAGTTTAGCACATGTTATAAGCATCAGTAAATACTGTTTTTTTAGCAAATGATTTTTTATTGCTCATACAATTTTGCTTTGTAAGCCCTTTATCTCGAAATGTTCTCACTAAATGTGGTGCTCCTGTTTTTTAAATTGATTTCATCTGTATCTAACCTTCGACATTTCGAAGAAACACATTCTCAGAAGAAGAGTTTGTTTTGAAACTTTCAAATTAGGCTCATCTTCACGAGTTATCGCTTCTTTGAATTCACTAGTTTTATCGATTTCGAGCCCATTCAATTTGCATAGCAACGAGATTGATCATGTGACGAAGAAAGCTACTAGAGTACATTCCTTTAAATCTTCTGCAAATTCAGCAGTGGAAGCGGGTGGGGGGAGAGTTTGTCGGTGGTTTTGCAGTCTATCGATGCGGTTTATCCATATTTTGTTTAGCCTGCTGTATTTACAGTAGAATTAAAACGATGCTCAAGGGTTCATGTATATACATGATGCTAATGTAAATATCAGTGTGCCTTCTAAACCCAATCTTCACAATTTTGCGTCATACCAGTCATTGGCAATGCACTGAAACAAAGGGTTAAGTACTACATGGCATCTTCGGAATACTTAAATACATCTCTCAATTTTACTTTTTCTATGGTCCATGACGACCTCGTTCGGATATACAGTTTTGAAAATTCTGCGTCGCGGGGATGCGAAATATTTTCTAGTATTTCTTGTTTTAAAGAAATCAGACTATCCTTAAATCGTATTATTTACACCGGAATAAAAAAACAACTGAAAATGACGTAAAATGCGCATTGAGCGTGCTTTATAAAGCTCTCAGTGGATTTTTAATTAGAAATTTCTCAATTGAATGAACGTTGTCATAAGGGTTTGTCAAGCAGAAAAAAATACCTTGACGATGACAACCTCGCGTCTTCAACGAATATCACCTTAATCCTACGATTTTTTTTTATGAATGCATTTTTGTCAATGCTAAGCAAAATAGGAGAATACTTGTTTTTTCTCCCCCCTCTCATCAGCCTTTGCAAATTTAATTTTCTACCGTGTTTTCGAGTCTTTTTCTTCTTATTTTCTATTCGGATTATTTGTTTAAGAATTGCGCCTGGCGTATGAATTATGCGTGAACGCTTTTAAAAGTAATGTAACTCAAAAAATTCGCTCGATATCGTTTCCGCTATTCGTTCGCTAAGAAGTTTAATTACGCTGATATGAACTTATTTATACAGAAGTCTTCCAACAAAATTACTGGAGGGCATCTAAATGTGCGCCCTCTTGCTTGTATTTCCTTCGTGTGGGTGTGTCGTATCGATTCATTTAGAAATACCAAAAATGCCTAGGATTGTTTGTTGTTTTTGTGTGTTTTTTATGGAGAACAAAAATTCCAGGTTTTTACATAACATAAGCTTTTTCTATGACTTTTCTCATAAGGCAAGGTCTTTTAATATCTCAAATGAATTTTCTTATTTTCATAGTAAAATATGTTCGATTAGTTTTCGATGTAGATTTATTTATGATTGTTTGTGGTTTTTATCATTATTTCGATTGCTTTGCTGTTCCTTTTTTTTGTTATCTTTAAAATATCATATTCGGAAAGCTAAAATGTAGGCAAATTGGGAAATTCTAAATTGGCATACAATGTCTGTCTGAGAGTTGTCATACTACTTCCTGGACCCTTCCTGGTGAGTTATGGTATAACTTTTAATAAGCCACCTAATGGCCATTTTCAGCAGCTTTTTTAATTGGCCATTAAAATGAAGTCGTATTCTAAATGAATGCCCCTAATTGACATTAATATTAAGGGCATTAAAAAGGTCGTATGGTTGGTTAGACCTACGCTTTGGTTCCCTTAAATGTCCTTTTAAACTAATTGACCTGCCCCTGAGGGTAGGCAATCAATGCTAACACCCATGCTATCGGGGATTGCCTACTTTCGTTGTTAGATGTTTTCTATTTCGACTTGATATCATCTCAGGTGATGAATACTTAGATCATTTATGCTTGAAGTCGTTCTCGAGCACACCAGGATTATCCAGGTATTATGTATAAGTGATGATAAATGAAAACAAGGGTGGGAAATACAGTTCAACAACAGGATCTCTGCACACTATTTGGATGAATCCATCAGCTTTTCTTACTCGCGCTTTTATTTTGTAAAATACCTTCATAAAAAAGCGCGAATGTTATAAATCTTGATAGTACACGTGTCTTGGTTTTCCAGTAGTTTCCGTGGCAACTTTTTATATAGTAACCCAGGTTATCAGAAAACAATGTACTATAAATTGGTTCCTCGTGCTAACGATTGAAATACATTTTACAAGCATTTGAGATAAATCCTACATAGATTTGAATGAAGTAATATCCATATTTTAGTAATTCAGCAGAAATGCAGAGAAAGTCTAGTCGTTTTTCCCGCAGATTTTCACAAAAAAAGGGAGCCAGCCCGTTTGCAATTAGCACATGAGGGCGGAAATGCACGAAGATATAATCCTGTTATTTATCCGACACGTTTCATGGCGCCATTTTTGCCGCTTTTTTGCCGTTATATTAGCAGCATTAAATGCACAGGGGGTCGCTGACGTTAAGGTTTCTTCCAATTATATTTTTATAGCGAGATTATGCGTTATGGATATTTTCCTAGTGCTTGTGCAAGGGAGTCAGCTAGCAAGCAGCCTGGGGGACATTTCATTCTGCATATTTAATAGAATTTCAGATACAAAGCCGCGTGAGTCAATACAAATAATGTTGCGAACTTGTAATATATGAAATTCAGCGAAGGTTTTTTCCTTCTTCTTTCTAGTCTCGAATGCCTTGTACAGGAAATATATTCCCACTACTAACCTTGTATATGTTTATAACGATGTTTCTTCGCGTTTAAGACGATGATTAAGTAAATACTTGCAGTTTTATAAGGCCAAATAAACAACTGATATAAGATTGGTATGGCCAGGTTCTCCTTCAATGGACTTAATTGATTATGGCCTTTAAACTTACTCAACCAACGAAGATTATATTGTAAAATACAAGCTATGAAGACATATGATGTGAAAAATGTTCTTCCTAACTTGCCATTGCTTCCCACATTTACGATTTGACAAATTTAACTCTTTTTTTTTTTTTTTTTTTTTTTTTAAACCTCGATATTGTTAAAATTCACAATTCGTTTTGATGATAAGTACAACACTGCAAAACAAATTATATACAATTTTGGATGCTTAAAATTGTGTAATGGTGCTCAATGGCAACTTGGTGCACATCCAGAAAAGGATGCACGATGCCATAAGGGTTTTTTTATAGCTTTTCCTAACCTTTGTCTTAATTTACATACGTGTATGGTGCAAATCAAAACGAGGCTTGGCGTTTAAAATAATTCCGCCTGCATTTGGTAGTTTGACGGTTTATTTGAATGTTATCATCATGGAAACAACTCTGCTGTGTCTCACTGGATCTAATTATTCACGCTCATTGTTTTATGTTTTCCCCACCCAGAATGTTTTTTTCACTAGCAGCCATGTGCCCTCCTCTTTTTTGCCTTTGAATGGCACTGATAACATTTGTCATTTTTACGACTTCTGTATCTAGTTCCTCTCTATTTCGTTTTTCTTCCTCCTCCCGTTGATGCGCCCCTCGCTATAAGGTTTCTTTTATTTGTCATAAATGATGTTTCTATCTGCCGACATTATGTGATATGCTACGCTGGCCTATAAATAAAATCCAAAATGAAGATGAAGCACGAAGGGAGAAATTATAGGTTCTTGGTGCCACATGACACGGAGGAGGACGAAGGTGGTTGTTTGCAGGGTTGAAAACAACACGAAAAAGGTTGGACAAATTTCTGCTTGTTCACGGGCATTTCAATTCAAACCCTGAACTTGGGCATCATCTCACTCCTTGCGCTGTTGAATGGCCAGTGACAGACTACCATTTCTGTTTCAGACTTTACCAGGAGTTTTTAACAGATGCAACAAGCTTCACTCTGAACTTTTTTTTTTCTTGTTGATCTTTGCTTTTCATTTCACCACTTTGCACTTTAAAGAACTAAGTGCAATTGACCCTAGAGAAATAAGAGACATTTTTCCTCCCCATTTTTCTGATTATTGTTTACTGGGGAATTTGGCCATTGTAAAGCTAGGAATTTGTATCCCTCATAAGTTGAAAACCAATATTCGTATTTTCCCTCCTATTTTTTATCTACATTTAAATGCATATACCATACTCCTAGGGGATTACTTCATTTCCCCCAAATTTTTGTGTTTACTATATAGCTTCGTTTCTAACGTTCTTAAAAGCTTCGGTTTTTTGCTTTCATATTCTAGGCTTTTTCATTGGTTGATTAGGTTTTATTTTTCCTATTCAAACGTGCTCTTAGTATGCCTAGCATTGCACGCCCTACTTCATATTTTTCATTTTTGCTTATTCACAACTAGGGGCCCATTTGTATAGCTTTCAAGAAAGATTAGTTGGCATTTCAGAGCCAGGAATCGTGACAAAGATGGAAACTGATAATAAAAAACACATGTAGGAAATTTTTGCGGATAAGATGATGGTACATCCGGGCATCACGTGATGGTTATAGATGATTATCTGCCAGCGCGAATCCCCTGGGGGGCTTTGCTGTGACACCTGAGAACTCTTAAAAATAATATTTCTTTTATTATTCCATCCACTTTTTTTATATTTTTCTGCGAAATTGCTTCGAGAGACCTGCTTGTAGTCGTTGTTATCCCTGGGCGACGGAATCCCTGATGGGAGTGTGTTGGATGGACTTCGTGGTCAAAATAATTCCAAACTTAAACATGAGACTGTTGTTTTTTTGTTTTTTTTGAAGAAAATTTATTGAATTTAAACTTCAGCCGTGTCAATAAAACAGTTTTATGCTTGTTTTGGTATCTGGTCAACGACAAAGATACTGGAGATATAAATGCAGATATTGACCATTGGGGGATATTCTCCTCCAAATTCTGGAATTAGCCCGTGATGGAAAGGCTATATGTAGTCACAGACACTGATATGACCTTGAGGTGACATCGGCCCCCTAAACATCACACAATATGATGATGATGATCTTTTAGAATCTTTATAATAGCGTTTGAGATACATTTCTTTCGCTACAAAATGTAATTGTTATGTTTTTCCACTTATGTATTTTTTGAACATTTTATTTCTTAACAAAAAAACGAGACATCTTTATACTGTAGTTATCTGTTGGTTCCTTTTGTATCCTGGAACCAAAATGTGTACACCCAGTCCGCCACTAATTATTTTCGGACCATATTTCACCAATGAATAGTCGTACAGCTTTGAATTTCCATACAGAATATGTATAGCCTTGTAATTGAATAGTCAGACATATTGAATAATATTTACAATAGTCAAATTTAATCTATTTTTGAATACTTGTATATATGAAAACACAGAGGCTTACGTGAACAGGTGCAAGGACATGTCTAGTAGTCTAGCAATATACAGTATAATACTCGTATATTTTTCCCCCTAAGCTCTGCTCCACTGGCGTTAATGGATAATGAAAGATGTAATACGTACTTTAGAATCGCTAGTTTAACTTTAGAGCATAATAACAAGCACAAGTCCTTCATTTTAGATAATTCAAATTATATGTAGTTATGTTTGCTTTCTGGAGCAAATGCGGCAGTTGTATGGTATTCATATTGATTGAAGTGTCTATGCCATCTCTAAAGCCTGACCTTTGTTTTCCCAACTCCAATATTCTTCATATGAAGTGGACTTATCTTTAGAATCGTTGCTTAAATTCCCCGTGCTCTTATATATTTCCACTCTTGCGGTGTTTGAAATCTTAGCAGCTGGAAGTTTAGTCATTTTTCAGCAGTGGCCTGATAGCGAAGGTTGGTTGAACATCTTCCGAGTGCAGGAGCCCCGCTATTGGGCAATTAACCGGACCTCTTATCCTCTCTTTTAACGTGCCTAAGTAGAAATTACACTCGGATTTATGTCGTCATTAAAATAATGAATACAAATGCGCGTCTCTTCGGCGCATATCTGTTTTAATTCCTGATGCAAGAAGACGGATGAGAGCGATATCTATCAGCCCATAATGCTCGCGCTTTGATATTCATCATGGTGGCGGCGCCACTAGACCCGCTTTTATCGTTTGCCAGGAATGAGATCCCAAGAAATATTATGCCCATAAAATGTGTATAGGTGTTGCGGAATGAGCCGCTGCCTTTTTCAATGGCTTTCAGGAGAGATAAAAGATGGCCGTGGCGAATGTGGGGAAGGGGCTTCCCATCAATGCCCCATTTCACGATCCACCCAAATGTTGTTATTAAAATGCGATGCATTAATAACGTCGATAAAAATCGACTTCGGATGCATCCATATATAGGCGTGAGATCCTACTTTTGCTTTCAAGTGCCAAAAGGCGAAGGCTTAGCACCGAATGCATGGGCGTTCGTGGCCGACACATTTGGGAAGCACACAAGAGCAACGGCTTAATGCTTGAACATGGCCGTCGTAAATTTCTCGTGGCCATTTTCAGTTGACAGCCAATGGTGGAGACCACGCCCCTTCCCCTACCTCGGTTTTTATCCCCGGCCTCGGGTCGGAAGTCGACTTGGACCCAGTAGTGCGGTGAAGTGCTGATGAGTGGAGAGAGTGTCTTGGACTCTTGCAGAGACTTGTCATTTTCAGGTCAATGCTTAACTTGTCTTGGATTCCAATGTACGTGTTCATATGTAGCACAGGACAGTGTTTTTCAACTCCACGGCACACAAAGTGGCGCAAAAATTGTCGAGGCACACCGTTCTTTTTAAGGATTTCCCTGGTCTTATTCCCTTGGTCGCTATTCTCTTGAAAACTCTTGTAATACTCCTACACATAAGCGTAATGTAGACGAAGGGATGCCAACCACAATTACTGTATAATGTTATCCTTTAATTGTTATAAGCAATAAATAAAATTTTCAAAAAATGCAGTACATAAGACATTCTTGCGGCGTTTTGCTACAGGAAGAAAGAAATGTCTTTTTCCCAAAGAGTGCGATAGTATACATAAAAACGAGAAACTAAAGTCCATCTGTCATGAACATGCAATACAAACTGTATGAGCAATATTTCCTAATGTTTGCATTGATTACTTATTAAAGGACCATCCAATACGATGTTTCGTCTCGCCATTGTTTACCAATGAATACCAGATTTCGACCACATTTGGAATTCGTTGTTTGCCTAGTTAACCGATGGCAGTGTTGTCAGCCTTCTTTCTGACAGTCGAGTGATTTATGGAGGACTGTTGTTGCTACCTTTAATATTTAAACCCTTCGCTTCCTGAGGATGCATCTCCACTTGTACCCTTACGTCAATGCATCGCACATAGGTCAAAGGTCACTCATCTTGGACACTTGTCACGGCGCTCCTATCCTAGAATTCCGCTCGCTGCTGCTGTTCATGTGCTTGAGAGCAGCGTTTAATCATCGACCGCAACACATTGGATTTTGTTGTTGCATCAGGATACACATTTCCGTGATAAATTGAGCGAATTGAAATCTTCTGCCTGCCACCTATTTTATATTCATTTGAGCAAATCTGTTATCTCCTAGGCATTATATCACCTTTCGGGGCGATCAGATTTGCATCGCAGTATTTTTCTAGCTTTGTATTGGATTACATTTTTCGCTTAAAGTTGTGGATAAATGGATGTGGCAAACACAGCAGTGGAGGAAGATGGGTTTCCGGATAAAATTTCACCATGCTCGCTGCAGTATTACGTTATTTGTGTAGCAACTTGATCTGATCAGGAAAATACAGCATTATTAAATAAATCAGACTTGTTGTCAATATCCTGTTTTGTATAACCCAGTTTACGAGATTTGTTCTTTGGGCTTTTTTATATTTATGTTGGGGATGGATGCTCTTCCTTTTACGTGAAGGCTTGTTTCACAGCCAGTCTTTTAGAAATTAGTCTACGAATAAGATCATGACGAATATAAGCATCCCCAAAGACATAAACGAAGCATTTATTGATTTGTAGCTGGGTAACAATTTAATATTTCGTTTCCAATACTCGATATGCAGTCATGGTGAACTAATAAAATGTATTGAGCTTAGGAACGGTGTTGTGTACCTCAGCTGTACTTGGAATGTTAGGCTAACTTGAATCTGCAACCATGATGCATCAATAAGTCTTGGTTTTGTGCTTTGGGATGATGTTGTGTGCCAGTTGTCTTGGAATTCTTAGACTGTCTTGAGTCTGCAGTTGTGACACATCAATAAAATGTCTCATGCTTTGGGATAATGTTTTGTACCTAAATTGTGCTTGTGATGTGGTGGTGTCATTCCTGTCTGATGATACCAAGGTTGTAATAAGTCTTAGAAGTTAAGAGATCAGTTTTTCTGACGAACAGTTGGTAAATCTGAAGGGATTATCATCAGATGTATCAAATTGAAGTTCATTTTTGCTGTTTTTGAAGCTTCGCATGCCGTATTTATTTTTGCTGGCTTATAAGAATGATTTGATTTTTTTGGGGGGTTTCGAACTCAAGTGTTTTGACTTTTCTCTTTTCGCTTTCTTGATCCGTACGAGCTGGGCTCAGACCTATTAATGTTTACTGAGCTATAAAAGAAAACCTCTGTCGTCTCGTGTTGTTTTAAGCATCGATTTTTTGGCGCTTCAGATATTTCCTAGTTTTCCCTCATGAAACGCTTCTGGAAAATAATGGAAAAAATTGCCTTTACATTTAGATGTTGGATTTAACGGATGTAGGCTTAAAAGGTCTGGCGTTTTTTCATCTTGGGTGTCTCTCCGGTTTTCCGAAATGTAATTCTCGGAAGAACTCGATATTTTTCTGCTGCTAAAAGTGGCGGCACATTAACTATGAAATATTACTGTCTCATCAAGCCTATTGTCAGAACAAATACAAAAGGAAACACGCTATTTATCATTGGTTTCAAAGAGCTACTCTGTCACATTCGCGATATCCGCAGTGCTTTCGCAAATAGTTGCACTTTCTTAGTGACAGGATTTGTAGATTCGGTCTGGAAATACATGGACTACACAACTAGGGGAACCTCCCCGTGTTGGGCTATGAATATGGGGAATGTTCATGCCCAACATAAGGAGGCTGTCGTGGAGAAACCAGTGGTTGATAGGGTTTGACGTATACCTTCCCCAATCTTTAACAGCTTTCAGAAAAATTGAGTAGAATGTGTGAAACTAGGCAAAACCTTCCAATTAATTTGGAAGGTTTCTTCACTTTTTTCTAAGTGAAATTTACTCATTATTCGGGGTTAATTATCCTATTGTTTGCTCCAGATGCTCACTTTGCTGACTTCGAGCATATCGTGCAGATTTCTACATTTCAGCTAGGCTTTCATTTTCGTCATAATTGATTGAAGTATTTTTTTGCTGCTGTTAGCTGGAGCTAAATATGAGGAACTTTATGCTGCGTTTTGCTAAACGCAATACAAGGCGAATCATAATAGGGACTAATCACACAAGAGTTGGGAAGTTTCGTTTTATTTCATTAACCTTATCCATGCTACATATCATACGAAACCTCAATGCACGTGCAATGTGGTGAACTTACTATTTATTTTCTTACATTTCGATACATTTCAGTCAATGCAGTTCGATGTTTTTTTCCCTCAAACTGTCTGACTGCTCTAACAAATGAAGTAGTTTGCAATGCCCATTGTATCCAAATGGCCCATTGTCCTGGCCTTTTTTAGATATATCTATCGTTCGTGGCAGTACCATGATTCACAAACTTTACTGCTATAGTAAGTTTTTTACGAAGTTGATGCGTGACCTGGGAATCCAAGGCAAGTTGCAGGATTCTAGATGACGCTCACACTCCGGAAGTGCCCAAGAATCGGGATGTGCCACTTCGGGCATCCATCCACTTGACAATATAACTTTCCTAGATGGATTTGCTTGGCATAAAAACAAACCTTCAGTGCTACCGGGGGTGTATTTTGGGTAAAAATAAAAAATAATCGGCACGGTTTGCGGGGGGAGAACAGCGAAATCCATCGCAGTCGAAATTCCTCTCTAGATAAACACATTCTTCACAAGTTTGCGAAAGGGGCTTGTCAAAGAAACACTTTGCGATTGGAGCAACACACTTCATCTCATTGTTGGTTGGAAACTGCGCACAATGGCGTTTGAAGGCGAGCATTTTCAGTCAATTCCATGGACAAATATTAGCTTACATGAAAATGTAGAAAAGTCTTCGATAAAAGCCACACGCTTAAACAAATGTCAAACGCTGCGTGCGCAAAAGCTGGCTTTGCCTTTTATGCATTTGCTTAATAGATTTCTTTGAACTCGTATACACTAACGTATCGTTTCTGTATTGAACTGGGGCGAAAACTAAGGTACACAACACTTCTGATGATGTGCTTGAATAGCATTAAAAGGTGGTGGTGGTCTCTTGCAGGACAATTTGAAAACTATGGATCTGTATAAGTTTTATAAAGTGTCGGACATATTAAACGTCTCAATATGATATGATCTATTAAATCCCCCATTGTTGTTATAGGTATAATTCATTAGGGGTTAGTTAACAACTGTAGGTTTGCTTTGTTTTCTTCATTCGTTTTTGTTATTTTTCTAAAAATGGAAATTGCGGGGGAAAATACTCTCATCTTCCCATCCCTGATTGTGCTTCTTTTTTTCAAATGTAGGCAATTTCGAATATAAATGGAAAAATACTCCAACTGTTTTGTTTATTCGTGCAAAAGCAACTTACTCTCACTTAACATGTCTTGTTAGAAGCTCGAACTTAAAACATTTCGTGCTTAGTGGAATTCCTTTGGGCTATTGTTATTGCAGAGAAATTGCTGGTATTTACACAACAAATTGAGACCCAAATACATAGTTCTTGTATGTTATAACAGCTAGTAAACTCATCGTAATATATTCAGCGATTGCCATCCATCGATCGTTTTAGGTTAGTTTTGCCCTCCAGGTACCAACGTTTTCTTTTCATTTCGATAGGCCTTGTATTTATTTGCTTTATCGATTCGCTGGATTTTTGAACATTTTCTTTGAAAACGCAGGCGAATGTAATTAATGTCTAATTTGTGTCCCGTTTCCATCGTATGCCAGTTTTCGGCTTATGTTTATTCTACTTTTAAGCAGTTACTTTCCAATTTTTAAACTCTTAATTTGGATATAAAATTGTTCACGAAGGTGTTATTTTTATGAGTCCCTAACATTTTAAACGAAACGTATATCCATTGCTGCTTGTAGTTTACCTACGCGAGTGAACCTACCGTTTAAACTGGCCCCGTTAATGGTTTAATTACATAAATGAATAAAATGTTCACTAATTTGGACGATACATTATCATTAACTGCTTTAAGGAACGTCTCAGTTTTATGCTCTTTTAAGACGCGGATTTCAAAATGTTAATTAACTTTAAAAAATGTTTCGCTGTGTAAACCATTTTGCAAAACTAGATTCACGAATGGACCATAAAATGAGCAATTTATAATGCCAGGAATAAATTTCTGGAGTTCTACTAGATTTAATGTTTTATTAGTGTTATAAAGCGACATCAGCGCGTCTTCGAGACGCTCGTTTTGAATTCCCCACGCAGTGTTATATGCGTTTTATAAAGATGTACTGGAGCCTGTTGAAAACATATATTTCACACTTCTCTAAAATTGGTTTAATGAATTCGTCCATCGTTGTACCTAGTGGTCAAGCAGATGCGGATTTCAATGTTTGTACAAATTCATGTTGAAATGTTTTAACCGGAATTTTTAATCATTTCTTTTTTCTTTTAATAGGTAAGAAATTTTTTTATATTTATTTATGGAAGGCAACAAAGCAAACTTTATGGTGAGCACTGTAGGCTTATTTCATTGTTCTTTATTCGTAATATTATTAATGGTGTTTTTTTTTATAACTTTATGCCTTATTGTAATCTCCTCAGTCACTTGTAAAACAAAGCTTGTCGGCTGGCGCCTTAATACATACATAGTTTGTTCTTTGGTTGCAATTTGTTGAGCTTTACTTAAATACGGTTTAAAATGGGCATCACGTAAAGGGCATCAGCGTTTTGCTCAAGTTTTTATGTGCTTTTGGGCTTTATGGAGACTAAGGCTTACTATTGGAATTTGCGTTGGATATTTAGAAAGCAGGCTTAAAGGCTGTATTTTTATTTACGTATGCTGTTTTTAGCTTGGGCTCAAGGCTCGTGTGTTTAATACTTGCCTTCACGTATATTTCATATCATTTTTAATTGTAAGAATTCAAGACTTTTTTTTGGCGAAATTTGAACCGTGCCATTTACTTAAGGTACTGGTATTAAAGTTTGCAAACGGCGCCATTTTTTTGCGCAGTGCAATTATTGAGGTCTCATAGTCTTAGCCTAGGATGCTAATCCTTTTAATCTTATTATCCAGTGCAGGGAGCCCTATAACTATTAATCTTCATTGCTGTTTGCCGAGAAAATCCTAAAAGCATAGGCCGTTGTTATTGCCTATGGCATATGCTCACAACCGGCTTGATCAATATTGTTGAAATGTTAATGCAATTGCTTATCTTTGCCGAGGCATAAACCTTAATTAGTAATTAGTATGGGCTGGAGCTCGGGTTTCTTAAGTTTCCAATTAAAAAAAGTAAATTGGCTGCGCCACCTCGTACTGGGGGGAAAAGCACGTAGGCCTACTTATTTTAGAAATAAAAATCTGAATTGCATTTTGATCCATGAGCTTATTTAAAATATGGTGGCCAAGCATGGTTCATGTTGTCCATATTGTCTGTAGTTCAACTCTTTGGCATACGTTGGAGTGTAGTTTCGAATCTAGACTCCGTTAGTATGTTTATGAATAATTTGACTAATCTATATTTATGGTTTTCTGTCTGTCATTACCCACAGTCATGTGAGGGGCTGTTAGCTGGTTTGCATACTGTAAATTCTATCCAAATCGGTTTTCAGCTAAGTTGAAATTCATTTTGTGACCACAACTGCTGAATGTGGATTCGTGTCTTATTCTAATGATCTCATCTAAGTTGATTGTCATTACCGTGCGTGTTACAGTATTTTAACTCTGGTTTCCACAATGTCCAAAACCGTGGACTTCAATGGCTTTAAAGTGTATGTAACAATTAGGTTTACTCATCCAAAGAATGAAAGTAAGACAATTGCCTACGTGATCTTCCATAAAAAAATGGCAGGGTAGAACAGCCCGACGTCATTGGGAGGTTTCCCAACGTCGTTCATTAATTTTAATACACCCCCAGTCTTACAAAGATGATTACTGTCACCCTCCTCATAATTAATCACGAGAAGTGAAACGTAATGTGATTGAATAGTCTTAAGGGCATCGTATTTGGGGAAATTACTCGCCTGCAAACTTATTCTTGTCATCACCGTTCATTAGGAGTGGAGGATATCAGTTACTCAAATACTCAGCTATTGATCAAAACAGCCCCTCGGCTTATTATTACGAAAATGCACCTTATTTACTGGTTTTCTGTATAGAGCACCATTATTTTTAGAAACACGTGAGCTCTACTATACCAACTCCTATTACTGCATTATTGCCTTCTCGTTCAAGCAGTATTGTTGTAATTGGCATTGCCTGGGCAGACTATTGCTTCGTTAGCATTCCAAAATCAAGCTATGCAAGATGATTACACTACACGGTGCTTAAAATACGCTGAAATGGTTTCGAATAACCTTTAATTCTTGTTTAAAACTTTGTTCTCCCTCCTCTGCACAAAAGCGGTTGAATTTACTTAGTCTATGTGACAGGCTTTTTGAAGTTCAATCCTATGATAGAAATAGGCTCGGTGAATGTGATATTTAATATCGTCTCTGTATTTCATTTTGATGGTGAGAAATGCATTATCAAATGCTGCAGTGCTTAAGGGGTCGACTTCGAAGGATTTTTTTCCCTTTTCTCTGCCTATTTTGTGCTTTTTTTCCTCTCCTTTTTACCTATTTTTTTTCGTCATTGCTGGATTAATGGCAATGAAAATCTCATCTGCTCTGTGCTAGAAACGTATGAACACATCTTATTAAATTGAAAAGGGATGTATTAGGATATGCGCCAGAAACGTGCTGTACACGAATCGAATCCTCTCTCATGGTGTTATTATATTAAATCGCTCATTAGCACCTCGGGATTGTTTTTTTAACCAGGCTTTGGGATATGCAAATTTTTATTATTATTATTTTTTTTATATTACCTGCAAATTCCTTGAATTGGATTCATGGGGAAAAAACGTATCTAATTTTCTATGAAAAATCCTTCGTACTTGGATTTATCCTTTATAATTACTGGTGTTTATTAGAATATTAAGTATTTAGTTTTTTTTTGTGTCTGGGTCTTTTCATACAAGCGTATGATTGCTAAAATTTATACCGCAAAACATCGATTGCACATTTACTTACACTGTACAAAATATGTACCATTGGGCAACTTGAAAATCTGCTTTAAACGGTGTACAGGGTGTCCCACAAAGCCTCAAATTAACAACTTAATTTAATCATACGTTGGAGGGGAGGGTTTCCATAAAGCGAAGTCATAAACGGTGTATACTATGTCGTGTGGTGTTCCAAAATTAATTACTCATATAAATGTCGTGAAACTTTGGACTAGCCTGCATTTGTTTCGTTTTCAAATACAAGATCTCATTGAAACTGAGATGTTGTCTTGAATAGGTTATTTATGTGAAATCGAAGCAAAAAAAAAGGTTATTCCTTAGATTGTACAAAACGAGGTCTATTTGCTTCAACCGTAATTTTGCAGAAGCATTCGAAAGGCCAAATTCCATCATCAATAATGGATTTTAATTGACCAGTGTCCGAATGCATAATAAATGCAGCTCTTCAGTTTTCTACCCCTCTTGTTTCCTCTCATAAGTTAAGAGAAAGCCAAGAGTCTCATAAATTCTTCTGGTCAGCTCCAAGTTTGTTGTGCCTTATAAACTTCTAAGTTATGAAGTAATGACCACCGCCTGGGGGCTCTGCTATACTGCTGAGTCATGGCTATCGTTCGGGTTTTCTCGTTCTTTGGGTCCTTAGGGGGATATACGTTGGTAGGGACGTGATCACAATAGCAATTCATCCGCACTTCAGGTAGCCAAATCAAACATAATGGGAATTATTCATTGGGATTAGGGTGGACATGATGCGGCTCAATTTCTCCTATCGAGCAAGTGTCTTATAGCTCGCCTTTCAATACATGCTTCATCATTCTGGAAGCTCTTTCTTCCTGAAGAATTTCATAGAAAGACTTGGAAGAAAAATGCCTTTTCATGTCTCGTAGTCCAACACCTTTAAGGCACCTTGGTATTCGGTCCAAGGAAGCTACAGCAAAACATGTCACATTGGACAACTTTAAAATCTGCTTTCAACAACTAGTCACGGAGCAGGCCATTTTAAAATCCTGCATAAATTGCAAGTAGAACATGCCAAAATTGCAAATTGCTTACAACACTTGTTTTTTTTTTTTCTTCTAAATTTGTTATACAGCCTGTTTCAAACTAACTAGGATTAAATTTAAAGATGACAAAGTGACGTTTGATGAATAAGTAATCATTGGTGGTAAATGCTCTACGAGTTTATTTTTCATTTATACGTTTGATTAGTTTCCCTCAAGAGCTTCATTCTTAATTAAGCATTAATTTAATTTAGGAGGTGATGCGTGGCTCCTTTTTCAAATTTTCAATTCATGCGTTAAAATCGATAAATCGATGTACTGTTGCAAACTATAATGTTATCTAGTCAGCAATTCTTAAAGCTTGTGTAAACGTAGATTACAATGTTGAGATAACTGTATTAACAAGATGCGTAAGGCGAATGGAAATTTTTTGCTATAGGCAGTCTTGTCGAAATTAATTGATAAGATAGTAAATTATCTTTACACGAGTATTGGTATTCTGTGCATCAAGGTATACATGCATGTATGCCACTTGCTAACTATGCGTATTTCAGCCAGATGCAGCAGATTAGTATGTTGAACAAAACTGTTTGCTTATTAATTACTAAATTATTGGTTTGCAGATAACGAGCTATTAAATCTGTTTAACATATTGGGAGCAATTAAAGTTGATATTTTGCCTTGGAGATACTTTATCGAGTCACATCTTAATAGGATGGGTTTCTTCTATAAATATTTTAAATTAATTTGATAAATTTATATGAGGTTGTGATACTCAAAATGATTACTTGTATTGTTGATATGAAATTAAATACACACCACTATATGCATTAGTGCAATTTAGTGAATTTAATTAAGTGCAATACAAGTTTCTCAAATATCACATCATTGTTGGCATGCATATTTGAATCCCTAGAATACTTTACAACGATGAAACACTGTTGAAAATTCCACAGTTATAATATAATGCAAGTACAGATGGAGGCAAAAAAAAGTATATAGCATGTATGCATGTACCGAGAAAGGTGTAAAATATGGCATCTTTTGGAAATGTTTTTTAAATGGCTTTTTGCTAAAATGCTTTTTTCTTACTCCCTCATGTTTTTATCCCCCATTTTTTTTTATTTCGCATTTTCTTTGCCCAAAATATAGCAGTTCCTTAACACCGTATGTTGATGATGCACTCCGCCAATGTGCCATAATGACGCTATCTTCGTGTCTTATTGCCCCATTTTTGCATGGCCAATTTTGGGGAATTGCATCCCTCTTCATAAATGGATAAGAAGAATTAGATGCTCCACCGTTTGATTGTGCTGGAGAGCTACTTCATACACTCTATAATAATGCACGTACTACAAAAGCTTTACATATTTTAGCGAGCCTCTATACTTTCATTTCCCTAAACAACATGTTTTACGTTGCGTTTCAGAATGTAGTGTGTTTTGCAATACTTTGCTATGGTGCATGAAAACCATCACAAAACGAAATTTTAGATCGTGTCGATGGTTTTCCAAATAAGGATAGTTTTCACGAGCATTTGCTCAAAACTTGAAAACAATGAAAACATGTTTGCTCATCTTTGTGCATAAATGCTGGTCTACTGTAATATTCAATGCCAACGATTCACTTTATATAAATTGAACATGTGCTACATTCGAATGCATAGTTATGCTATTTTCATTATTTTTGTATTGGTTTTTTTGCGGTGAAACTGTATAATTAAACAAGGCTATTTTTCCCCCTCCGTTTAGGCACGTTTGTAGTAAGTTGATATTATGCATGATGATAAGACTTCATTGAAAACTCATGGGTTTAAATTAAAACGAAAATTGTGTAGGATCGACGACTTAATAATAAGATGGAGTGAAATGACGCGTAGATCCTTATGTGGTTATAATCGGGGAAAAAAATGTTGGCGAAACTAAAATTAAATGTATCCTGAGCGAATATTTTATCAGTAAATTTTCTCATAAATTTCATTTTTTTTATTATATCCTACGTTGCAGCAAAATATGCTGCAACGCTTTATATGCGATGCGCCATTTTAATTGAAAATTCCTGCATGTATATATTTCAAAACTGAATTGAAAAAAGGCTAATAAGATTTATAACTTCTGAATTTTTTTTTTCATGTATGCACATTAATCAGTAGCGGTACTTTGACGTTGACATAGATAGAAAAATTGAAATGAAAAATTATATTAAAATGGCGAGCTTCAAAAGTTAACGAATGAAACGAGCTGAGCATTGTAAATAGCTAGTCTATGACGGGTTGGTTGCCACAAACTGAAATTAGTTTATTCTGTCTTTGAAGTTTATAGTAGTGACACAGTCTCCATTATCTAGTTTAATCTTCCATTAAAATAAATCTCTCGTTTCACATTAAAATGATCAGGTTGTACAAGTAAGGAGAATGATTTTCAGGTATCACATTCTTGTAAAAGAAGAAGCTTGTTTTCTGATTTGTCAAATCCTAGCTGCTTAATTTGTTCCTATATGATTAAATCAACTCGTACTTTCACTTGTTGCTAGAAAAATGTAATCAGTACATTCTGTCTTTAATGGCTTGTTTGTGCTGACCGTGGGGGTAATAAATTGAATTGAATTAAAAGTGGCGCCATCTCTCGTAGCGGTTCTGAGGCCTAGCAATTAAATCGCTATACCAGAATTGAGGATTTTTTTCTCAACAGAGGACATGCACTTAAGTCTCATTCATAAAAGCGTTTTCCCTAAAGTCCCTTCATTTGCTAGAACCTTGATCTTTTTAAAGGAGATATTCTGTATGTTCTTCCGCTATTGTTAAAGTATCTCTGGTTTTCTGAAGTTCAGATTAAGCTGAGTAATTTCACTACTACACTTCTGAGTTCACTGCTATCCGGATTTTACATGTATGTTTCTTAAATCAATCATGGGCATTCCAAACATTTGACTCTGTCATCCCGAGGACCCGAACACTTATTATGGAACTGTCATGTAATTTAGCGACATGGATCGTCTGGTCTACAATTTTGGATTTTGACTATTCTTTGCATAAATTGACACGTTCTGCACTTGTATTTTATGTTTGCATGGGGTATAGGGTCTCAAAATTGAAACCTGCATTAGACATGTTAAGATTGCTCGTGCTATTGGAAGTGGGTTGCGTACATGCAAATGCGAGATAATGTCATTAATTTCTGACGTTCAATATTTCACGGATGCGTATTCTTAACAATTGCACGCAGATTGTATTTATACAATAGGTGATAAGTTTTTTTCTTCCCCCAGTTTTTCATCCTCTGCCCCTTTCTAGTTGCTATCACTCGAACGGTATTAGAATTGCCATTCATCACGGTTACGTTTTTTTCCCTCCATTTTTGTACGCGATGTGCACAATCCTTCTCGTTTGTCATCCCTGATTGCGTGACGTGTTTTTGCCTAACAAATCACCTCGTTTTTATCGTGTTTTTTCTCCTGCATCTTCCATACACCCCGGTTTATTTCTTACTTTCAACTTCAGCCTCCATGCACTATGCAAAATGTGATTAAGTGAAGCATCCAGAGCCTAAGCTTTGATCGGACGAATTTGTGGCAAGCCAAAATTGTGACTTAAGCTCCGTTATAGGCCTACTAATTCATAAACGTTTACAAACAATCTTCCGATACTTAAAGGTTACTTAAATGGAGTTAAAATCGTCAAATGATCGAGTCACGTCTTGTGCATTTTGGTGCTGATTTACACCAACGTTTGATTCACCCTTTCATTTTTGAACATCTTAAAGTAGTTGGTCATATATTATCTATGCCCATAAATGTCTAGGTTTGCCTATAAATGCCCATGTGCATGTGCTGTTTGGACACGTTAGAGTCGACTTTATGTACACCAGTCCTGGCTTGTGTGGGCCATTTATGGAATATCGAATACTAAAAATAGCCCATATATAAACATTCAAAGGATAAATATGGTCCATATAGCTTTTCCGCCACTGGCAAGGGTTTAGAATGTTTCAGCACTTGCTATTGCCATTTATTACATTTCATACTTGCTATATCCTTCCCATTTTGAGTTTAAACTAAAAATATGCAACACGTTCGACCTAAACTGTGTTCTATTGCAAGTTACTTATTTGCATACGTACTGCATATGTGTAAAACTATTTCTGTAGTGTTTTTATTTGTGGATTTCGTGTGTACTGGGCGCCACTTGGTATATTTCTTACATTCGAGTGCGACTTTAACAATGAAACATGCATGGCTAATAGAAAACGAAGCAATTGTGCTCTTCAACACTGGTCTCATTCTCAATAGACAAATAGTTTTAAAATTCAACGAAGACTTGTACAGGATCGTCCCATTCCACATGGGAGAAATCCAGAGTTGCGTTGGCGGTTGCGGAGGATATAAAACTGCCCGTATTTGGCACCGCAGCAATTGCAAAGCGAAAGGAGTTAATGTTTATGTTGATGAAACCAATACCAGTCGAGTTTTGTTTTCTGGATGCACGAAACAGCATTCCCCAATGGCCCACGAGGAAAAGAAATCTACTATGTGTCCAATATTTAGATTACCAATTCGTTTTATGTAGAAATCACATGTTTGTGGGAATGCTTATACTGAAATGGGTGAAATGGAATTTTGCATCCTTCCCCATCGTTTCCATAACAGTTATTTAAGACCTCTCGTATAATTGCTCAAAATTAAAATGAGGACGATGTAATTTTGTTACCAAAGTTTGGGGACTTATTTTCCACATATCATGGTTAGTGCTATTTCTACGCTTGCTGTCCCCTATCTTGCTTTAACTTTAAATGTGGTAATCTAATGAAACAAAGCCTTTATTAAAAATGGTTTCACGGGTGGGAGTTACTTTTATACCATTTCATAATATACAAAGCAATTTTCTCCACCATTTCTTAATGAAAAAGCTCATGCAGCGTACATTGTTTGTATCAGAGTGCATTTTATAATCTTTAGCCTCTTGTAATATCACAGGCAGCAGTAGTTCATAATATAAATTTCATGATACACTATAGTATTCTGAACACGTTTGAAGTTATCATACATACTTCTCCTGGATATAAATTGTTTTACGCAATGTTGCCAACACTATTACGGTAGATATTAATGTTATCAACTTGCATACGTCCAACTGCATTAATTATGATGGTCGACTTGTTTACGTAAACGGTCTCCGGTTGATATTAAAACACGTTGGCCGCTGTATTGACTTAAAATGTTCCCTGAAAGCAATAGCTTAATTATTAAATGTGATAATATTCATGGTGAGTCGAAATTACATATTATACTTATCGAGATTCCAAACACAAGTAACGCACTCAAATGGTCCATTGCATTATGTCCATTAACTAAATGAAATTCTGATTAGATATATCTTAGTGACTTTGATACAAATTCGTCACATCGCTTAGTCTGAGTTTGGTACAACCAGTTATTTCTATATAAAAACAATGTTTTACATACTTCGTTCAGCTTTAATTTTCTGCCATTAAGCCGCTCTGCTTTATATTAACGAGATAATTATTTATGAATGAGTTCATAACACCAGTTATAGGGTAATAGTATTCATGAGCAGGCGTTTTCAAGATAACTTAAAACAGGCCTTAACATTCCAAAACATCTGGCGGCATTTAAGGTCAGTTATGACCAAATAAATTTCCACTTAAAGCTGAAGCAGACTTAACTTTCAAGCGTACACGCCTCGTTACGAACAATGGGAACGATGCTCATTTTAAGAAAATTATGGACTTTCATTGTTTGTGTGAAAATGGTAAGTTGTTCATATATAAAATTAGCTTTAAAAAAACGTCTGGTTTTCTAAAAGGCACAGACACGTTCGCCAGACGAATTTCAAATAGCAGCTTATGACGAAGAGGAATTTCTCGTTACTTCAATACCAAAATCCAATTTTGTTTCGTACTTTTATTCATGGAAAAACTCTCCAGCCCAATTTTATAAACACTTTCAACATCGATTTATAATGTTAAATTGTACTTGAATTTGACCAGTTTCTCTCCCAGCACTCCACATCAATGCAAGACGCCAATTTCAACCCTCTTCTTTCATATAAATCGATTTTTGTATTACAATATTTCATGTTTCTTAAAACGTCTCCAGCCGGGCAGTTAACTTTATTAAATTTCATATTTCTAGTTGAGTCGGGGCTGCTGGCCTCTCGCTGCTTTATCGACAATGGTCAAGCCTCTGAGCTTGACCACTTCTAAACGATGGGCGTTTATTATTGGCCCCTAGTGGCGCTCAGGACTTCAACGGGAAATGTCTCTTAAGATCCCACCGAAAATTCATATATAACCTCAAATACTCGTTACATAGGCTGGAAGACATCATTTTAATTTTCATATTGTTCTGGATGAAACCATGTCAAATAATCAGATAAATTCATATGCTCTTTGGTACATCGCCAGTCAATCATGCTTGAGCGACTCTCAAAACTCCAGTATTTGCAAAGACCCATCTCGAAATTTCTCGAGTTAGATTAAATGTTTCCAACCATAAAAAAAGTATGGTGTGATTCATGACAGATGTCATCTTTATGAAAAGTTCACACCACCAGGTGGCGGGGCTAAAACCTACCCATAAAATATGAATGTAGGGGGTGGGGCGTGTGTCAAAAGCATATTGTATATTGCCTAGGGTATTTCGTATTGGGTCCTTTTGTTGCCCACCACTAGGGGGTTCAACGATATCGGATATGTACCTTTGGAAATGCATCCAGTACATTGATACGCGTTTAGGAATAAGGTTGCAATATATACTGTACTATATATCTCCAATGGCGCTCGTTCATAATGGAGTTATTGTTGCGTGCTCTAGGTGATATGTATAATGGTGTCATTTGGGCTCACTTTGCCACCTGCAGCCATAAATTGCGGCCTAGCAAGTTAGGGTTTCCTTTATTAAGTTTGTTGCAGCCTATTTAGAGGTGCTACCCCATGCCAAGATGGCGCCTCGTGGTGTTGTCATGGCGACTAAAGGCAATTCCCAATTTGAAATAAGATCATGATCTATAAGGCCGCCGTGGAAAAGATCAAGGGAATGAACCGAAAAAGCCAAGCCCTGCTTTTCAAATTTTCATGCTTTGCTTGTCTGTGAGATTCTTATTGAAGAGGGCTGTTATAGCGTGATACTGCTCACTGTGCTTAACTTTGGCAAGCTATGGGCATCACAGGTTATCCATATTAATGGTTTTGGTATGTTGGTAAAGTATAATTATGATGGTGAAATATTTAGGTGAAATTAATTGCTTTCATAGTTAAATAACGGCTACATTATACCAATTAGCGTAATGCAGATGTTTTGATTCAATTAGCAATAATAACCGAGTTTTAGGAGGAGGAATAATGAAAATGGGAATAGTATAATAAACGTTAAAATAAGCCAGTTTCAGTGCGTTTCAGAGTCTGGATAGTTTGCGTAGTCTGAAAGTAGCAAAGGTCCCATCATTTTATGATGCTAGATTATAGACTAGATCATATAACTTTTATATACGGTTGTATTCTAATCAGATAAGACTTAGTCTTGAAGTTCTTAGGATAATTGATTTGCAGGAAAAAGGATAAATATTCCCAAATGCGACTTTAAAATTTAACCATTGCTTACGACGGAAACTGTATATCAGGCAAACGACATCTCTGTTTAATGGAGTTTTTACCGTGGATTTCATAGCGTTGGATAGCATAGCAATCCTGAAAATAGATGGGAAGTAACGTTGTTTCGCGAATCCCTATTTTTTTTTTATTTTGAAAATCTTCCGTAATCCCTGAACTCCGTAATGGGCTTTTGATTCCAGATTTGTGCGCTTGATGCCGGTTTGAGCCTCTTTTATTTGTGGCCGTGCTATATCCGCAATATGCTGGTTCCATAATGGTTCAGTTTAAGCTTATTTTTGAATCTCGTTTATCTTCCGCGAGTATAAAATGGCCTAACTTTGAACAATCCGTGTTGTTGTCTACTGTCCATCCATCAATTCTGGCTACCACTTTTTCTTTATGTATTCAACGCGCTTTTTTTGAGCCTTGAATAAAAAAAGAAACAAGTTTTCGTTGCGGTTTCCATGTAGGATTTTTTTTTTAAAAGCAACTACAGTAGATATGTAACATTTCACAAAATCAAAAGACCCAGTAAGGGAAACTAGAACAGCTCACATGCCTGGAGACCTAGTTTGTTTTAATTTGACAGTTTATTAATATTGTTTTATGAACTCCGGATTAACCGGCTCGTTGTCTTAGCCAACATCCTCCAGTCGAGATTAAGAGGGGGTTCTGCTGTTTTTAGATAGCTTTCATAGACGACAGTTTTAGCATGCCAACTTCTGTATACTTCCCTTAACTTTAATGGCGGGAATGGAAGAACTTCGCATGCGCACTCATGATGTTCAGTCCGTTTCTCCTCCTTTCCCGCCATTAAAGTTAACGTAAGTATGAAGACGTTGGCAAGCTAAAATTGTCTATTATTTAATTAAAAACCTTTTTGGTCTATTTACAGGTATATCGGGTTGTTCTAATTAGTTACCTATGACAAATAACTAGTTATAATGCAATGCAGATCACTTCAATAATAAAGCTAAACTGCCATTGCATTGAATGTCACTATAATCAGTTTTATGCCAACTAACTATAACGTTTTCATTTGTAAGCCTAGCTATATCGAGCAATATATCATCCCCGTGTTTCTTTGCTAAGTTTTCCATCCGTTTATCATGTACGAAATTTTAATGACAAACTTGTCAATTTTAATACGTCGCGAAGTGTGACATCTTAAGTGTGCCGAAATCTTTCTTTGCACAGGCATTATCGACTTTTTCGTCTCAGATTCTTTCGAGGGGCAAATTGACTTTAAATCCCGAGTGAATCATTCATGGATCGAGTAAAAAAAAAGTGGGTGAAAGTCGGGTTGCCGAGATGCTAGCGATATATTTTCGGGATTAAATTGTAACTTCAGATTTGTTATACTGCGGGTGACGTGCTTCATGCAAAAACGCTGATGACACTCGGATCCAGACTTAACCCTGGTATTTAAATCGAATTTTTCTCACTTTAGTTTCTCAAAGTAAAACATCCTCAGAAAGAAAGACGATGAGAAGCAACTCGTTTTTTTGTGTGTTGTAAATCCATAAATAATACGGGGGTGCCATTAGTTATAATGTTATGCTAGCTGTTGAAAGTTTAATGCATAGCTTTATTTAAAGCTGCTCGCTCTAATGCGACATGTAACAAACATGGTAGCAAAATACTCAACTCAATGTGACCCGCATGTGTAAAGACGTGCGAACGTTAACGCTATCATTGATGACAACCATGGCATCTGAAATGGAGCACTGTTAAACAGCCATTTTTAATCATAAGTGCCCTAACCTGATCCACCTATAACTATGCCACTTGATCTATTCTAAGTATATTTTTTTAAACTTTGTGGCCGCTAATGATAACAGCTACCGAGTGTCCGTTGTTGCCGACAATGTACATGGCACTTAATGACAATTTTTAAGTGGCTCTTAAAATGTTCAGACGTGCCTTATCGTCCATTATGCATTATTCTCTCAGCCGCCTGCTTTGAATGGATGTCCCTTTTAATTGTCGTTATTTTAATGGATGAAAGTCTTTTTTAAAAAACCCTCACTTCATTTCTATTCGAGTTGTTTAGCTCGTTGAACTTGTCGCCATAATTTCAGAGGCACTTAAAAAGATAGAGGAAACATTTTTCGTCAAAAATTAATTATTCCGTCGTTATCTAATTGTTGCGTGTTCAGATAGGCGCATTTAATGTTACCTACCATGCCATGAATTAGATTTAATTAGCGTATGCTACTTTGGGGAGACAGGATAAGTTACCACCTTAGGGAATTAAGTCCGTTTTGTTGTTTTCTTAACTAGTGCAACTGACGAGAACTCCTAAGGCGCTTCTACAGCGGAAAAGTTGGGGGTGGACATTATGGACGCCCCTTGCTCGATTACTTCCTCTGTGTTCATCCCACCCTTGTGAAATAAGTGAATAATTAATCGTGTTTTTGTGGGAAAAGATGCATTGATTTTTCAAAACAAAATTATCTCATCAATCCTTTATTAATAAAATGAAGCGGACCGGATTTAGCTATTTATTCGGTTGAAATATTGATGGATTCAATTTTAATAATCAGATGAGATCATCACGTGACTAATACCTTCACGTTTCGTGTAAGACATGGCCTAGATAATACGTCTTGTTCTTGTTTTTTTCTTCTACTTGCAAATTGAGATTTTTTCCCCTTCATTTATTATTTATTCCTCAAAATCCGTGTGTTGTCCCCTTAATGCAATTTTACGCACTTTCCTCTTTTATTCATTATTCAAGCTTCTTTTTTTTATGGTTAACCTGCTAATATTTTATTTGGGCTACCACTAATTCGATATGCCACTGATGTTTAGCGTTCGTCCAATCTCCGGAGTCGCTGGGGCATTTCATAAACTGTTTATTCATTTATATCATCGGTGAATTCAGCGAACTGGATTAGTAGCTGCAAAAACAGCAAAATTGTGCTTTTTTTACTTTCTTCTGGGACATTTTTCGAATGTATGCATTGTACTGGTGCTGAACTAGGTTGAAATCCATTCCGTGGCTGCAACTAGTGTTTCATAGCTTAATTAAGAGTGAAAACGAATTGATAATATTCATTAGGCTGTGTCATTTTAGTTATTTTTTTTTAAAGTAAAGGTTGTTTAATAACATCAGAAACATCATGATATAAGATCAGCAAACGAAGTTTTTGTCAACTTTGACGTTTTATCGATATTCTTTAGATAAATAAGAACAATCCACGATGAGTGATCTTCATTAAGTTAATGGAGAAATCGTTTCTTCGATTATTATGCTGCCTCTTGGGAAAATCTGTCTTGCTTCATTTTGGATTTTTGATAAAAAAAAAGTGTTATTTTCGGTATTTCAGTTATCACTCGATACACACTGTATATGGATTGTTTGAGAACTTATTAGATCTTAAGTTATAAGCGTGGGAAAACGAAATAATAATAATCTGAAGTATAAGAGTGGTTTTAAAACGTTAGAAAGTAAGAAATTTAGACGATTCTATAGACGAAATCTTTGAATTTGCAGCAGCAATTTAAGGAAAACCTTGAATGAACTAGGACATGATGCATTCTAATGCGTCGCAAGGTTTTATTTTCCAAACAGCTGGGTATATTTCCATTTTATCTTCGTTATAAATTTTCGTCTCAAGACTTGGGTAAAATGTTATACGCCTACTGAACGTAGATAGCAATTGTTCCGTTTCTTCTCCACATAGACGATTTCATTTGTATTTTACTTCGAAAGCAGATGTACCATAAAATATTTACACTCAAAAAACTAATTTACAGGTATTTTCAAAGAAAGCAAAGGGACGACCATTTTGAATTATGTTCTGTTCCAGTGTTCCTTTGCCGTCATGTTTGTTTTCATAAATTAGAACATTGAATTAATGCTGAGAAATAAAATCCCCATTTTAAGCTTATGATACTCCGTAGCAAAAGGACTTTTTCGTTTTATTCGTACGACCCATTGCGAAATTCCTGTCATTCCAAATGAACTTTTCGTGAATTTCTGCATGTGGTGTACTTTGGTTTTACGATTTTTGAGGTTGGACGTTTAAGTGGAATTTCCAACGTTTGCGTTTTTCGATATTATTCAAGTGAAGGGGTGAGGTCTTCTGGTTCGCTGTTGAACAACCGCACAATGGATTTCTCCGACCATTTACGATCCATTTGCTTATTTTGTGGTCGAATTTTCCATTTACCTGACCCTAACCCTTCTAACCTACTCTGTGGAATTGCTGACCAGCCCACGAATCCAATTACACTTTGTTCGCCCAGTCAAAACGACTTATTTGAAATATGACCTTTTATTGCCATATTATGAACACTGGTGAAGGCTTACTTGGAATGCTGTTCTGTCAGCCAGAACTCTTTTACTTTGACATTTACCAGCAACATGGATGGTTGCATAGTGCAAACGCATTATGGAAAATTCTCAAAACACTTTTTTTTTATTTTAAATTCATACATTTTCTTAACGATTACTGTATACCATTCATTGCAGTAATTTGAAATCTGTTAGCGGAAACTTCTTTGATACTTCCGATATTTGTACGAGAATATCGTGCTTTTTTGTGATTTTTCTTCAGTTATGTTATTAGGGCAATGCACTTCTTTCTACATGTATGCCCCTGAACGGTAGCGCCATCTTCTGAATTTCTAGATAAACTCCCAATGCGTTTTAAACCCACAGCCACTGATTTGTGATTGTCCTTTCTGAACTGTTCACGAATGCTATTTTCATCATACCTCTGCCAAGAGTAAATACGTATTTTTTAATAAATAGTATGTATATAGTATAGATAAGTTTTCTTTAATCCCTCCGGACTAGGTATGTATGTTTTCATGGTAACATTTCCTTGGCAATCAAATGTTTGTTTACGAAACAGTCTCAATGCAGAACGTGAAAGGATTTAGGTCATCCCAATTTGCTTTCATAATTTTTTTTCCTCCTAGTATTTCTATGATTGTGATGAGTTAGTCCTTCACCATTTTGTGATATTTCCTCGTGCCCCTTCTCGTTACCATGGAAAAGAAATGGAAATTGCATCAATTGATCGAGTTTTAGTTGTACGAAATTGTTAGGGGAATTGAAAGAGCTAAATAATAATATGCCATCCTGCATTGTGTCTACCCACTGATGTAGGATTTTGATCAGTTTTTTTCCCGGTGAATAGCCTGTGCTGTCGTTATTTTTGTTTGTGAAAGCCATCTTTTTTGCCATATATATTGAAAGCCATATTTTGCTATGTTGCTATTTTTTTCTCTTCACTTAAAATATATTGCTCTCGGGTCATCCAATGTTGTTTTGCTGATTTCATCCCATATTGCATCTGCGCAAATAACAAATAATGGCACGCCGACGCTTCGTTTGCTTTAATTAAGAAATGGATGGGACTATCACTTTATTGATACACATCATTTAATTTGCCATCAGCTATATACTCTAGACAGATTTTTGATGTCAGTACATTCATTGCATGCATGTCGAAAAATACAGAGCAGTTGATAAAAATAATCTTAGTGATAGTCGCCATGTTGGAATACCTTTTTGGAAATAGCAATAATAAATCTGGTGCACGGATGACATATATTTCAAGCACATATCCTCCCACCACATCTTCGTCATGGATGATAACAATGTCATACGCTATTCGGATGACAATTAGGCATTTTAAAGGTTCTTAACCTTATATGCCGCATGAAATGTAGTGATTTTTTTCCCTAACGTTCATGATTTTCTTATTAACTCTACCCTCGTTACAATCTAAGGGGAATGTGGGGTGGGGGGACTTTGAATTCTCTAGGGGAAACTGATTTGAAATTGAGTTTCCATCAAGAAGCACCCCAGGAATTCATTGTGGTTGCCATATTGTTAATATCTGTTCGCAATTTGCCAACGTCAACCTTATCCCACTGAAAAGGAAATTAGTCGCACAGAGAAGCTTTACAGTTGGGTCCGAAGTTCGTGTGGGAGACAAGGGGGAAAGGTTTTGGGGATGCTAGGGGGAGTGGCATTCATTATTATAACGTGTAACGAGCATGACTCATTTGAAATTTAATTTCTGCAAATGTGCTTTCATTTATAAAACTGACTTAGTGGGGTTTCTTTCAACCGTGCCCGTGCAATTATTATTGGACAATGGGTTCTGCCCTAACATGGAAAGTCATTTTCGACAATGATCAGGGATGGTTTAAAAAAGAAATGCAACTTTATTATGTTAGAGAGCCAGCTAGCTGCAATGCTATACAGAGATGTTGATAAGCTAGCTTATATTTATTCAGCAAAAAGTGTCATGGTCAGGACCTCAGACATGTTGAAATAGTCCTGTCATAACTGAGATTAACACTTTTTTTTATAATCATGTGATATAAAAACTGTGGATCTTTTCAATTTGTTTCCTTCAAAGCCCAAGTAATGAAGGGAAAAACAACAATGTCGAAAGTATTTCGTTTGATTTCAACCTCTTCTTCAATAACTATCCTGTCATAAAGATTCCCGTCATTTTTAGGCATTAAATTGCCGCTCCGCTACTTTGATTTCGTAGCAAATTGCGACATTAACCCGAGTTAATCTGAGTCGACAGTCAGTCGAAGCAGAACATAAAATTTGCCACGCTAATTTTAATGGTAACTTCATGGCGGCGAAAATCAATACTCTTTTCCATTCCAAGTTTGTGTTGGGGGGCACTTCGAAATCCTGACCCTGGATTAAGGCACACGTTGGTGCAACGCCATTAATATGTCACATTCCAGTAATGAGAGAGGGTAGAAATTATACGATGAAATCCATTAACCGACGAATATGCCGGGTTTAACGCTTCATTTGCATGCAGCGCTGCGCTTCGGAAGCGCCTTACGTTCAAATTAGAGGCCTTGCAGCATCTGACCTGAATTAACCTACTTCTACCCATTGAATAATTATTTTTAAAAAATTACCAAATAATGAAATTTGAAAATGATGGGGAATTAGCGTTCTTGCCGAATGTCTGTCGATAATTTCCATTACAGTACGTTGTTGCGACGCTATGGCAAGAGGCTTATCTTATCGTGTGAACGCACCTGCGAATAAAAAGGCGGGATGGTGTCTTCCTTTGCTGAAATTTATTTCGTAGGAATAATCTAAAATGCATTTAAGGAAGAAAAGAAACGAAAAAAAAAAAACTACCTTAATTACAACGGGAGTGATTTTTTATGAATTAGCAAGCTGCGTCAGGCGGAGTTCGTTTGAAATTGAAAATGTTAAATAGCAACCACACATAACTTCGGTGCTATGCGGGATAGTTGATTTAAGTTCGCTATCTAACTGTCAGTATGGGTTTTTGCGGTAGGATTTACCCAAGTAGGGACTGAATTCTGCCAAAAATAGGGGGTAATTCTAATACCCGAGTAGGGGATAAATTCAAATACCCAAGTAGGGGGACCAATTCGTATACTCAAGAGGGGGAAAAGCAATCACACAGAACTTTGATGTAATGCGGGGTAGTTTTATTCAGTTTAGTACCCTTATGCGAGTATAACAATATCATGAGGTAGGTGTACATCCATGTACCTAAGTAGGGGGTAAATCTATGTACCAAAGCAGGGGTTTAATCAGTATACCCAAGCAGGGGATAGATTTATATGCCCAAATAGGGAATAAATCTATATGCCCAGTAAGGGGCAAAAAGCAATCACACATTAATTCGTTGTAATGCTGGGATATTTCTGCGTATTTCCTCCATATATTTTTTAAATTATTCAACTAACTGTTCGTTACCTTTGTTATATGGTGTAGGATACAGTGGTTTAGTGTAAATCCATATGCCCAACAACGGGATAAATCGTTATGCCTCCAAATGTGGGTCAATATTTTTTGTGCAATAAACAATATCAGTCTGAAATGACATGCTGTATAGTAGCTTTACCACCCTCTTGATATACTTCAGAACTTTCCTTGGCTCCATATTTATTTTAGATAACTTTTGTAGTCACTTTAGGCACCGCACAGTATCAACATGTCACTATAGTCGTTTTCCTAACTTCAGTTTTTTCCATTGAGGCGTTTTGATGCGAAACTTTTCATTAATTTGATTTAGTATTTGGTGTAGGGAAAAAAAAGACCCACGAGGCAAACTGGATATTGTCATAAGGAGAGAGTACGAAGATGACGTTGGTAGTCGTGTGCATACAAACGGCAGACTAACTTGCGATGAAAGGAAGCAGAGCAGCAAAAATGATCTTGTTTTGACTCTGATAATTATCCAGCAAAAGATCATTAGAGAATTAAATCGTGTGCGCCATAATTTGTTTGGCAGCTGCTTTCAGTTCTTTTGACCTGACAGACGGAAATTATAACAATGGCATGATCATTGGGGGGTTGGGATCAAGCACGAAAAATAATGAGCGAATCTAGAGCAAAACACGGAACTAAAGACAGGCTTTGCTTTTCAAATACCTCTCTCTCGCTCTCTTATTTATTGTCGAACAAGGAAAAAAAACTTTGGAAATCTATATTTTCTGACGACGACGAAATACAAAAACATGTAGGAAATCTCTACGATATGTTGCTCCACGAATGTCGATTACTCGATGTCTGCCGCTTCAAGACGCATTGTTTGTCTGCACTTAAGCATTTAGGAAACTACTTGAGATTGTTTATTCGCCAATGACACAACGTTATGACAAACTAATTCACATTTTACGCTATATGGATTCTGAAAAAAATTCAATTCATTATTTCGAGGAAGTTTAAGATGTATTTTTTAAAAATTGTAATGTATGCGAGTAACTACTTATGATACACGGATGTTTGTTAAGATATACTGATGTTGAAGTTCAGCTAACCCTTACGTTTTTTCAACGTGTTAACGAACTGAAACATTGTATTTTTATAATGATTTGTGAATCCTTGGAATTATACTGCTATCACGCAGATGGCGATGCATTTGTTTACTTCCGTTGATGCAGATTCCCTTCAACCCTTGTACTAGGGACCCATTTATTTATTTTACTTGTCGGTGACATTTATAGGTTAACATGACCGTAAATTTATCGTTTTATGTTTCTCATAATACTTCCTAAATTATTCATACAGACGCGTCATGCTTTACACCTTGAATATGTCTCTACCAAGTGCTAATTTTCCACCATGTTCAGGAAATTAAATGTCTATTAAACTATGCAATTTATTGTTATTGCTCAAGCTACACGCTTCGAATTGTGCTACAAAAAGTAACTAGTGAAGTTTTATTTAAATTTTGCTTGTAATTTGATGCTCAATAAATGCCACTTAGAAGACTGTTGTTTATCACTAGACGCAGTTTGCTAAAAAGAAATCGTGTTTTTGTCATTAGGAAAATAGCGACCAGGGTGTGTAGTGGTCCATTTCATAAAGTAATATCACGTCCTCTGTTTCTATCACAACGACCTAATAAGTAGGGGCAAATTTTTTGACGAATGGGTATGTTCATGGAGGGTGTAATAGGCCAACCTGAGATGTTTCTCCTAATAGCACCAAGACGATGATGATCAATGGGGATGCTATGGTGGTTATTACGGATCCATTAAGGGGTTTGATTTAATGAAGAAAATGAAGGATCTGTTCTGTCTTCGGGTTTTAGTTTTTTTCTTCTCTGAAACATCCATCGATAGTTGCAAGGTTTGTGCGAAACGAATGGAAGTCGATCACGCTATGCACTTCTAGTTGATGAAAGTGGAAAATTAATTTTCCCCAACCCACTAGTTTATATTTTTAGTTGATTGTAGGTGCAGTGTGACCATGTATGGCCATACCTATGCAAATATGCACAAAGGTTCCTAATTAACATTTGCATTTTTTATGCATATCTACTTTATCAGCACCTAATTAAGGTCCATACTTGGCTGTATGTTCCATTATTGGCAAGATATTGCTTATACACATGAATAAATAGGGTAAAAATACGTGGCCCATCAGTGACTAAAGTTTGCCCATCCATGGTTATATATGGCCCATTAAGTACTAAATATGTCTCACACATGGCCTTGTATGGTTTTTCCACCCGGGTAAAAAGAGGTTTAGTCGCCGTTCATTGAATAATATCCGCAGACGCCCTGTACTGATATACTGTGCAAAAAGCCATTCATTTTCTCAGCCATTATAAATGTCGATATGCAAAAAAAAAAAAAAGCATCAAGTCTTAAGCTAATGCAATTTATTTTTGTATATGTTTATGGCGCCGTGGTGGGTCAGACTATGGCATTATTTATTTTTATTTGCTGTTTGAAACTCTTCGTATATCAATCCATAAAAACCCAGCACGCAATATTGTTATTGCATTTTATATGGAGTGATAGTTTTATTGATAGCAATCCGGTTGGGGTTTTTTTTTTCCTCTTTGTTTCGGATGCACACCTGCTATTTTTCTCTTAAATTATTGACACATAACTAGTTGTTATGTGTTTTATTGTTTTAACACAACACAAAAAAACTACATGCAAATGTATTTATCGCTTCCTTGTACGAGCTCGTATTACAGTCCTAAGCAATTAATGAAAACCGAAATATGAATTCTGAATTGGCCGACTTTGATGTTGATTCAAGCCGCCTCTCGACGCTGCAATTTTGCGATGGTTCTTTTGAAGTGACGCCATTCAATTTGTATGCTATCGTTTGGCTGGTTAGAGTGCTGAGAGATCCATCTGCAGAATGCAATAAATGAACTTCATTGATGTAAATCTGAGAATGTACGTTTTAAATATTTAAACCACCAACAGTCATATTGTGAATAAAATACTATCTTCTTGAAGTTATTATCCCCTCATCCTTACCAAGATCCTGAAAAACCTTTTTAAATTCGATAATTGAGACTTAAGTTTTGGAAAACTGATGGAAGTATGTTAAGAGCTTGAAGCCGTGCACTTTTTCAAAGCGCGTATGACAAGGATATGTTTGCGATCTGTTCACATAATTCACACCAAGTCATATTTTTAAAAGCTGTTGCCATTTGTTGAATTTGTTCTAGTGCATACAGTATTATATTGATGTGCAAAGTAAGTACTCCTCCCCAGAGCAATGGTAGTAAAATCGTTGTTTTATATATAAAAAACCTGGGTGGTAGCATAGTTGGCCTTCCAATAAAAGCTAAGCGCTCTGTCTCTCGTCTTTCTTTTAATGTATAATTCAATTTATTTAGCTTTCTGTTTCAACATTTAAGCTTTCCCTTTTCTTCCGACTTTCAAGAAATAAATGCGTTGTGCGGGGCTCCTCAAAATATTGACAATGAGCATGAAACGCGCTTAATTTCCTTTTTACCGAATAGCTTCTCTTTTAAGTTGGCAAATATGGCATTGTGAATTATTTATTCACCCTGAACATGCTGCTTAAGATGGGAAAAAAAAGTATACTAAGTGATGGAAGCGGTATCCACGGTTAATGCTGGCTGCCTTTCTTGTTTTGAACATGTCTTCAGTTTGGATTTCTCAATTATTTGGGTAAGATAAAATGTCAAAAATGAACAAATTTCTTTTAAAGTAACACCTCAAATGATGCTCAGAATTTGAATCCGCTAGTCCAGTGTTTTTCAACCTTTTTTGGGCATCAGACCAGGACTTTTGGGACTCTTTATAGTGTCTTTTTTGTTTTCTGAAGCACTGGGCACCTACTGTACCTTCTAACTTTTTTCATTTTATTTTTATTAGTTGTTGTTGACGGTTTACAATGCTACATTTTATCTGTAAGAAGTAATTTGCCATTTGTCGGTTTTTGGCATACGTGTTTACTGCGAAGTACATATACTTCGTTGTTTTCCTTCTTCGTATAACTTCATGATAACTGTGCAACTGAATTTTTATGTCTTCGAAGTGAAATTTATTCTGGTCGTTGTTGGATATGGAGGAAATCTGTATTGGACGATTACCCGCAAGTGGGGTCCATAACTCTTGTTACCTGCCCTATAACAACAGCAAAAATATTCGAAAAAATATCTAATTTTTGGCCATTTGGACATGAAGAGAAATTCGCTGGACCAACAATAATTCAATGAAACCCATATTAACCTATTACACGCGGTGTAACCGAAGTGATTTGCATTCCAGAAGTGGGTTTTACGACCGAAGGGGAATTTCCCTTCCCTGATGGCGCTACCTACCCACCGTTCCCCTGACAACCATGAGGTTTCAACTGGATATTGCGTTGTGATTGTTTTCTTCTCCCCTATTTCGTCAACAAATCCAACTTCAAAAGTTAAATCACGGATCTATGGCTGAATTCCTCGTGTAATTCTCTCCCTATCCACCCTCACAACGCGGTAAAACACGATTTGCTGTCTATAGGTTGGGATTTGTGAGGTGATTTACAATGACAGCATGTCGTCCTCTTTGATGTTACTGTTCTTTACGGCGCTCTTGCCTTATATCTTTTTGGGTGACAAATAAAGAAATAAGCAATTTATAGGTGGCTGAATCTTTAGGCAAAAGTCAGTAACAGGTGTTGCAGACGTTTTGTATAAATCATTTCGTAAACTTGGGGATCTTCATCCTACCGTTGGGGGCACTCGACACATTCAATTCTTCTTGGTGTTTCATCAGGGAAAAAGGCAATGTGGAAATGCGTGCTCCCCATTAGAGGAATGCTTTTGAAAAAACTAAAGACACCCCGAATGGAAAAGCAATGTGTGGGCCATATATGTGCCGTATTTACCCTTTGTGGGCCATAAATAGCGATGTATGAGCCTTAGTTGGCCAATGATAAGCCATAATGCAGTATACTACAATGATATGCACATAGTCAAGTTTTCACCATATATGGCATATAGCATCCATCAGTTAAGATTTTAGATGATCGTATATGCATATATAAACAAATATCATATGCATTTGTCCACCCAGGGCATACAGAAAGCTTGATTATTCGTGTTAGCCCTGATGTCATGACATTTCCGGAAGGCGCCATTATGGAAACGCCATGCTAAATGCGCATACGTCGCTAGGGGGTGTTGCATCGGCATAAGGCTAAATAAACACCTCTGTATTTTTGCAAAAAAAACGTGTCATCATTACCGGTGTTTTATGAACTCTCTATTTTTCTTAATTATCGATTAGGTTTAATTGGGAAGAGCATTTCATTTGATTCATCAACGTCCAGTGTAATTAAATTTGCCGTAAAAGCATGGCAATTAGCACGTTTAGCAGGGAATCATTCGCTTTTAGAGCATGACAGAGATTGAGATAATCTGTTTTTAATGTGTTTGGATAAAAATCTGATGCGTTTTTCAATTCGTGTGTGGTCTTGTCGCGCAGGGCGTGTTTTCAGACGGGTAACGTCAGTCTCAGGTTAAACGTTTATTTGAGTTCATAAAATTTTGACGATCGTCATCTGGTTCGCAGGAGGAAGTTTTAACGGCGGTCTTACGTGCATTTTTAAGACGAGAATTAATGATGCGGAAAATCGTAAAATTTGCTGCATTTTCTTTTGATGGTATTTTTATAACCCCTTTTCTGCTCGCTAATTCGATTTTAAACAGATGCAATTCATTTTTGGAGGTTTTGCAGTTTTAAGCTGTAATTTTAGCATAACCTGCCTTTTATACATCTTTCGTTGCCAGTGCCATCTGTCGACAAATACGACATGTAAAGCTTGCTTTTGAAAATATATATTTCAAATGTAACTAATTATTATTTTTTGTTTGTTTTCTAGGTAAGTGTTTCTGAATCCCCTGTATTTTGCCGTGCGAGTTGGTGAGGTTTGGATCAAGTCTTTTTATCTAATTTCCAAACGTTGAACTTTATAAGGTAGGAGATGTTTTTGAATCTAAGTTCATGCAGTTTAATATTTGATCAAGAATCACTATATGCTAGGATTTATCCTACATCTTTTACGAACAAGAACGAGTGTGTAGATTGTGTTTTTCGGAGAGATCACGTTCAGAACCCTGTCCGTCCCTTGTCACGGCTAAAGTTTCGACACTTTTAATAACCTCATTTTAGGGTATTAATCCCGTTGTAATAAACACCAATGAGGATCCCAATGTTGGGAGCTTAAGATATTTATAACGCTAATGCTAAGGGGGTGGAGTGGCGTCACTTTTCCAGCGTGGATCCTCCTTGATGGATCCTGATCCCGCTCCGTCGGATCCCTCTCGGGATAGGCAGTGATTGATGGCGTCCACTGTAGGGGATGATAGGGTGCAATTTTCCGGCTCTGCTGCCTGGCAATTAATTTTGCTTCGGTAATGATTCCCTGATCAAAATTACGGTTTCCAGCCACTGCTTGCCGTGATTTATGGTCAAGTGTCATGGAGTCGGGTGGCTACTATCGCCTTATCCCGCTCATCAGTTGCTCTTGTGCGGTTAATTTTGGCTTTAGACGAGCGTGAAGCCCCCCCCCCCCTCTTCAGGGTTTCCAGGGGAGCTTAGCGCTTCGGGCGACTTAACGCGCTGTTCGACCGAATGGCCGCCCTCGAATTACGCTGACCAGTGAATAGTGACTATCAAGTATAGGGCTCATTCAAGAAATTCGTCCGCAAGCAAATAGCAGTGGAGAGTTTTGAGTTATCAGACATGAAGGCAACGAGGGACAGTGCCACCACGGATGTCTTACATAAACAGTGGGGTCACTTATCTGACATATAGGTAGCTTGTTATCGGTCTGAGTTCCATGAGTTATTGTTTAAGAGGATGGTGAGGTCGGATGTTGCATGGGCTTAATTTATTATTGATCCCATACGTGGAAGATTTGACCAACAAAGAAAAATTGGCTAATATTCCTCCAGAAAAGTTTTTAACAGATTTAATATTGATTGTTGAATTTAAAAAAAAATATTTTCTGGGCTTTCCCAGCACTATATAGATGTCTTAATTGGTAATTAGAAAGAGTTTACTGTAACTGGACACAATGCGGAAAGGGGATTTAAGAAAGATTTTAGGGTGTCTTTAATGACTATTAAACGGTTTACATAAGGGCGACGTTAGATTGGTTTTTGTGCCAAAATTTTCGATTTTGTTTCATCAGTTGCTTCGTTGCGGGTTTTTAGATTTATCCTCTGAACGTGGAAAATTGCGTTTAATTACACTCGAATGTCATTTGGCCTAATTGGAGCAGCGCAGCTCGTTAAATTGATGAAAATAAGGAGCAACGCTAAGCCGCCTAATGGCCGATTTCCATTAGAAATTTTCAGGCGTGTGATAATGACAGTTGTTGGCAAATTTAACGAACTCGAAACTTTTGGTAAATGTCAGCTTTGATTTTTTTGATTCATTCGAGGGCTTGACTCATTGTGACTTTGGCGAAGGGATCTTTGAGACCGAAATCGTATATGCTGCATGAAACATTTTTTTTTCAAAATTTAGTAGGGGAAAAATGTGTCAGGAAACCTTGTCGCAAATTGGCCCTGTGGGTTTTCGCAGTTTTTCTTTCAATTTCAAAATCAGGTTGGATGCGAAGTGGACCGGAATCGCAATAAAATTAAATGAAGCGCACATTCGATAATAATTGAACCCCAAGTTCGAGTTTTACGAGCATTTTTTATTTTTTTTTTGCTTGAGGTTCGGTGTAAAAGATCGGGTCCATTCGCCCTAAGAAGATGTATTGGTATCGAGACCACACGCTCCTTTTTATTATACCGTTTCACATTTTCGTGTAACAGAATTTTCGTAAAGTTGGTTGTTAACGTTTGAACGTAACCCAGACCGTGGCCCTTTTTATGATAAAGGTTTTGATAGCTCGCGACCCAGCTCTTTAGACCGCCATTTATCACCAAAATGTATTCAATCTTATTTTTCCAGGAAATAAATTTCTGCTTAGCTTTTAGCCAGGAATTCGGAAAATGCAATTTCCCCCCTCCTTTCGGATCGATGCCAAAGTGGTGTTCCAAAATGGTGGCCATCCTAACTTAATCACCTCGGACAACCTCATAACGTGGACTTAGGTGGGATTCAGGCAACGCACTTTCGATGATATCTTAATCGATGCAAACATAGAGATGCAATTCAGGCTGAAAAGATAAAAGTTTACACGTTAAATTGTGTGATAAATCTGAATTTATTTACATTTTGGGTCTCGTGTTTATCGATGATAAAATGTTATGGCGCATGGAACAGTATTTATAGTGGAATAGTAAAATTGAGACATTTGCAGGGTAAGATTGATATTAAAACTATAAAATCCTGATTTTTATTAGAGCTATTTATAACCTATCCCATAGATTTCTCCGCAACCCCATGTCCGTTACAAAAAATTGTACTAAAACAGCCTCTTTAATGAAGAGGCTTGAGAGGCATTGAAGAGTATGAATATTTAAATATTTAAAAATGGATTCTTCATTTTTGGTATGATTGATTGCATTGTGAATTCTTTTCAATTGATATAACGATTTATCAAAAATTTGTTATAAAAACGTTGTGGAACCCTTGAAAACTAGTCACAAACCTGGAGAGCTTTGGGAATGACGACCTTTAACCCCGTCTTTGATCTCTGCGTAATGAAACCACGTGTTTGTTGCCCAATGCCGGTTCCACTACAATTTTCCTTTTAAAAGGCAACTTTTGCTCTCTGCTTTTCATTATTGCGATATTTCCGAGTTGGTTGGGGTTAATGAAATTGCTGCCATCCCGAAATGAGCTCGACCCATAATAATAATAATAATAATCTTCTCCTTTCGGCGAATTACGCTCTTATAGCGTCGTCATGCTTGTTACGTATGGAAATGAAAACGGATGACTTAGCCGAAATCTAAATTTGGAGAGCAAATTCTAGATTAAAATTCCGCTGAAATGAATGGAAATTGCGTCGTAAAAACACTGCTTTTAATCCGAAATTTGTGTGAAAAGAGAGGGACTCGTGCAATCCAATCTCTCCGTGCGGAAATGGGCGCACACTTGCACGACCTACCAAATTAAAAACTCGTAGCGTATAAGTTATTGCTCTGTGCTAAACGAAGACTTTGCCTAATTCTCGTTAAACTCTATTCTTATTCAGCTTCATATTACGTAGTTTGTAGACCGAACTTTCATCCGAAAGTTTTGCCTTTTGAGATTTTCTTGTATATAGAAATGATACAAAGTTGGTTCTGAAGTTGATGTAACGTATGTCTCTTAATTAATGATGAGAATATTGTTTTGTGCACGTACATGCAGTGTTTGCCTGCTACTGCATTCGTTTTGCTCTGTAGTGTAGTTGATATTAGTCCAGCAGGTTTCCACCTAATCAAATTTTATGTTAACACCCGTGCAGTTTTTTAAAATTATTTCCGATAAGTACAAGTTATATAACATCGTCTTTCTACGTCCCTGTAAAGTCCATTAGGAAATGCACCCCGTTTTAATCAACATTTACTGTAATTGCATCTAAGCTGCAATAAACACTAGGACAGTAATGTTAGTCGCCAAGAATCTCATCTCTAAAATGACCGTTTTCTAATGGAACTGGCCATGCGTTTTGCCGTTTAATTTCGAAATGGACCGAAACTTTTGAATACTTTTAATTATCAAGTGACGCTCGAGTGGTCAGCATTTAATCACGGTTTCATATATCGTCATTTGAACATCTGCTATTCGTGCGTTTCTGAAGCGTTTGACGTCGCAATTCATTTTTGCTGGAAAAGCAATTTTGAGTCCATCAACTTCATCTTGACTAAGCCTAATTTCGGAAATCTAATTGGTCCGCTTTTCGTCCCATCAACATTTACTCAACTTTCTCTCTTGACAGTTTAGCAATAGCAGAAACTCTTTCAATATAATTAATAATTAATGTTGATACAGGTTTCTAGATTTGATGTTTACATGCTATACGCATAGCATGTATCATGTATGTTTTGTTTGGCAGTTAAATAATCAGTAAAGTCCCTGGTTGGTATTATTGACGATCTGCCCAAATTCTGTGCCCGTAATTATATTTGCCTCGTTTTCTGCCATACGGTTGAAACCGATGCGGCATGGTGCTTCCAAACAACCATTCGCGAGGTATTAGCGCTAATTGGATCACTGATTAACTTTAACTGCAGTCGGTGCACGGTCATTGACTTAATACTCCTTGGATTTAGTTGTGGCCAACTGCAATTTCAGTAAATTCGTTATGTTTGCTAACGAAATTCGTGTTGGATGCATTTCTATTTCTGTGATACATATATATTGCTTTTAATCAATCGTTGTAACTGTACATTTACGTTTTCGGTGTGTATTTAAAAATCTAAAAGTTTCTCTTTAAACAAAAAAAGATCTATGAAAAATGGTTTGGCTTTTTGCGGTGGGTCCAAATAAATCGATTATCTTTGGGTTATCGTGTATATGGATTCAATGCTGCAAAATCAAGTTAAGGATTCCTATTGGATTTTCTGTAATTACATTATGGCCCTAACACAAAAAACGAGAAGCTGCGTTCGTGTCACTTTCTGTCTCGTACGATTGGGACAAGAAACAATGTCTTTCTTAAATGGTTGGGAAGTCACAGCATTTGAAAAATGCATTATCAATCATGAATATACGTTGCCCCATCTAGCCAACAAACAACAAAGCAGCAAAGCTTGAAAAATTAATAAACATGGATCGAAATGGGATAAATTGCAACTTGAAAAGTTTGTGTCATTACATTTTATGACATTTTTCCTAGGGCTTTCTCTGTTCATTGGTAGTTTATGGCGTTAAAATCGAGCTCATTTATACTCATCGTAATTTCAAATGTGGTGCTCATTCATATTATTTCAGTTTCAGGTAATATCCTCACGTACTCGCTTTCTCTCCTTTTTCTTACTCTTGTAGTAAGTCTTTTTTGCCTAAGGTCCCACATAAATATATAACGACAAACGACATTTAATAAGGTCTTAACAATGTTGAAAACTCCACTTTTCTCTTAATATTTAAGTAGGCATTTATCGCAACAAAATTACGCCCATTATCACGATAACGCTATACGAAGCCAATGTTTTTTCCCTTTTTCTTTTCCTCGTCGCTGCGTTTATAAGCTTACTTGAGATGAAGATTACTTTTTTTTTTGTTTCTTAACAGATAACGTTACGACTTAATAAGACGTGTTTCAATCGAGTCTTTTGTTTCTAAAGAGAAATTTGCGTGTTTTTGCATTTTTTCACTTTCTGTTCCTGAAAGTAACCGAAATTAAGTTGTACTTGTATAGTTGTACACTGACCCATATTATCTTAATTTCATTATACATTTGAAATAGCTCATCCTTGCTGTGCTTGTATATGCCAGTAACATTCAATTTTGCGTGTTTAATTGAATTTTTTAATTAAATTGTCTTATGAAAGGCATTTCCACAAATTTTATTATTTCGTAAAGTGCAATTGTGACATTGATGAAAAATTGATGAAAAATATTGATAAAAAAATTGCATTGAGAACATATTATTATTATACAAAAAACTTTATGGATTAAGATATTATCGTTGCAGCATGGAACTGACAAGAGGCCAATTATTGTAATGTTGAGGGTGTTTTTTTTTTTAAATCCATTAGTAACGAGGATTTTGTTAGATATATTGTATCCTAGGAGAAAGTAGTAAACAAGTAAATTGTATTTAAAATAGTAAATCGATTTCATCGCATTGACAAGTGTGCAAATAAATTAGTTTGTAGATCACGCAAGTTCGTTTCCTCGAATGTCTTGCTGTGCCATCCTAAGCTTTCGTGGACTTGTGAAAACAAAAGGCTTGTTCTTGCGCGACTTCATTACTTGGAAAACGTGGCTAGATTAACGTTTTTCTTAATTTTGAATTTTCATCCGAAGCTCGCAGCCCTTTTCAATTAGCACTTCCTCGCATCTGGCCCTGCTGAGCTCAACGACGAAAGCCTGGCTTTTCTTAATTGTTGTTAGCAACAGCAGTCGAGAAATTTAATAATGTCACCACGCGTAAGCGCACTCTGCAAATGTGCCTTAACACGGGGCCTTAATAACCCACTACCGGAAACGCACACATTATGATGCTCTAGCTACCGAAATTGCCAAACACTGTATTTGTGACTGCTGGACGAGAAAATTAAAAAATAATAAACGAAATGGAAGCTTTGCTGAACAACGGGGGAGACGGACGTAAGCTGGGAAATTGGGAAATGGGTTGGATAAGTCCAAAATCACACTTCAAATTAGAGATTCATCAAAACTTTTACCCTCAACTTGCATATAAAATCAAAGAATGATAGAGCTGGACACGAAGATTCCAATGAACGTTATATTTCTTCATGGCATTGAAGCTCAATCATTGCCCAGAAGCTTTGGAAATTGGGAAAGTCTGGAAAAGTCCTTTTATTATGATTCCGAGTATGCTTGGACGTACTGTAGCTCACCTGCCCCTGAATTGCGGCAATCACTGCATGCAGTTATGTAATGCAGGGCAGTAGTTGCCACACACTTCAACAACTTTTTTCTTCATAGCAATATGATATATACGATAGATGTTCCAAGCACAAATATGGATCGACTTCAGAATGAGTCCTTTAAAATTTAAGAGATAGTCCTTAAAATCCTTGAAATATACTTGAATTTTGTTCAGCAAATTTTGTGAACACTTTGTCATTGAAATTGAGAATACGATGCAAGTGACTAAATAGAATATTGAAATTTACTGCCCCATATCGAATCCCAATCCCGAATCTTATTCCTTTTCAACACCCCCCATTGGAGTATGATCCTTTAGCATGGCAGCACCCTCATGCTCCAGAAGCGAGCAATTTTTGCTGCACTGATACAAATATTGCTGCCCTTGCAATATTCACTTGGAAAATATCTAATCACGAGTACACAGTGTGAGTAATCACCTCGTTCTGTTGCAAAAGTGAGATTGTGCATGTCTTGCAAACTCGTCTCAGAAAGAATTAAGCTCATGAAGATGCCAGACAGCGAGTCAGTGGCATCAGCAACAACAATTTGAGTACCTGCGCGAGCAAAATGCCCGAGGAGCTACGATAATTTAATTGTCGCCATTAAACGGTCATTTTGCGACCAGAAATGCGAAAAGAAGTTACTTTTCTATCCATTCCTCGGCGTGCAACTGCTTGCAATTACGAGCTAACTGCCAGACGGACGAGTTTTTACAACGATCGGATGACGGACCCCCAAACGGATGGCCAGGAGAACGTTAAATTTACCATTAGTGCATCGAGGTAATGACTCAAAGTAAATGTAATCAAGGCGGAGAAACCAATAAAGGGCCTTTTATAGGCCCCAGAAACCACTAACGCGTGTGCTGGACAAATCCAACGGTCGCCCATGTATATTTTCAACTACCAGGAATGAGGATCGCTAAAAGAAGCCGAGTCTTAATTATTAAAACATGGAAAATCCATTGCTATCGGTGTAGACTGATCTATCTGCCAATAACAGATGAATCGCTTTTCGAGGTTGTTGTGGGGTTTTTTCTCCAAAAGTATCGGTGAAACTTTTTCAATCTATGTCGATTTCGTGATAATGGCTGTGAGGCATACAACAACATGGACTCCAATCTTTAAGGGTGCGTGCCGTAGGCCAGTTTTATACCACATTTCCGAATTTCCATTGGGATTATTGAGCATTCGAAGAAGTCGAGCAGCTTAGGGCCATTGATACATACATAGTATATCACCGATCTCTCCAGGTTGGGGTTGTTGTAGGTTAGGATTTATTGTAGTAGATCACGTTTTGCAATGCAGATTTGCAATGTTGTACAACATCCAGATGTCTACTTCTTAGATATTGGTAAGAAGATGGTTGAATGATGTAATGTAGCATTGTTATCAACCACTTTTTGGTGTGTACTGGACAGTTTGTTGAAGAGGGATTTGCAGTTTATGCCGATAGATTTTACGAAAAGCATTAGAAGCTACAGTACCCGAAACTTCTAAGGTCTGGTGTCATTTTCAACGCGTGTTAAATCACGCAGAAAAAGCATCTTTTTCAGTTGCTTGATGGTGACAGGAAGTGCCAAGAGGGCGCATCTTCAGCGTCTCCCTCGCACATTCACTGCAATGTATGAGCGCCCTTTCGGGTGCACTCACTCCATTATACATGCAAACACGTTTATGGTGAAATCGTGTCTGGGAAAAGTTGCGGGCCTACGAAATATATTTGCGCATAAGGGCATTTTTTTTCTTGGCGAAATTACACCGGCGGAAGAAGTTATGTAAATTTTGACATAATGGGTGAAAATTTCGCTCAATTCTGACGAGCCCCAAACTGATTGGGAGACTACTTTTCATCATAAATTCTCCCGAATTGAAGGTTCAGTTGTGCCCTGAGACGTTCATCAGGTTTACTTCACACGTATTTCATATTTTATGGATCGTTGACTGCGCAAAACGGATCACGGGTAGTCGTGCAAGAGTCTTCTGCCAACTCCGTTACCGGTTTATCAATTGGGTCGTTGCGATACACGGGGACATGTGGTCTCGATAAGCAAGGGTTTTTCTCAACATTTTTACAACGAACTAAACGATTATTAGACGCTGCAGAAATAGGTCAACGTTAAAGTCACCAACCTCTAGTTGTGGGTTCTGTAGTTGGACAAGGATATTGTAAATTGGAATATAGACTATTTAACTTGGAATTTAGCAAACTTTTTAATGTACATGTGTGTTCTGGAATTTGTTTGACAGTCGATGTGGATCGGTTTATATTATAGCTAACATTTAGCAAATCCCAGCCATTGAGAATCGGCACTTTCCGACGGTGTTTTACAACTCTCCGATTAGATGTATCTCTATTTTGTTAATATTTCATCCGCTGTCTGATGTCGAGGGTCATTATGTTTACTTCCCCGTGTGTTTCGATATCCGTAGCCAAAATGATGGACGCCAAAACGACTTCGCTATAGAAACTGAGGAGAAAAACCGCAACAACTGACCCTAAGGTAGTTGACCACTGCTCGAACGTCCGTTTTCTTCAGTTTCTATGGCAACCCTCGAAACTCATCAGCGACTGAAGTGGCAGTTTGGGTGACTCTTTCTGGCCTACTGATATTGCTCGTACAAAATGAGAAATTTATTGCCCCATTAGTAAGCGGGACTTGGCTCGTATCAGAGATTGCTGTCCGTGGTTCTTCTTCGCAGTAGTTACCGTTGTCTTTGATGGCTCACTTTGCGCTTTAACCCGCTTTCTGCAACTGCGGTAAGAGGACCCCAACTGACCAATGAATGCTAACGCGAAGATGACTCGGAAAAACGTAAAGGAGTTCAATGCTTGGATGACCACAATTGCTGTCGAGCGCCACCTGTTGACTTCATAGTATCAACATACTGTCCAACTTTATTGACCACAAAATGACATCAGTGGATTTGTAAGGCAAAATTCTGTCGATTTTAAGAAATAAGATGTCCAAAAATGAAAGCATATGGCACACAGCTATCTAAGCTTAGTATTGTATCTTTGAAATATGCTTGAATCTTTTCCAGCCAATTTACTGGACACCATAAATGTAACATATTACATAGCGTCTTGATCTCAACGAAAAACTATTTTACAGACATTTATGTCATATTGTCTCGCAAACGTTGTAATGTTGTAATGTACTGCATGCACTCTCAAGTGGACGTTTTCATTTTAAGCCTTATCGGTCAAAAACCGAATTTCATTTTTTTTAAAACCAGCTTTTGAAGTTTAGGTTCTTGTACCTCGAGTCGATGGATTACGTCTGTTTAAGTTCAGTGCATTATCTTGTAATACCTAACTCAAAAAAGAGCTCCTCTGGGGTTTAATGAATTTTCGAATCACTGATCTGGACATAGAATTCTTAAGCTAAATACGTTAATGGCTTGTTGGTAATGTACAAGACTCATGGGAGAACTGACTAAAAGCTTGGAGAGATCTTTCGGCCAATAACAGGTATTTCTTCGACCTCAAACTCGACTTTTCTTACCAAAATAATTGCATTTTTATGAAAAAGTCTAACGTACTTTCTAGCAAGATCTCGAAGCGGAATGTGTATATGGTCAATTCTAATTTTAAATTTTAAATTCTTGGCAAGTCCTCTGAGGTCAATACGAGATATTCTTTTTCTAGCACGTAGGCATATCTCTGTATTTAGTAAATCCTGTTATAAAACAACTTGCAATATGGGCATCCTCTAAAATAGACTGATCAAGGAGACTAAATTGTCTTCAGCTACTTTTGCTGATGTCTATTGGTCAATCTTGTTTGGGTTTTCAAAGAATTTGTTGCAAACTCACTCTTATTTCTAAACCACCAAATTCATGGTTTTGGTTTTCGCAAGCCTAGCTTTTCATGTCATAAATCTGACTATTTGCCAATTTGTTCACGAACGTGTCGTGCTGGCAAACCATCTTGGAACATTGGGTCGTAAATCTACCATCAGGAATTCAAGTGTTAGTAGAGCCTTTTCCCTCTTTTGCTGATTTTTTGGACCAGTATTGTTATTGGTTTTTCTTCAGTCAGTTTAGATTCATGAATTGCAGCGTTTCACTCTATTATGGCAAATATCACATAAAGAAAAATAACAGATGCTTGACTCGAGCCCTGTCAAACTTCGTAACTGTGCTTGATATTACGTCAAAATATAAAATACTAATAAAAAAAATTCTGAATAAGCTACGGTGAAGGAAGTTTAACCTAAATGTTCTGTATGTGCTAACTATCTGGGTTGCATCAGGATTCCAGTGTACATTGAGGGGCGAGTGATAGGCTTTAAAATCTGCTTAACGTATGCAGTTTTCACGTGAGCATCAGCTATTTGTTAAATAAAGCAAATGCTTAACTTGTAATGCTGAGACTGGGCATTAAGTTTGCCACATGTTAGCTAGTTCTAAATTTAAAATGACCTTAAATAATATCAGTTTTCCTTTCATTGTTTAAGTCATGATGGCAGTATCATGTGTTTATATTGTGCGTTTAGATTATCTTAGTCGATCATTATGTACATATATTGAAATATTGTATACAGTAAATTCATTATATTCAGTGCAAATCAATGCATAAATAACGAACTAAGAGATTATCGATCATCTCATCCTTTAATGTTTTTTATTTTCATCGTGCTTTTTTGTAATATCGGTTGTTTGGAACTGCAATTTCATCTGGTAATTTGACACATGTTAAGAATCATTTGCATTTTTTCAACTTATAAGTATTTTTAGGCTCCAGGCGTGGTAATTTGGGATTTGATTTTTCCATCACTGACACCTGCTGCTTAGCATAAATTGCCAGCTCAGTTAATTAGTCAATTGAGATCTTCGTGAAATTTAGTTTTTAAGCCGTTATCATCAGCATCTCTTATATTAAAAATGCGATAAGATTGTCTATAAGCAGAAAAACTAGCGATGCCTAAATGCTCATTATTCAGAATTTAGCAGTCTAATGATAAACAAGAGTGACAATATGACTGATTTGCATAAATTTATAACAATGAGTGCTTTTGACACATTGCACGCACAATCAGTTTGGGTTTATTTTATTTTTCAAGACTTTTGGCAAACCTAATTTGGCTTAACTTTATTTATAATAAAAAATTATGTGAATGAATATAAACATATAAATAACCATTAAAAATCCCCCATTTCTCTTGAAACTATTTTTCGATGAATTTATAAATTCTTTTTTTTTTACAAAACTGATATAGAGTATATCATATCCACGAATATGTCGTAATCGGTTTGCTTAATGATACGTAGGTAAATCATTTCATAAATCTTACGAAATTCCTTTATCTCCAAAAGAAACAAAAAATACACTGCTGGGTGAATTATTAAAAATGTTTTCCGAGTAGGAAATTGCTGTGCTGACTGTTTGCATTTCACTCTAGTTTCTGCACAAATCTTTTTTAGATAAATAAACGAACATGATAATTTTCCTTATTATTAGTCTTAACTGAATTTTCACTAGAATGTTTTGGAAAAGAAAATAATCTCGAACTTAATAAACGGTGTTCGTCTAATATCGAAGAAATTTGATATTTGCGGGAAAATGTCATAAGCAAATTGGGGCAGTTTTCAACTTTTTTGGATGATTGCGATTTTGGATCGTGCTCAGTAGATGAAAACAAAGCGAAGAGCAAATTTGCACTTAAGGTGGAGCCTGCTTGAGGAAATTTCATTGAAAATTGTGCAAATATCGAGCTTTAATACTTTCGGCTTAAGTAAAGATTGGAAAAATAGGTTTGTAGAAATTTATTGGAATTCCTAGTGTAAAGAAGCAGCACAAAGAAAAACATAATGAGGAAGATAGACATCGAAAAGTAAAATTTTGTAAGAGACAACTACGTTAGAATGCTTTACCGTGAAGTAAATTCAATTTACCGTTAAAATAATTTCTAAAAACAGCAATAAGAAAAGCAGTTTGTTAGTGTAAAGAATAACGTGAATTTTTAAACAATTTTTAAAACAAAACAATTTGGTGCAAATCTCTAGCGTCAAATGATTAGGAGCGAATATGTTACCAATAACACGTGTATGGGCTAAAGTGAACTTTCGTTGCTTTTTAAAAGTTAGTTCAGGGACCAAAATTTCATGATAACCAAACCGCATTCCATGTACATAAAGGGGACATTTGTGTTGCTTTATAACAACCCCGTTGAGGCACATATCAGAAAGTCGTGCCATTTTTTTTTGACAAATTTCATGAAAATGGAACTAAAATCCTGGACAAAATAATGTTTGAATACAACGGTGGTATAAATAAAACTGAGTACTGTTTCAATAAGTATTGTTTAGAAAAACTTTTTCAACTTTCTGCAAGAACTAGGGGACAGTGTGCCGCGGCACATCGGTTAAAAACACTACACTAGCGCCACCACTAAGCGTTGCTAATGGTCGTCTTCAATGAAAATAGTCTGAAAGCAAGCATAGTTGGTAATCCCAGTTTCGTGTTGTTCCAGCATTTCTGGAAATTGAACGAAAGGGGTTTATCTAGGATTTTGCTTTTCTAGGGTAATGCTCGGGGGTGTGTTTACTTTGTATTCCTCGTCGATTTAAAAGAGCATTTGGGCCAAAATAAATATGTGAAGTATTTATTGCAAATGGCGGCTCCGTGCCAAAGCACACACCAAGCACTATCTTGTTTCATTTTGGGGCTAGTGCCAGTTACGAGAGCGCATTTGTTGAAAGTTAAGACGTTGTAGACCCACCCGATTCTTTCGGGCTTTTTATTATTGTTTATTTTGGCCGTAATAGCACTTTAGGTGGTCTTAAGATTGGATTGCTAATGAAATACCATCCAAGCCGTTGTCTAGGAAACCTCACTGATGCCACTTTGGTCAGTCCTTCCTTTCCCTTTCATTAGCTGGGTTTTTTACCCCCGTTTTTCCTTCGTAATGCATTGTGTTTTTTTCCTCCGCTTTGTTGACCTTTGTAGTGCCCATATCCGGTCAGCTTTTGTTTGTCCTTTTTCTTTTCTTTTTGCTTTTTTTTTTTTTTTGGCCATGCTGAGTTTTCATCCTGTTAAGATTTTAGAAGCCCAACGAGTAATTGAAGTTGTGCTATATACTTTGTAAGAAAAAACGGCACAACATACCGTTATGAATGCTTTTTGAAGACTTTTTTAAACGAAAAGAAATAGGGAAGATCAATTCAGCTCCCCCAAGATTATAAATAATACAAATCTGGTTTCTTAGAACTGATACAATATTTGTGTACATGGTTTTGGATTTATTTATTTTTATTCCACAATGCATGTTTGCAATGTGTGGGTTTGTTGTTTCGGTCGATTGGACATGATAGGCATGTTTCAACCACGTTTACACTATAATTCTATCGTTTCAAGTCGCTTAGATACTAAATAACCCTTTCATTGACACTAACTAGAGGCAGTGTCGGAAAACACGCAATGCTGTGACCACTTTTATAATACTTGTATATGGTTGTACTTTTGCCCACCCCTCGTGAATTTTTTAATTAAATTTAACACGTTGTGGTCCTTCTACATCGTTTGGGAGAAAATATCGTTACTTAATTACTGTGCTATACTCTAATGAAATGTTTATCTGAAATCCAATAAAGCAACTTAGAAGTTACCGAGTTAGTACCAAATGTCTTAACATGTTGAGGTTCTTTCTAAAATTGTATTGTAAAAGTTACGAAATGCCCAATTGTCACATTTGAGGTTAATGAATCTTGGCTATTCATAAAAATTGCATGAATTCAAATGAAACTTAAGGGAAGAATTGTTGTACGTGCTATGCAACTCATAATATGCAAATGTACTATATGCTGGCTTTGTTCCGGTTCATCACCTTTTGGTGGTGAAAATGAGTCCTTAGCATTGCACTCCTAACATGTCCGCTTCATTTCCGTTTCGTGGAATCGTGTTCCATCTAAGGGAGTCATGGCGACTCATTTTCCCAATGAGAATGGGAAGAGTTAAGATAATCTGCGGCAGAATCGCAGTTTCAGAAAGCCCAGTGAATCGTGAGAATTCATTTTATAACTAAGGAAATGACCTTTATAAACAATTGCAGTGTGTCCCAAAAGGAATTTTATATTTACAAGTAGTTTTGAAACGTTACTGAAACATTCCATCCCTTTGTCCATAGTAACTTAGCGGTATTCAGTGTTTCTGCAACGTCATCTATTATTCTCATTATGTACAAACTGATGCATCATTTTATCAATTGCTATGACTAATTCTTCACAACGCAGTTCAATCAATAACTAATATGATTCAAACATATTCATGTTTTTGAAAACTTCTAATAAAAATGTATCACCATATTGCACTACTTTTTATTTATAAATCGCACAAATATTGGTTTCTAAATATTTAAATATGTGACCATGATAACATGTACTATTGAGACTGTGCTCAGCATTTCACATAGCGAGTGAAGCTCAAAAGTACACAGAGACAATTCAGCATTCAATTCGCAGGGTATTTTATACACATTTTAAACAATGCAAATATGAAAAATTTCCACTTTCATCTATAAGATATGTATTTTGATCGAACGTCTTGCATTGAAATTGTCTAGGGTTTCATAAAATGACATTTAGGGTACTGAGGGACTTTGTGAAGCTTAAAGATGTATATTGAGGATCCATCAAGGTGCGTCATTGTGACCAACAAGATTCAATTTTCCATTCCACCTGGACTTGGGAAGATATTTCCCCTAAATCGATATTTTTGCTTATTTTTCTGGCGTGCCGCTGTTTATTTCGTGCCGTAAACTACTAATTCCTCTTGATATTGTTTTTTTTTACATCTTCGACGCGAGCTCCGTGTTTAAGTGTTTGCCATTAATTTCACTTGTCAGGGATTTGGGCTGGTGTTTTTCTTTCCCCCCCTCCCCGCGTGATGTATCCACGGCGCGTGCCTCGTTGGCCCCGCCCCCTGCGGCTGCACGAGCAGTTCTTTTTAACTTGTCCCGCGCCATCCACGTGCTAATTATTTAGCGCGTTTTCCGTTCGTGCGCGTAATTGCTACTTTACCCGTTTTTCTATGGCAGCCGTAATGGCAGGCCCTGCTGTACAAACTACCGTAAACATTATAAATGGCGGCAGACATTTGCATAGGCCGTGGGAGGGCCACCCACGATGCTTTATTTTTCTAATGGCCTCCATATTGGAAACGAAATTTCCGATGTTGTCGTGCCAGCATGCAATTTCTTTTGCTTGGCTTGAAGGGCCGTGAACAATACGCTATGGAAATTGAAAGTTATGTCAGACTCGACTTTTATGATCAATATGTGGGGCTTGCTGCGCCTTGTTTGCCTTGCTGAAAGTTGGAGGACCACCCACGTGTCCAACGCGTTGATGAAGTTACTCGTACACCGCAAATACTCTTAATAACAAAATAAATAAATGAACTTGTGATAAACTTTCAAGTGGTGGCTTTCCAAACCGCGAGTATTTACTGGACTAACTCATTAACTTGCTCCGATACCAACATTACTCACAATGTTTATCCCCAGGCCTTGAAATGTGTATTTTCTCAGGGGAAATTTAACTAAGTATCGAATTACATTGTCATACGTTATATTTTTGCATTTTCAGTGGTTAGGGTAGTCAGGGAAAACTAGAAAGTTTAAAATTTCATGTATTTGGGAGCCTATCTTAGTAACATTAATTATCAGGTCTGCGAGGAGTGTGTGAATAAAAAAGGGTATAAAGAAAGATTGTTGCACTTTAAAGTAGCAAAATCATTAGCTAATTGTGCAACTGAGAAGTTTAGATTGTGAATTTCAATTTGTTGCAGCCGTTGTAGTAAGCATATGATCCTGATGATGATCGATTAATCCATTTAAAATGTAGATTTAGAACATTAAGTGAACACGAACTGAATTTAAATACAGGCTTTGAATGCAGGTATTTTTTTATTTTTTACTTTGAATGGGATTTTATTTGCTCGGTTTAATTTCGGTTCTAAACCTGGATTTCCTCGACTTCGATCCATTATCGTATTTCCTCACCAACTCTTAAAAAAATACCCAGTTAATCCCCAGTTTCCTAATCTCTTATTCATCTAATTGGCGATTTTATTACTGCTGTAATTTAACCCTAGTTTTCTTTTCTTCTTTGTCTAGGTTGCTGTTTTGTTACGTTTTATACGAGGAAAGCTGCTTTGGATGCACAAAATGCCCTCCACAACATTAAGACAATGCCTGCGGTAAGTGAAATGGAGCTTGATAGCGATTAATTTGTTAAAATTTAATCTCTTTTTTTACGCTCGCTTCGGTGCGGATATTTGGGATGCTGTTTGATACACTTTCTTGCTTTTTTACGGTTAATCTTCATCGACCGATTTAGCCCAATGATGCATTAGTGGTGTTTTACCTAATCTCATCGCATCTTGGAAATTGATTTGCAAGCAATTGAATTTTTTTTTTAAATGTTAGAAAGTTTCGACATCTGGTGCTTCGTAGAATTAGATGGTGTTTTCAGTTTTATTAAAGACGAGCTGGGTGATCAATGATTATGTCTGATTTAGCTTTTAAAAATTTCTGGTCATTTCTTAATCTGGTCAAATATCGTGTCAAAAAGCAACACACCCTGTTGTACATTTAGACATGTTTTGTAAAATTGTCATAATGCCATAAAACAAATCAATTTCATCTTTACACCTCTTCAGTTTATGCATTCATCACTTGTTGTTGACCTTTGGATACCTTTGGAATTTGGTCTTTGCTGTAATCAGTTTTATCGGACTTGTGATACAGTGGAGAGAAGAAAAAAACAATCAATAGGGACTACCTTTCGCCTTTTAAAGGATGTAAAATCGATATAAGTGGATGTAAACGCTGATATTTCAGCATATTCAGTCAGCTTTTCTCAGCTATTTTGCTCGTTGAGAGGGGGTGGTACCGCCCACCCATGGCCAAGCATTTGTAGGCACGCTTTTCGTTGAATGGGTACCGCACTGCTGGTCTTTTATGTGTTGACAGCTGCAGTTAGCCGATTAATCTAGTCCTCTGTAACAGGCAATCATGAATATTGAATTAATGCCAATTTCCATTTTAAGCTGGAATTTGCTCCGTTGTGGCCGTTAGCACAAACGATGCGCCAAAAAGCTCACTTTCAATGGGCTGGCAATTGGTATTAACACCAGGCTCCATCATCATTATTACGAGCATTAGAGTTTCGCGAAAATAGTTTTGGTTTTCAATAGACCAGCTGGTGAGCAACTTTAGAATAATGAAGCTTGGGTGTTCTGTTTATGACCGGTTGCACCAAACTTTTATTAGACGATTAAAGCAACTTGGTGATTAGTTTCAAGGTAGGATTTTATCTGACGAAATTACATAAATTTGGGAATCGTTTTATATGGTTTATAATACGTTTAATATACGCAAACCAGCGATTGGTTAAATTAAGCAATTTGATGCCCCTGAAAGTTGGCAATCACTACTTGCTTGAATGTATGTGCTGATTGCTGTCATCCAGGGGCTGTTATACATATAAAATTATTGTACTGCTATTGCAAGTTAGTGCAAGTTTGTATTTATAAATAAGTTTGATCTCACAAGTGCTGGAACATCTCTTTTACTTTTCATGAGCATTGATCATGCAAAGTGATGCTTCAACTTTGATCAAAGTGAGGTGGATGAGATAGGACAGGAAACATTCTTTGGAGAATTCGGGAAATCTTGCTTGTGGATCATTGCATGCATTTGCGGTGATGCTTTTGCATCTTTGGCTCGACCTCAAACTAGTTGGTTAGATTTACTTTGTTTTTGAAACCGTGATCAGTTTTGACTTAATCAAATTTTGAACCCAATGTTTGCATTAGCTGTGGCTTCCTTAACGTTAGGTTTTAAAGGGAACGGATTGAAATGTGATGGACAGACGTTAGTGTGTTTCAAGGGAAATGATCAACGCATGAAAAAAAAATCTGAAACTATTTGAGGTAAACCAGGCGGTAAATGAGGCTTTTCGCAAGAAGGGAAACGCGTTTAAATTGGCCATTATTGGTGCCTAGAGGCGATTTAATTTAATGGTAGATCAAAGACCTAATTAATATCTAGTTGTACAATATGGACTAGTTTTCTATTTTGGCATTCCGCCATTTTAATAGTTGCTATATCAGTAATTTCAGATTAATTTAGTTGTCTGGGCTGCATCATTCGCATTTGATTTCCTGTTTGATATCCATCCTGGTAAAACATACTCAATATACATTAACTTTCTTCCCTTGAAACTGGGCTTACATATTCAGTAGTAGTTCAGTACTACGTTTTTCTTACATAGCTTCTTTCCAATTACATTTCGGTGGTTCTTAGGCGTTTTTACACCTCCTTATACCGTTTCTTAGCAAATTTTTGCCCCGTTTTTTTTATTTAAAGTAACGCTTCCTCCGTTTCTCATCAGAAAAAAGGAAAATATTCAGAGTGCATTTTCGGTTTCCAAATACTTTCAAAAAGTAGATGGAAATGCAAATGCCTGCTCCGTATTTGCATACAAAAGAGATTCGTGGATTCCTTTTTACGTACTGGTTTTTCAAAGTTCCTAAGAAAGACTGGGAAATTGACTGCACTCTGTTTAGGTTATAGAAACATTGTGTTAAAAACAGTGAATATATTTTGGGTAAGCTTGAAATATATTCCGCGAAACACCCTAGATTTTTAAATTTATAATGTCTGGGTCCTTTGACTATCGTGTCACCATCACCACTGGAAACATTTGTAAAGATAATCAGTTGGAAAAACGAGTTGTTAGACAAAAAAAAGATTAGCTTACTAAAATATTTCCTCTTTTGACTTTATTATCCATTATTTGCTTTTAAGCTAAGTATCCTTTGCTTGAAGGTAGTGCTTAGTTAGTGCTTCAGTATATACTGTTTTTTGACACGATCTTTAGAAACCTGAGCATGGCCTTCATATACGTCTACGATTTTACTTAAACGACTTCACTGAGTTTTATTCATATTGCTCCGTGAGCGCTCCCCCTTAAGGAATTTCCGTTATTCAGCTCCGACTTCGCTTTGTTACTTCGCAATTAGCCCCTTCCAGATGCTGTAAATACAAGTGAGTGCACTTTGATGGATATTTTTTTGTGTGCTGCATTTTCGTTCATTTCTTCCGCTTCACTGCTATTTGGATCATAACTATTTGAAGACCTTTCTAATCGTCATCAGGCATCAAGATAAAAATGCGAGTCGACTTCTTGTCATCTTCAATTGTCTCGCCATCGTTTCTTTCGTTTTAAGCCTATTTCTCGTATTCATCTTGTGTCCTTTTTACCCTTGTGCATGCCTTTTAAAAAGCAGCTTATGTTTATATTGCATTTAAGTGAATTGCACTCCCAATAGTTGCATCGGTTTGACATTCCCTTCACTACTTGCATACAAAATGTTCATTTCTCTTATGGATTCCTTGATGATTTGCGGGCTGCAACTAAGGATATGTAATGCTGCCCCTGAAAGGCTGGCAATCACTGCTTGCTCTAACTATCACTGTATAGTCTAAAACTTTCCCAAAAAGTTGTATTTCATGTATTATTCAAGATTAACCATTTGTCACCACAATCAGTCGTTGCCTTAAAAGGGAATATATTCCAGTGGGGTTATTTTTACATGCTTGGGTTATACGTAAGTGTCTATGGGCAAAATTCTCTTCTATTTAGAGCAGTTCCGTGCACTACGGGGGAGGGAGAGTACGCTTTTATCATCAATTGTCGTCAGCAGGTGGGATACTGCACGAAAACTGTCCATAATAAATCGTTTTATAGGCCATATACGGTTTTAATGGTAGGAAATGGTAATATTTTCGCGTGGATAGCATCGTTTTACACTATGATAAACAAAGCCTTCAACCCCTTGGTCTAAGCCCTTAAATTAATTCCTGCTGTTATTTCAAAGGGTCCCGGTGGAAATATTTACTTGTATGGGCCATATATAGCCATGTATTCACCATGTTTATGCTTTGAATAGCAATATAGTCATGTGTGGACCATATTAAGCTTTTGAATGGCCATGTATAGGTTATTCTTAACTTCCAGATTAGCAACTAATGGTTTTCATACATTATTTTCAAGTTTCAACCATATGTGAACGTACTGCGCACTGTATATTCCCATATAAAGAGTTGCGCGAGCATACAATATACTGCAATACCTTGAATTTTGTTGACCATTTATGGCCTGATGTGTCCAGTCATGTGTTTTTACACTCGGAATGCGTTTTAGAACTTGTTGAAACTGTCTGCATTGAAACTTGTAAACAATTTCGATTTCCTTGACCAAATGCCCTAATCACTTGTCTGGTCAATCTCTCAAGTACTGTCCGATATAGTGGCCCCTCGATAGTTTAGTCACTACTTGCTAATGTGTACGAGGTCGTCGTGTATTCGAACTTGCATTTTGAGTACTTGTGAGCTGGGGAAACAGTTTAAACCTCCACGAACCTGTCATAAATATCACCGCCTAAACCTCCGGAACTTTGCGTGAACCAAATTGTCGATGTTTTGCTATCGGATAAACTTGTGTAATGCGTCTATAAGGTAATAACGTTTGTTTGACTTGTTTTTGGACCAAAATCCATTATGTAAATAAGCGTGGGCCTAAACCACATCCGCAGAAGGCAAACCAATGGAGGGCGTTAATCCCATTTTATTGCTGCTTTAGTCATTGCAATTGCTCGTGTGCTTTATTCCCCAAAATGAGCAGGTTGATCTCAAACAACACTCGTAAATCTGGGCTTGTTCGACGCTTGTCCTAACGAATGCTTCCTATACCGTCAACTTTAATGATATACCATTTGCGTGCTTTGCATTCATGAATTTCATCCCTCTTCCCCCTCCTATTTTCCCCTAATACCCGAAATTTGCATCGAGGTATTTTTCATCGGTAGTCGATCGTTAATGAATTTTAAGTACGTGGTCAATTGAATAGTCTCATAAACGTGGTTTTTCGCCTTTTAAGCTTGTAGTGCATGCTCACAAAGGAATGTTTCTGTCTCGCGTATTATTAATTAATAGTATGCACGAGCGGACGAAAAGTTGAGGCTTGTCCGCCATCTTTGCGAACCAAACTGGCTAGGTTGTACGGTAGTGTCTTTACCTCTGCTGTAATATATTAAATACATTTCAAAATTCTGATAACTGACCATGTGTAAAAAACGTATTGGTCGTGTATGTGCATGACTAAATATATTCTGTAAAAAAAAAAAAAGTAGATTACCAAAAATTGTCTACAACTGCATATATTCGAAAATGAATGATGCAGGTAACATGTTGTCAGAATAACCGATGTTGTTTGGTGTAACAAAATGCCCATGATGACAACTGCCATTCTAGATTCATTGAAGATGTTGGATTATCCTCGTCAGTGCGAGTATCAACTTCAATTTGCGAGAACACGTTGGGTCGCTAAACGTATATTTACTCGGTTCATTCGACTAAAGTATTATTGAGTGAAGGTTTTGATAGCCAAAGGACGAAATACGTCGAACGCACGCAATCCTAAAATCCCCCATCTGGTTGTGTCGTGTTTGAAACATACAAAAGTTTCTTACGAGTCTCGATCAGCCTATGAAATGAATGGCTGTTCGTGTGCCGTTTTGCCAAAATATCTTTTCATCGTTATACACAAATGGCTCCTCTGCATGCACTTTCATCGCTCAAGTATTAGCCCAAACATCATTTTTCGGGCCCATTTTTCTTTAATACGATTTTTTTTTCCTGTAAAGTGGGCTGTGTTGCAACCCTTCATCTGTAGTGCAATTGGTTGCATTAGTTTATTACATAGAGGCTTCCAGCAATCAAGTTAAGTATGGACATTACCGCGAAAGCCACTGTTTATGATCTAGTTGCGATGATTAATGAGGGCCTTTACCCTCACCCCACAAAGATATTTACGACTTCCCCACCCTTACATTTTGGTTTTGGGGTTATAAATAAGCCAAAAGGCATTCTTGCGGTGTAAACACGAAACTAAAAAATTGGACATTTTTATTTCATTGTGAGGCTCCATATCTGTAGCCATTCTCCAAATTTGTCTTTTGCGAATCGCGATTAGCGCTGTTTTTTAGCTACTTTTGCAAACAGTGATTATGTATTTAATCATCGTTCGTCTTTGGCAATACGTGAGCAATGTTTGAAAGTGGAAAATGAATGAGGATCTCCCGAGCCAGCAGCTTAAAATGTGTTATCAAGATAGTGATAAATGGCTTAATTATTCCCCTACACGCTAATGATTAATTAACAGACGCATTTAAATGATTGCACCGTTGAATCGTCGTGATTTATAACGCAATGATATTCACGATTGCTCGGGCTTGAGGTTCACTCGCATTTTATTGTCAGTAACGAGCCTTGGTCTTTGTTCGGCTTACGTCAGTCTTTGGAAATTTCAATAGCGTGAGATTAATTTAGATTTTTCTTGGGATCGTAAATCACTTTTTGTGGTTGTTTGCGAATTTTTGAACAAATTATGCGTTGCGAAATCTCGTGACGATCTTGAGGAAATTTGTTGACTGTCATGGTCGTTTTCGGCAAATCATATTCTTGATTGAGAGATGCAGTATTTGGATAGACTGACATTTATTACGAATTCTGCTAGTGCTGCAAACATGCGAAGTTTTTCTCGTTTGACGTTCTGTTCACAAAAGGTATTTTGCAGAATTTCTTATTTACCATTGATGAGGTGTTTTGAAGCTTAAATTTTTGTGTATCAAAGAGAATAATCTGCCTTTTGTGTGTCGGTAAGGCTGTAAGAAATCCAAAATGGCTGCGTTATTTTTCTCCAAACACCACTAACCTGCATAAGTTTACGAGGTTTCCCCAAACCTGGAAGTCCTGTAATAATCTGGGTAATTGGAAACACTTGGGAGTAGTCTTCAAAAAGTGATTTATTTTAGAAAAGTCAGGAGAGTTGCAAATGAGAATTTTGTTCTACCTCCTGTGTATTTATAATTTGCAGTAGTTTTAGCATTCCTTACATTGGCATTTGTTTTAAAACTGGAAAAGTCAGGGAAGTTGTTTGGCATGTTTGGTTGAAAAGGTAACGTCAGTATATTTGAAATGTTATTTTGTAATCGGTTTACTAATGTATGCTAATATAAAAACTCCTTCGTTTATGAAACACTTTCCTCTTCTTCGTGAATCCTGAAGATATTTTTTTTGTTGAGAAAGTCCTTCAGATTTATCCAACAAATGGATTGTCTTTTTGCGTTAATCCAACGTGCCTTTCCTCGTCAAAACTATAAGCAAGTTTTCAGAAAGCCATTATCGTAATTTGCTATTTACCGCCCAGGCCCTGTAAAGCCTCGTAAAAGCAAAGCATTGATTTTTCCGCTCATCTATGTCACTTTACGTAAACTGATTCACTTTTCTCTTTTAAAATGGGTCTTTTCTGAGTCGTCTGCAAATACCTCGACGTTATGCAACTTAGTTGCATTTATTTTAGGACCGAAAGTGCTTCGCCTTTCTGACTAAAGGAAATTTAGCAATTCCTTTTTGTTTCGGGTCGATCTCGTTTGCATTTTCCATTCAAAGTTTCATCCAAAGTTTTTCAATATGGTTGGTTCTTTAGCTTTGTAATGCTTTTTTTTCTCCATGTTTTGCGCACTTGTTTCCGACGAGGGAGAAAATCATGTAATCCCATTTTGATCATGTTTTGTTTTTCGAAGTTTTCGTATGTTAGACACAAAAAGGATGAAGATATATTTTCGCTTTATAGAATTTTTTTTTTTTTTAATGATTGGCATCTTGATCTGTTTTAATTGAAATCCTTATCTTCAGATGTTTTAGCCTCAGGCAGATTCACTTTGATTTAGTGAATTCTACCCTTTTGATTTATAGTATTAACACTGATTTTTTTTTACCGATTAATCAGACAGTTGATAAAAAATGTATTGCATTGTAGGCAATTGAAACATATCCTTAAATAAATGATCGCGAAGATTTGAAAGTGAGTGTGGGTATAGCTCAAAAGTAAATCTGATCACGGTACGGTTTATAAGAAGCAACTAGCTGCTACGGTCTAATAAATGTTTCAGATATGTTAAGTTTGAATCCATCTAGATGCAGTTTTTGTTTGATGAAGGCTTAATTTACCGCATGCACAGTAAATGCCAAAATTCAAACTCTATACAGTGCACTTAATTAAAACGAAAACTTAAATGTCTACTCCAAGAGGCGACAATTTTACTAAAAAATGATCTTTTTTATGTCTTTCCTAAACTGAGCATGCGCGTAATCATAAACCGAGTGCAATAATTTGGATGTTAATTTAATGCTGACAGGGATAGATATAATGAACCTTTTTAGAAGATTCATGGTTCGGTGTAAGGCAATTTCTCCCGTTGACGTTGCTGCCTTAAGATTTTGATGACTTAATTAATTCCCATCGATTACGTTAGCGTGGGTAGGCATTTTCTGCTTCCAAGTGACATTGTAAATTTATATCTTATGTGATCGCAAATTGGTTTAAGTTTTCCTCATTATTATTTGCTGCCGCCTGTTATGACGTGAATCATTTTTGCATAATTATTAATTGTTGTATTTAAAGCATGCAGTAATCATCATTAGTTATACATAGATGTCCAGGACTTACCTTTAAGCTAATTGAACACTGGATTTTTTCCATTCTCATTTCTAAATATTTTTTAAAAAGTTTTCATTCATATTTAGGAAATGGATGATAATGAACTGAATCGAATATTTAATTTTCAATGGAATATATAGTTTGTAGTTGACCTTTATGTTGGTGAGAACATCAGCACCTGTACATACAGTATTTTTGAAATTCATTAGTTTTCATGGATGGTTGCACATGAAACTGCCATTGCCTACAATGGCATTATTGTTATGTCAGATACAGCAAGCTTTTGTTAAATTTATTTGTCGATATGGAAACTACATATGAAATGAACCACCGCACCGAAGCGCATACTTTAAAATGTTAATTTTGTTTTTGTAAAGTGAATTAATGATTTTTAAATCTGTTGTTTCCAGATGCATCATCCCATACAAATGAAGCCAGCAGATAGCGAAAACAGAAACGGTAAGTCGTAAAAATAGTCACTTAAGAGACTTTTATCAGTATTTTAATAGCATGTCATCTATATTACGTTAAAGCCAGTTTTGCGAATTACTTAATTTTATTTGGTTACTTAATGCCTTTGAGCATTAGTGTCGGTAACCTTTTGACATGATGATATGGGTTGTGTTTGCGCTTCTTAAACATTTGCATACCGTGAATTAAGTTAAGTTTTACGAGGTAGCGTCGAAAGTAGTTCCTTGAGTACGTTATTTGACCCTGTTTAGTTCTTATCAGACCTCTCGAGATAGATTGTCGGAAGCAATCTTTATTTAGCTCGCCCTCTGACCTGAGTTTTGATCATTTTTTGATGCGTTGACGTTTTGGGGCAATGACAAGTTGCGGGTCATCGAGATTGCTCAGTGTAGTGTACATATGTTGTTTGTCCAGCTTGTTACTCTTGATTGGGTTTAGCCATTTCACCTAAAAGGCGCCTCAGTACTCAGATGGGTTTTTAGTAAGGCCATTCAATGGTTTTTGTCTAAAACCTTTTTGCAATGCCCATTGTAAATGAATGTGCCACTAGCTCGATATTGCAAACTTCATCGCCATCTAGCAGTAATAAGAAAAAAAAAAGTTGCCGGTTACAACTTTATGCAACTGGTGCGAAAACCCAAGAACCTTGCAGAATTTATCTCAGTGTAATCCTGCAAGTGTCCCAAGTTGTTTTTCTAGCTTTAAGTTTGCATTTAAGTTGCACTATGTTAGTATTAATCATGATTGACTCATCTCTCTTTAAATCCACGTTAACAATTAACAATAGTTTGATGCAACCAGTCATTAGAAAAAGGTCGAGCAAGTCATCGTCTGGTTGCAGTCAAAAGAGCTTTTCCTATCACGGTTCCATCCGAAGGAATTAATGGTAATTGCCAGGGCGATTGAAAGCAAGGAAAACAGTAAATGTTTCTAGCTGGGAGACTGCGCCATTGTGAAGCCTCATTAGTTAATTAATCCTTATCCAGCAAATCAACAAAGCGTAGAAATGCAGCGATGCGATAAGAAAGTTAAAGTGTCATAGTTAGCCTATTAAAATGGCGGCGCTGTGATACACGAAAAAGCGGCAAAATGACCGAGGAGGAAAGTTCATCAGCCGTCGTGAATTCACCAGACAGAAGAATTAAGCATGTCCCACCAAAAAACTGTTCAAAATCGAGTACAATCGACACAGTCTTGGGTGGATCTGATAGGCTTAAAAATCAGCACATGGGAATGTACTACATAAGAAGTGAGATGGGGGCACAAGTGGGGAAGGAGGAGACATGCAGCACAAAAACGGAGGGAGTTTTGCCAAGTTGTTGAAAATGGATGAAATGGCAGCGACATCATCAACAGCCTTCATTAATCACTGAGGCATTCAGGAGAAAATCCGAGTGACGAGGGGGATTTACAGCCATTTTGGCTCGCTCAAAAGAAAATGGCTTTTCTCGTAAGATACGAGCCTTAATATATGTACCTCATTTACATTTGCCGCACAGTCAAGCAGTTGAGCAAAAAGTAGTGTGGAAAAAATGGCGCTATTTTTATAATGCCTGGTTCGAAAAAAAAAAAAATCCCCCTAGTCATGAAAAGATTCTCTGAAGAAAAAAGCCACTGCTTCAAATGCTTCTTATACAACAAATCCCTCATTAATTAAAAAAAAGTGCATAAGGATAATAATAATAAAAAGCGAAATTCGTGAAAGCACGGATTTCATGGTGATGCACGTATAATGATAGCGTTATATACAAAAAAAAAATAGATGAAGAGATTTTGCCTCAAAAGCTGTAAAGGAGACAATATTTTAAAAGATTGAGCTTGGAAAAGCCAGCTTTTTTTAATTAATTTTTCTTTTGACTACTACACACCATTAGGTGCAAAAGTCCGGAGACCTTGCCCAGAAATTGGACATGAAATAAGAAGATTAGCGTTGATTTCGACGGATGTGAATGTGCGCATGCGCGAAGAACTGATTTTTATCTGAAATTTCCTTTAGCTATTGGCTTTTCACTTGAAGGCACCTTGATGAGACGGTGTTATCAAATTGCATCCGCGTATTATATATTGGATGGTTGCAATATAGAGAATATATTATTAATGCTCGTCTAGTATGCGCCAGTACTAAGCAAGCACTAATTATGCGACAAATTAGCGAATTTTATGTACTTTTTTTATGAATCTAAAGCGGCTTATTGGTTCAATCTTTTAGGAGAAAAAAAACTTTGTTGATGATCCTAACTTAATAGCGTACTTAACGCACGTTAAAATGAGAAAACGGATCTATTTTTTTTTATTCAATTCCGCGCGACATTTAATAAAATCTGGCAATGAAATATGCACTTTCTCTCGCAAATTAGCTCCATAAATAGCATATAGGAATCCCGGTAATTGTTGTTGGGCTTTTGATTTATTGACGTTTAGGCGAAAATATCGCGCTTTTAATATCGTTGCTGGTGGATGCGTGGGGAGAAATCAGCGCAATGAAGTTTTATTAAACAAATTCCCCTTAATGACTAGCTTTCTAACTTGCCGAAAATGGCCTAGCTCGACGCTTGCCTATATGAATTGAGTGGTGCCGCATCTTGGCAAAATATACTAGCTCTCGTATATATATATCACTTGAGCTGGAGCATTATTTCCAATAACTGGCGAGATATAGTAATTCAGTTGCTGCACTAAGGATGTCGACAGTAATTGAGTTGCAGTTGATCCTCAGTGGCAGAAGCTATAAAATTGAAGCCAATTTCGCTCGTATTATGATATTACTATTTCAAGGGAGTCTCTGATGAAGCAAAAATGCCTTTTGCACGCTAAAAGTGATGCAAGTACTTATGCAATGGAGATTGGCTTTTCTTTTACTTTACTGTACATCCATACTTCAACAGTGACTAATGTCGAATATAGCCTTGTATGTAAATGGGCGATAACATTAGGGGTTTTTTTTTTCTATGAAATAGTGTGATACGAGTCGTATTTGTTCAAAAACGTAATATTTTAACATAGTTAGTTTTAAAAAAATTAGTTTGACATTTTAATTAAATACGATTTATAAAATGTTTTCTAAAGAACTTGTAGATGAAGTTTCTTCAGGGCTTGTTTTTTTGTAAAGACGTGGAATATATAATTTAATGCTTGAAACTTTATTATGCAGAAGGACTGAGGCTTTGTTGAGGACAATTTTTTTTTGCAATTCATGTGGCAACTCGGGTCGATTTATTATCGAATTCAAAGTATCACAAAATAAGTTATATTTTTTGCTGCATTATTTTGCTTTCAGAAGCACTTCAACATTTGCTTAGAAATGCATTTTCTAGAATTGATTTGCGACCATACTTGTCACTGATCCCATAGACATCAATCATGGTTTTGTTCGTCTAAAATCTTTTTATTATTATTATTATTTCTGCAGACGTCGTCTTATTATTTTTTTTCTTCTGTTTTATTTACGAGTGTATGTTTCTTTCCCAGAATTTTTGATAAAATATTTTAACTGGAATAGCATTTTTTTTAGAGAACTTTATAGGTTGATTTTTTTTTTATAGTGAAATGATAGAAAATAATTCGCCACAACAAATTCTGTAGTAATATATAGGGTACATCGGAAATCGCATCACCCTCTTAATATAATAGACAAACTTATTGACTGCCCCAAAACTTACAGCACCCACACGAAAATGTACTCGGGCAATATTACCACATATATCGACAATGATAACATTATTATAGAATTATTCTCAAACCTTATCATAGTTGTACATGCTTAAAACCCTGATTATTTTAATCAGTTCCGTTGTGCATACAAGCTCGTTAATTTTTGATTTGCTTACATCATTAGTTGGAAGGAACGAGGAATTGGTGGTGTTGTATATGATAAATGTTAGGATCGAGCATATAAATATTTGATTTATTCGTCTTGAATGATGCGCGAAAACGTCTTTTGCTTTTCTTTCAATTTTAAGTGCACGAATTGGCCGCTTGGCCGAAGCTATTAAAAGCTGACCATCGGCTCTTGTTCTCAGCCATAAATTGGTCTCGAAAGGGTCGTAATGCAAGGCTCAAATTGAGTCGGAGTTGACCACAAAAACGGGGTCTATGGAGTGGCTAGCAAATGGCTCCCGCGCATCAAACCCTGCTCATGAGTTAGTCAAACTTATCTCCGCGAACATTTCCGTCATGTTTAGACTGTTGATAATAAATTTAAAGAGCTTATGCTCTGCGCTGTTTTACTGCTCCGGGAACGTTTCTTTAAACTTCGAAGGCGAATATCGATTTTTTAGAAATCGAAAATCGTGCTTCTTCAACCCAACTGTTTTTAAGTGGTAATGATCAAAGGGGAAATTTTTCATGATGAAAGAAAAAAACATGGGGCCTTGTACAGGGTGCGCAATCGTATAGTTATAAAAACGCATAGCTGGTTTGCCCCTGTGGGTTGGCAATCGCTGACTACTTCGATGCTATCGGTGATTGCCTTAGTCAAGGGGCATTGCCAAATATCGGGGATGCAGCACTCTGTGTAAAATAGGTTATTCTATTGAACTATATACATTGCACTATTTGACATCCCTCTATTTATATAACAACATCTTTTTGTGTCACGGACGGCTTAATGTTGGTTTAATTTATTTTATTAATGAAGATGAAAATGTCTCCAGCTTTGGTTTAGAGGCAGAATTATCATTATAACAGATTAAAGTAACATGATGCTATATTTTCGTCGGTAAAAGGCAAAATCTGCATATATTATTCATTAAAGGATAAATTCTCGAAATGATACACGCACGCAGGCTTTAGGGATTCTTTAAATGAAGATGCACAAGACGTATTATTAAAAGCAAGTTAATTAGCATTCTGTTTTGTATTTTGACACATTTTTTGGAATGTAAATATCCAAATTTGGTATTTAACAAAATGCAACCTAATACTCCGCATCGAGGACGTATTACCCAATTTGTTTTTTGTCATAAACAAAATAAAAGCGGGTTGAGACTGAAATTAAGACACATTTTCTGCATTTTAAAGTACGCCTGCAATTGTAAATTCAGATAAGTTACTATTTTTAGCCAATGACGCTTCCAAAACATGTTTCCTTCAACTTCGGATGGATGGCACCACTTTCCAGCCCGCCTAAACTTGATATAACCGAGTTTGGCAGCGAATGCCAATTTCCCCTTTCCAGAAAATGTCAAATAGGATGTCTGCATTCTTTTGCCTAGACTTAATTTCCTAATTATTTATGAAGGAAATGAAGTTTCTTTATTCGATCTATTTTATGTTAGGCATAAATATTTCATTTTATGCCACGATGAATTTTTGCTCTTCTTTTCTTCCTTTTCTCGATTAGACGATACGCATTTACCTATATATCAATTTTCTCCCCTTTTTTTCATTTTTTCTCACTCGGATTTTTCCTCGTACTATTGCATGATCTGTAGACGTTTGGCACGAATACAGCATCGAACTTATGGTAAGATAGCGTGTATTGGTGTGACACGGGTGATAAACACGAAATGAAATAAGATTTGGTAATGTGGCAGTGAAAAATTTATGGCGAGCATTATAACGTATGGATGTGCAACTTATTCATTTGCATGGCAATGGCTGCGATAGATTGCATCAAAGAGATTGCCTGTGTTGCCATATTGGATTCTTTCGTTATTCATGAACCCTTCCCAACAGTGGATCCCTTTGTGCGAGAACAACCTAAATACCTCCACGGATTGCTTCTTTTTTTATTAGATACGAGATTTCAGTTCAATCTTATGGGAAAAAATTGCACTGTACAGGGTGAATGTTATCCCAGCTTTTATTGTACTGGAGAATAAGTGTTCCTCTTGTTTATCCTTATTTTTAAACTAACAAATAGTGCTGTTCACTATTGGCTTCTGTTCTCTGAGTACCAGACAATGGAATCGTTCTCCTTGTCTACGAAATGAATTACATGTACGCCAACAAAAACAATCTTTGCATTGATTTGCATTCATCACAGTTGGATTCAGCTGTTACCCTTTTTCTGGTGTATACTGCACTAACGTTTGATCTAAAGATAATAAAATGTTCAATATAATTTATTTAAAAAGCAACAACTCTTACAAGAAATGTTTTCATATTTTTTAAAAAAAAAAAGATGATAAAACAACTTTCGAAATAGTGATCTTGTTGAGGGACATTGGAGTGCTAGTAATCAGTTATACATATCTGCAAAGTCTGTATTCAAAAATTTGAGTGTTTTTATCTGAATTATTCCTTGTTTATTTGCTGCTTAGCTATACAAAATACTGTGCAGAAACAAATCTGGCGGGCTATATTGTAAATAATAAATAAGAGATATATAAAGATGAGTAAGATGAGTAGAAAGATGAGTAATTCTTACGTAACTCAAGTAGGCTTAGGGTAGTGAACAGTGTTTCACGTAATTTAACGCTTAGATACGCTGCGATCCCATTCCTGTCTATGAGCCCCTTTTGTATACACTATGGCTGTATATAATTTGCGAGAAATTGTTATTGATGACTACACGTGGCTTTCCATTAGACTATGACGTCGATACATACTTCTGAATTTTTTTCTACTCTGTGGGATGTTTTGAAAGTTATTCTATTTCGGCACACAAGGTTTTCTTTTACAACCAAATTGTGAGCACCCTAGCTGCATTAGGATATTTATATATTTTTTTTGTTGGCTAGCTCAATTTTTTTTGGTGGGGTAACGCGACGGTGAACAGCGCCACCATTGTAACTTTATAATTTTTTTATCTCATGTCCTAATCGTGAAATTAATGGATAGACTCTTGAAAGCGTAATGCTCCCTGTAGGCACCATCCATGAAAATGACGTTACTGATTTTGGGTGACTAAACCCAACAACAGCATAAACAACACTTTTTCCAAAGTTGTTGTTAGTCCTGATTTCAGGATGGTATCTTATGCAATACTTCGTTATTATTTTTTGAAAAAGCGTCTTAGAGAAATTAGCGTTTTATGTTTGTAGATTCCCTTCCTTGCAGTTCCAGTTGCTTTTTTAGATAGGCATATTTCTGAGTGGGTGAAACATTTCTCTAGTGATATTGCATCCGTGACGCCTTCCGCAGTAAACCCTCCTCTAACAGACCGAACTTCCTCTCTGGCTTCTCGGAAATTGTTTCAAAACGGCCCTAGGTTTAGTTTAGCTCATTTTGCACTCTTCAAGTATGCATGGGCGTCACGAATGTTGTTTAGCAGTATCTTCCAGATTAACGGTCTAACAAAAGCACGCTCTAATTGCGTACCCTTGGTTTTTAATGTTTTGCTTAAAGTATTAGGCGCTCTATATTACATTTCTCGCCCAACAAGATAGGAGATATTTTTAATTTAAAAATTTCACACAAATTGATAAGATTACAAAATGTAATTACTATACCACCAACGCTATTACGCGTGAAGATTGAACGTCGCCATGTTGGTATGCCAACACGGTAATCCAACATGGCGTCAAATCTTCTATGCAACATTGCTGAAAGCTCATACGGCGCTAGGTGTTGGGTGCTGAATCAGAATACGGTTAATTGAGGAGATGGTCCAACACGGGGTTTCACATTTCAGATATCTATAATCCAGTTATCAAACGAGACATATGACTATTAAGTAAACATGTGTAGCGAACACTTTTCCAAGGCTCAGTGAAGTGGAAATGACATTTAGGATTTTCAAATTCCTGGGGCAACAGCATGTATTGCATTTCTTACTTACCCATGTGCCATCCGACAATTTGTGTATTATGTGAACTCCTCATGTACTTCCATTGCCGCGTGCTGCATTTTTCACCCAATTTTTTTCCTATTTATACGCTTGCGTACAACCGCATTTGATGCGTTGCCAGATCGGGACATTTCCAAAAATAATCGCTGAAAAAAAAAGTTGCTTTTCAAGATGTCTACTGTCGTCGTGAATGAATTCAAAAACGTTTTATTTTTATTTTTTTCTTCTGCAATGTCAGTTTTTCCTCAATTTATTATGCTGTACCGTCAATAGAAAATGTAGTCCAGCCTGAGTTTAGCCATTGGTATTGCTTTCAAAATTCTATGACGAATTTTTATATATGTTTATATTAAACAAAGAAATATTGAAACTGGGGACTGTATCGCTATATATAGTAGATATGGCCGCAGGATTTGAAATATCCATCCTGACACGAGGCAAGAAAGTTATGGGATTGGTTTCCTGTTTTTTTTAGTACCTCGTCACGGACCATTTCCAAAATACAAACTGCAATTGATGATGTTTTTGGTGTAATCTGTCGACCAATGCGCATGCCCAACATCCCTAATACGACTGATGACGTCTTTTAGCCACGTGGCCATCTGTGTGATCTCTGTATATAGGGTCATTATGATGTAAACTCCCACAACATCCTGTATTTACCTGCAAACAAGATTTCTTGGAATCGAACAAAAGATTAGGATTATGGTTGACCTAAAATATCTTTTTAAAATTTCTTGGAATCAAATTGGATAACCAAAAGTATGTTCATTCTGGTTATTATTTTGAGGCGGGGGAAATGTAATTGGAAACTCTTATAAAATGCAAGCTTTATGTTGTATACAATGGTGTTCGTGCTATGTAGACATAACTATTCAGATGCACTTAACATCTCAACGCAGTATTTTACATGTTTTTGATTACAGTAAATGCCAATTAAAACTGAATAAATTAGTGTAGTTGAATTTACTGACGCCCTTCCCTGCTCGACATTTAATTAAACTTCTAGCTTTTAAGACGACTGTCTGATTCAGTATTTGTTAGACAAATTGAATTTGCTCTTCTTTAACTCCAAAGATAAATTTTTATTGAATTTATAGTCGTGTGGAGTCTGCCTCTACTAGCTCAGGTTTATTTATTTACGTTACTTGCCTTTTAATTCTATCTGACACGGTGTTAAATGCCATGTGGTTAAGACTAGACTGCTTTTGTCAAACGTTAATGCTAGATATTTTTTTTCGCATGACATTTTGTTGGCGAATTGCAACTTGGGATTTTTTTTTGTTGTGAAATTTAGGTTTAGAATTGAGGAGACAGCCAGGAGTTTCACATTAAGCTCAATGCCGCCCGTGTTTTATATCATGTTATCTAGGTTTGAAAGTGTATTGATAGCATGCAATCTTTTTATTTCATAGCAGTTGCAGATTGTTTTTTTAGGACTACGTTTAATGAGGACCCTTTTTGCAACAATTTGCAACCATTTGCAATAAATAGTCTAATTGCTTCTGAAAATAAGCAATAGAAAAGGCCCATTGTCACAAATAAATAGTTATTGCTAATGGTAAACTTCGTCACAATGTTTGTATATATTTTCATTGTATGGCACGTCGCATACGCTGACATTTCATATGTCTGACCCGTGTCTGTAATTGCTCAAAGCGTGTATGCCACGTGCATTTAAAAAATAACCCCCCTGCCACTCGATGCCTCTCGTATTTCCATCCTGTGCAGCTGATATTTCTCTTCCTACCCCCCAAAAAAACCTTGACCCCGAAGCTTGTAGTGTTGTCATGGAAACGACATCTGCTTATGAGTGCAGTCTGATGCAAACACAAGCATCCTCCGAGCTGTCGCTTAGGGAGTCTAGGGGGAGTCTTCTAAATAGTTTCGGAGCAATAATCCCATAATAGCCCTACTTACTGCATTTTTTTTTACATGTGTGCACCATTTCCCGTTGAAATGACGCAATCACGTGACAACGTAGTCCTTTACCAGAAAATGTGCTACAATGTATTGACCCCTAGTAATGGCTAACTTCAAGCGTTTCTTCGGGAACTGGGTCCATTGTCTACATATTTGTCAAAAACTACAATAACTGAAATTACAAAGAGGGGAGGATTTCCCTAATGCGAAGCTCGTGTTATGTTATTTTAAAGGTTAAAAAGCAGAGAACGGGGTGGTAATTGTTACCAAAGTTTTCGTAAGAATTTTACTATGTGTTCGCAGCTAGGTTTATGATCTGGAACCAAAACTCGATTTTCTGCATATCTGAGGCTAAGGTTTTTTGGCCCTGCTGCACTTAAGATTAGTCCGAGGCACGCCACGAGTACCAGATGTTGTAAGTGGCTCTATGGGATGGATGGAGGCAAAAAAAAGGAAGATAAAAAATGTTGCGTAGGCAAAACCGTATAATGGGGAGATGACAGAGCGGAGGGCTGGAGAGGGAGGGGACGGGGGGCTGGGTCTAGTCCCGAAACGGGAACAGCGCCGGGTTTGCCTCGTCCCGGGTCCATTCAACGCGAGGTTTTCGGTTGCTCCGGATGGATTTGCAAGGAGGTTTGGGATGAAGCAAAAACGGATGTACGTGTATAGTTTACGGCCCGCGCCCGCAGCCCCTGCACCCTCCCCCTACGTCATCAATGCACCCTTGGTGTACTATGTGCCAGGTATTGTAACACTGGACACTCACTTTACTTTCTCACTAATTTAGCTCCCCCTGGAGAAGTGATCTAAAGTTGTGATATTTCATAAAGTTTAATTTTAAACAACCTAACTTATATGCAGCATGTGGAACTTGGTCTGATTGCAAATTTCTAAATTTTTATTATATATTTTAGTGCATGTTTAAATGAATATTAATGAACGTCATGGGAGAACTAAGCTAATTTCTCGCTTGATATAGTTATGCATCCATTTTGCAGATGTGTTCGTTTGCTTTTACCTATAATAAGATAAGAATGCCATTTCGGATAAAATAACCAGCTTTAAATGTCTTAATGTAATGGGATAAATGTTAGCAAACTAAAGTTTGGATCATTTGAATATTGTGTACGATCTGGAATGGCTCGATCCTTAACTAAAAGTTATCATTTAAGAAAATAGGTAAAGGTTAATTCTAATTTTGACTTGGCATTGTTTGTAACTCTGGGGAGAAATCGCCTTTTAACGTCTTAACAATAAAGTGTTGCTTACACTAAAAAGTAGGTTTGTTTTATGTACCGTATCTTAAGAGTGCAAGCCGTTCACTACTAGCCTCTGGACATAGTGTTTTAGAAGAGTATTGTTTTAAGAGTGAATTTATCGCTAATGTTTGTTTGGTCGTAAATCTGAATTGTTTGTTTAACACGAAGTCTTATTTTGTTTATGGGGCATTCCACCAAACTCCGATTAATGTAATCTGTGCTAAAACCAATGATGATTGTTGTTTATGTTTAATGGAGATCTTTGCAGCCAGTCAGGAAATTCGAAGGGTAATATATTTGCTTGGTTCTTGGTACTCATTAAAAGGCATTTCAATAAATTAACGAATTATTAATTTAATATGGCATCTCATGTGCTTGAATTGCCCGTGCGTGCCAGCTTACATTCGTTGTATATTTAGATTTATTGAAATATGGGGTCAGGAAGTACAACTCGTGAATAAAGTTCCATCATGCTACTAATCACAGACAGCAGTTAGCCATCAAAAAATATTAAATAGTAAGACACCGTAGATACGTTGTCATAGCGTTACTTTTTTAACTTTTACAAGTAAACAGTTTCTTGTCTCCGTGTTTATGTTCTTGAGTGGATAATTGATGGGGGTAATAGAGAGGATCCCAATGCCCTGCATATTGCACACTTTTCTATTTATACGTCTAGTTATGACTTCCCTCTCTTCAGCCTTAAGTCACTGCCCTTTTCTATAAGCATCCCTCAGCTTGTTCAAAATGGTTTTTTCCCCCAAATAGTGCGTTGTCATAGCTACTGTCCCTCAAATGGACTTGCATGGTATTCTAAATGTAATTCATATTTCTGCGATCACAAATAATGAGATCCTAAGCTTCATTTCTGAGATATTGTGTGAGCACCTTTAATCTTTAGAACACGTTATTTGAGTTCCATGGTTTTAGAAATACACCCTGCATGTATATCGACCACGTTTGTTTTCGTGGAATTGATTTTAATTGAAGAGGGTTTTAATGGCGGCGAATTATTGATGGCAGCACAAGTGTCGGAAGACAAAGTACTAACCTTTTGTGTTATATGTGTTGTGTGAGCAGCGATAAAACACCCCTCGAGTGTTTTACTGATGGCTGTCGACGTGTGTTTAATTAATGCGAGCGATGTGTAAAACGAAGATGGCCGACCATTAAAAGAAGAGCAACGATGCCATCTTCCCTTCTGAAGAATGGTTCTTAGGAAAAAACCGCCTTAGGCGGTATTTAAGAGGTTCTATAGCTCTACGTGTGTATTGAGCAACTGCTCTTATGCCTTTGGCCGTCTGCGATGGTCATTTGCAGTTTCGTGCCAGAATTATGTTGGTAGATGGAGGAGGGAGGCATCGGTGAAATGGACACGAATGTTTGTAGAAGTTGTCTATTTGGAGGACCACTTGGACATGGTCACAGCAAAAACGCTATTGGACTTTGTATTCGAACCTATTTACCATTTCCATCAACTCTTGTTCCGTGGTGGCCGAGCAATCCGTGTATATTTGCCAGGGAGAGTAAATTACCGCAATAGTAGTAGCCTAAAGAACTGAAAGTGGCTTGAAGAGGAACTAACAATACCTTGAGGTGGGGATATGACAGACGCTTTGAGATGAAATTACTAATTTAAGTGACTTGAGCAGGAATTGACGTGTGCAGGGCCTGAGGATGAATTGACAGCGTCTTGAGGTAGAAGTGACAGATGCTTGAAAAGGAAGTGACAAAGGCGTGAGAAGAAAGTAACAGAAAGGAGTAGAAAGACATTGAAGTTCGAGAGGACTGTATCTGTAGCTTTAGGAGACAGTGGTGAAGTTTAATGAGAAAATACTGAAAATGATATATCCTGTTTATCTAATTTTAAAATGAAGCTAATTTGCTTGGAAAACACAGTTAATGGGGGGAGGGGGGGGGGGGGGAAACTTGTACTAAATTCTCAGGTCACATCATTTAACACGTATCAGGGAGAATATTGCTTTTCAGTTGTTTTTATGTTCATCATTTCGTTTGTCTTGCTTTGACACTGTCCTAGTATGGTTTGACCATTAAATGTTCAGGTGCCATATACTATTACACCTATGGTGGCGCCTACTTTAGTCATCCATATGATCTATTGCTAAAACTTACAAGGTACATAATAGATTACGATGGAATGGTGCTAGGAAGTCGTCTGTATAGACTTGTTGCATTTAGTTGTTGATATGATATTATTCAGCTGTCTCGGTCTTGTTTACCTTAACATGTTTATGTAAGATGTGTCTGCATTGTTTAACGGTTTATCTTTGTGGGAGTGTATGAAAATTAATTTGTTAATACAAGTTTTACAGTTTACAGGCATTTACTATAAGCCTACTGCAGAATTGTGTTCTTAATCTTGTCTTTTTTTATTGTATTTTGCAGAACGTAAGTTATTCGTTGGCATGCTATCGAAGAAGTGCAATGAAAGTGACGTCAGAATCATGTTCTCTGCGTATGGGGGCATCGAGGAATGCACTGTCTTGCGAGATTCCAATGGCCAAAGCAAAGGTAAGGGTAAGCTCGATCGTATTATTTTTTTAATCTATTTGTGTCTTGTTTGTGAAGTTCTGTTCTTTGAAATAATATACAAATTAATTTGAGTGATTGTCTCGACATGATGTATTTTTTGTCAAATCATTCCTGCGCGGTGGCTGAGTCTAGCCAGAGTAGTATCAAAGTATCGAAGATATTTCATCTGTGTCAGACTCATGCATGAATTATTGAGGTTTTTTTTTGTGGTTGGTGCTAGGAACTAGCTGCCAAATTTAATGACTCTGCTGAATTGTTTGTCTAAACATGCCGAACTTCAAAGCAATGACTTCACATAAGGAGCGAGGCTGTGCTTTTTAAAAAAGCTCGAACTATAAATTCAGTATACAAGTAAATACAATTATTCCAGTAAATACACTAAGTTGATAATGCGTTAAGAAACATCCGAGATATCAGATAAATAGCCAATATTGACGTAGGGACATCTTTGGGTATTAAAGGCAAAACTGTGGATAAGATTATCGAAAATTATTTTTGAATGTTTCTTTGATCCATTCAGTGCTTATGATACCTATTTCTGAACTAGCACGAAATAGGTATCCCCTTAAGGTAAGCTTATATTCGGGTTTCTTATTGGATTTGTGAGGATCAAGATGGAATTAAAAATCCTGAAATAATGAGGCCGTTGATATTGAATCTCTCGTTTTGCTCTAGCATCTCCGTTTTTGGTTCTTGTGGGGAAGGCATGCGTGCTCATTAGGGATAAGTTACATCAATTTCAGATTTTGTCAGTATTCTGATTTTTTTATTTTCTCCCTGCATTTCCCACCGGATGGCATTATGCGCGGTTGCATTTTAAAATGGTTACTAGGCTGATTATGTGATCCCTAGGGACTCTCTAAGCATTTTTAGAAACAAAACGATCCGCATATAGGAGATTACGCACAATTTCTATAAAGGTAGAGAACCATCAGATGTCTGAACAAATTTAAGTTAATGATGGATCTGGGAACCCCAGTCAAGCAGCGCTTTAAAGGCTTATGTGGAGCCTCCATGGAACCCACGTAAGGAGTGCGGAAGAGTGCGTGCCATTTCGTATCATTTCCACACAAAATGAAGCAGCTGTATAGGATATCATGTAGCGCTTGTTTTTCGCCAAAATTTCAACTTTCCTATTAGAATGAATAAGACGCAGCACCATGAGGTTTTTAGGAGCTTCTGAGCTCATTAGGCTTCTCGACATCTTAACATCCGGGATAATTTTAGCCAGATTTTGCTCATTTTAGCCAGATTTGAGGTATAGTGGTGTCAGGGGGTATTGCATGTTTTTTCTGTTTATTTATTTTTTGCGTGAAACTTTTATATTGGCTTTCCATCTGGACGTTTCTACCGCAGGCAACGCTGATAGGAACAACATGTTATTGAATATTTCCATATCATTATAATTATGAACAATTTAAAATCGTAGGATTTGCGTTGTGATGACGACTGAATTTTAAACACTTTAAATTCCAACGCGGAATAAGACGTACGGTATCGTGTGAACGTACAGATAGGAAAGTATGTGCCGCTGAAGAATTCGGTAAAAAACCTCGTACGGCAAATCAGCTGATACAGCCTCGTGTGAACGAGGAGTTAGGTTAGGCATGATACAGCCTCTAGTCTAGACTCTCCATAATTTGACAGCCTATTATTGAGCTTTTGCCATTGTTAATCATCGCGATGCATATTATTAATTGGAGGAATTGTACTGTATGTTGGCAGTTAAACGAAACATTGATTATTTATTATGTTTTTCCGTTTTATTTGCAGGGTGCGCCTTTGTAACATACGCTTCACGACAATGTGCCATCAACGCCATCAAGGCCATGCACCACTCGCAGACCATGGAGGTAAGCTATCGTCGATTAATTGGTTTAAATTTATTGCTCAATCAGTCAAGTTTCGAATCCGCCTACGAACGAGTAAATGACTTCGGTGCATGACAAAATCATTTTCGTCCAATAATCGAGAGATTAAATGAGCTCCTGGGATGCGTATATGCGCTTGTTATCCGAGTTATTTTATGTGCAGGCAGTTTCATTAGTGCACGCAAAATAGATCATTAATGTCATTTGTTTATGATACATTGTAAAGCTTTTCAAGGTTTATTGATTCGTTTATCCAAATAGGCCACATCTAGTTGGGTTTTTTTTAATAATAAGGAAAAATTGCAGGCTCACTTGTTTGCTGTTTGAACGAATCCGTACAAATAATTAATAATTTTCTGCAATCCTCCTCCCCCAACTATGTATAGCCAATTTTTGATCTGACAACAAAAACAACATAATTAAATACATGTTGCTTCGAAGCAATATAATAACACGGTTGAATTGGCCAGGTTGACATGGGTGCGCTAGTCATGCTAAGCGTTTTTTTGTCATCTGGTCGCTATTTTTGTCATGTTATTTTTCATAATATGACATGGGTTGGGCTAATTAAAATCGGATCACATGACTCGAATCAACTTGAGTATACTAGCTATTTGCTTTTTGCTAAGATACAGGAAGGATGTGCACTTACTGTATGTACATCTAATTATTTGCAAACTGATCCTGGAAAGCCACAAAAACCAGACAAGCTAATTGATTTTCAACTGCATTTTCCTCAAAAGCAATTTCTATTTAATTTGTTTATGCAAGATAAATTGTAAACCTGGTATCATTTTCCGTACAGATGTTGTTAACGGAGTGTTTGCTGTTTACTAGAAAAAATGTTAAAGTAGAAAATTATACTCATCTAAAGCTTGATTTTACTATAAATGTATCATAATTAAGAAAGATGAAAATAAGTATCCAAGTAGTTCTCTTAAACATGATTCCTCTTGGTGTGATGATCTTATTTCGCCTTGAAATAGCTTTCTTGGCACAAAATTCCCAAACCACAGAATAAAACATTCAGTCATATACTAGGTAAAGGCCAATGTTTAGCTACAGAGACTACATGTTGCTTTGATTTTATTTTACTGTTGGCATGCGTACCTTTTCATGTCAGTAATAATTTGCTTTTGGAGGAGCAGCTGTTCATAAACATCTCAGGGTTTGAAGGAAAAAGCTTCTTTTTTTTTCTTATCAACAAGCAACGGTAATATTTTATTTTTAGCTTAAATCACATTTTCTTGTTGGCTGAAAAAGCAAGTTTTGAGGGTGTTCCCAATATTGAATTAGGAAATAGATGAGGCCAAAATTTCATTTTTGTGTGCTTGTTTTATCTGCTACTTATTTCATTCATCTAAAAATCATTGTTATGACAGATGAAAGTCCTGTATTTTCTTAGCAATTTTGCTCCGAAAGTAATTTTGTATCCATTTCGATTATTGGTGACAAATGCGAAATTTTCCTTTCAAAATATTTAAAAAAAATTGTATACCAAAGTGAATATGCTAGGCAGAATATATGTATATCATTTAATTTTCTTTGTTAAGTATTTATATTTTAAGTGGTTCCGTTTGCCTCTGCAAGGTAGACTCAATTCTGGCTCGGTCTTTTTCAATTTATAAATCTAGCTTTTTAATCATGGATTACTTAATGTTGAAGGTATAGACTGTTTCCATTAAACTACTAGTACAAGAAAAGCAAATGGTCGATCGAATATAATTAATACATGTGCTTCGTTTCGGTTAGCTACTTGTAATAATGCATTATAATTTTACAAGACTACAAAAATTGATTTTCAATGCATATTTTTGGATGCTTTAGTGCATTATGAACTCTGATAGTCTTCTTTGGGATTGTTTGCTTTCAGGGCAACTTTAGACTTGTCAAGGCGAAAACAAATAGACGATATTCGTGGAATGAACTAAATTGAAAACTAACTTAGCAAAAGTAGGCTTACAGATGAAATCGTATTGCATATTAAGCTTATTTCTTCAGTAGGTTATACTTCTCTATAATATAATTCTGTGTGACGTATTCAACTAAAGATGGTCATAAATCAAATATATTTGTTGGTAAAAAATTCGAAAGGTTTTCCTTGAAGAAAATCTATATTAGTTTTTATTGCACAAATATTTTCCCATTAATATGTATTTGAATATACTAGTTTAATAATTCAAAACGTTTTGTTTTTTATTCGATTTATATTTTTGTGGAACGAGGAAATTTTGTTTATTTTATAACAACAGCTGTAAGCTTAAAGGCAACCAAATTTTTGCAAACATATTACCCAGTTTCAGTATTTTAGATGAGCAAAAAGCAAGCATTGGGCATACTTATGTAAAATTTGTAGGTCCATGTTACTGTTATGTGTTTGGACTGCTAATCAGTTATAGCTTACAGCTTTGGTGGTATGATGAATCTTGCTAAATATCTTCATTTTCCCTGTTTCCTAAGAATGAAAGCGTATATCTCCGGCGGTATTCTTAGAATCTTTACTTATCTTATCTCGGAAATTATAACACGGACCTACTGTTAAACTGACAGCTATGGACATTCGCTTAAATTTAAGTCCCGACTTTGAAAATAAATCTTGAAAGATGCTCGCCATGGCGGCTGATCTATTTTCCGCCGTCTCAGCTTTAAGCCTTCGTCTAATCTGATTCTCTTTTTTGGCTTTGGTCCCGTTTCATGTCATATTTGATGGTTTACACAAGCCAATTATAAACAAGAATGTACCATACGCCAGATTAAATTCACAATTAAGATTACACACGAACGCATTCATGAGCTAAAATCAGAGGCTTCTTCCTTCCTGCTTTTTGGCCGAGGTTCTGTCATCCAGTTTGCTAAAAAAAAAAAATAACGCTTCGGCTAAAATTACAATTACAATCTCGGCCAATCTAAACGGTTCTTAAGCATGCAGGCCCCCTTTTTTTGTAATCGTCGTGTGCTGGCCACTCTGTGAAACCATCAAGTTACTTTAAGACTCGACATTATTTATTATTGACTGCAAAGTGCCTTGAAGATCAGGGACAATCAACAGATTCATAGAATTGTTGGGGTTCGATATACTTTGTGATATTTCCAATCTATGCAAAAATGTATTTAAGTAATTTACTGAGTCGCTCAGATATACAAACATGTAGTTACATTAAAAATATAAATTTCATCTATTTGTCGAAACATTTGCATATCTGTAGATCGTCCAATTTCTGATCTGGTATGTGTGAACGTTGAGGCAATCCTGAAACGTTTTCAGAAATTGGTCTTGATGTCAAATGAAAAAAGGCTCTTAAGTACATGTATGATGCATCGTCTGTAATCTTGGTTCTTTCAATTACATCTTCAACGTTTGACTTCATGCCAAATACGTGATTTCAAATGCATTGGGTGGCTTACCAATATTTGCCATACATTTTGACCTCCTAGTTGGCGAAGCAGTAGCATACAAATATCTCGAAATGAACATATTGAAATGAACCCATCTCTCGAAATACCTTGTCAAGTAAGATTTATTAGGTATCCTAGCAATGCACCATTATTACGAGAAGATTTGATGGTCTCCTTGGACTCCTATTTCACAAACGATCTCTTCTCATATGTATAAGTTTATTTTTCCTGCATTTAATAACGCTATCTGTTTTCCATACATGTTTTTTATCAAATTTTCTCCTAGAAACAATGCAAAATTGATGAAAGTTTAATCGAACTGCAATTCAGTTACGCAGTAGACGCAAACGTTGTTAACATTAGTTGTCTTATTTCATTTCATTGCATTTATTTATTTGTCATGCTTATTCTAGGGTTGCTCTTCTCCGTTGGTGGTGAAGTTTGCAGACACACAAAAGGAGAAAGACCAGAAGCGAATTCAACACATGAGTGCTCTCTGGAACATGACAAATATCAACCTTGGTGCTTTGAATCCTCAATATTTAGCCGTAAGTGTTTCGATTTTTTGTTTCTAATTTTTTTTATTATTACTGTATTCTTTTCTTCAGTTCATCTTTTGTTATTGTTATATTAATTCTGTGTGTATTTAGTCGATGTTGTTTTCTGTTTCAATTACTTCCCTCCTTTCAAATATAAATTATTAATGACAAAAACACGAAAAGTTTATCCAGTACAAATGAGCAGGACAGTTGTTAGCTCACTGGTTGTTTAGATGCCAAATGCTTGAACTTGCTTTACTATTGAGGTAAAAGCTTTGCATTATGTGAATAATAATGTGAGGTGACGAGCATTTGCTTAATACCGCTAGTCTTGAAACTTAATATGCTGTCCATTTCACGAATAAAATAGCCAACATTGGTTGCCAATCCAAAATGGCATCATCGCGATCCGTGCTTGAGTTTTTTACCCTATCAGCTCATCTAGATTATTTAGTTCTGGAATTTGTTCGGTTTTTCTCCTCAGGCACCGTTTTTATTTTTGTTTTTCAAGCTGTTGTTATAAAGCTTTGTAAATAGAGCCTAAATAGATTAGAAAGCGGGGCCGTAAAATGCGTATATATGACCTCCGATTTTCTCATCTGCAAAGTTGAACATTGTCATGCCTGGCAGGTTAGCTCTTGTTCATATACAATTAAACGAATATCTTTCTCCGGGGCATCGTTGGCTTCAAGAAAACTTTCAAGATGTTCCTTTGGGTGTAAACCTTGAAAACATAATAAAAAAATTCATAAAATTACCTCGAAAAGCATATTTTTTTTCTTTAGCTTTTTAAAACTCAAATGCATTAAATACGCTGAATAAATATTTTTTTAGTAAACTTCAAGAATCGTCATGGGCATCTATTAATAACTTTTTGAGGTTAACATTAAATATGGAATGGCATCTTATTCTATGACGCTCTCTTTCCAGTGCAAAATATGCTGAAAAGATGTTACTTGTGCATTTTTTTTAGCACAGTTGCTTTTTTATTTACGAAACTTTGATTTTACCATTGGCAAAGATACACAGATTGGTAATATAAATTTTCAAAATTCCTCTTCTGACTGATCGCTCGATGGTGTAAGCATTACACGTTTGATCATTATTTTTCCTCTTTGCATGGCAGGTTTAGAAAGTAAGTTGTTGCAAAAAGTCACACGAGTGCCTGTTGCACCTCATTTGGCATTTACTAATGAGTAGAGTACATATCCCCATTTGACATCAGATCTAACTTAGCTCTGGATATCCATTAAACGCGTGTTAGCTTTCTGTTTCATTTGAAAAATGCCTAGTTGTTTACTGGCGCACTTCTGCTCCATAACTTAGCTGCCATGAAACGTAAGCTAGTTTGCGTTTTGGGTGTTGTCCTGTTAGCACAATTCATTTCATTAAGACCAGCTAGAAGAAAGCTGTCAGAGTCCCATTATTCCACGTGTCAGGTGTCCTGAAGCAATTGATGGGTGTAGTTTTAATAGCTATGGGATCAGTCGTATGAGCTGTTAGGGTCCACTAAACAAGCTGGACAGCCATGGAAGTCCCCTTGTGCGACTTAATGCACTTTATGTCGCGTTCTACTTAATTTCATCTGGAGAAAAAATTGTCTGGTTGTTTGTTCGATGGGCAAGTTTTCCTATCGTTTAATTTAGTGGTTTGAGTCATTCGCTTGCCATGACGTCCTTAAGTGCAGTTTGTTGGGCATGATATTCATCTAACACAATCATTAATGGAGAAATAGCTTCAAAATGTATTACTAAACACAAGCATTAGATCATTAAAACGGTGCTTAGTAACATTTAATGTAAATAGCTACATGTTTGCTCATGATGGAGAAATTGTGAACTGTGCAAATTTTGAACAGAACTTTGGTAGCGATATTTTTCGCCATCTGCAATTTGAATGGCGCCAATTCGTTTTTTTTTTTTTTATTAGAAATAACGCCAAATTTAATTAAACTCTCGAACATTCAGAACAGAAGAAATTTTAATTTTCATATTCAATGAGCTTTTGTTATTGTCGAAAATAGTATTATCTTTAAAGGTAATCTTGCGCAACTGCCTATCCAAATAAATATTTAAACATGTAGTACAGGGTAATTAATAAGAATAATAGCGTTCTTCGTTGCATAAATTAACTCGCAATGGCTTTTATTGCATCTAATTTAAAATATTTTCTTTTAAATTTTGTATATTTATTAATCTATTATGCACGATGTACTTCTCTTTGATTGAAAATACGGAGGTATAATTAGCGCAGCTCTCTATGGAGTTCTACTTCTGCATTTTTAATAATGATAATTTCGAAACAAGCCAAGTGAAAATTATTAATTTAAGAGAGCACTGTTTAACTTTACTGGAGCGCATGGAGGTAAAATATAGCATCGTAGTCATGCAGTATTGGCTAAAAAGCTTGCTTTGAATGAGAAAGGGGGTTACTTATTTGTGGAAGTGTATCTAGTAAAATGTCAGGGGAAAACAAGGGCGGTTTGGGATATTTGGTAAAATCACTGCAAACGAATGTGCAAAACTGTGAGTTGAAAATAACATTTGTGAATATATACTACGTAGAAGACATTAGTCTAGATTATTTTGGAATTATTGATGCCATGCATTCCGTTGGTTCATGAAGTACTCGTTCACATACTCATGCAGAATTGGACAAGTCTCATATATCAGTAATCTATTGTTTCATGATCTGTTGGGTCACATGATCGTAAATGTGTTGTCATGAGCAGTCAGTCTTCAATTGGTTTGAGACCATGTTTTCACGGATTTCTTAAAAGTGCTGGTAAATATCGGTTGATGAAGAAGAAAAAAAAGTTTCACGAGTGTCCTATCTCGCTGTAAAATTGAATCGAGCCCATTGACGTACAATAAGCAAGCAGCAGTGTGCAATGTCATTTTGAGTTTTCCTATAACTAGTTTCTTGGTACGACTCCTTTGGGTGTCGATTATTCTCCTTTCAAAGCCCGAGCATTTTTGCCAGAAGTCTCCGTCTCTTATTTGTTCGCCAATGTGCCCATTAGCTTCTGTGGGCTGTAAAATGAGCTGATTTACGAGGCCTATTATTGCATTTGCGCGTGAAATATGCCGAATGGGAACGAGTTTTAAGCGGGCTTTTGTAAAGGGGAAAATTGTCTTCTTTTTCATGTCCTCCTCGGTGTGTAATTCTGCTTAATGTACTAGGAGCTTATATTGTTTCTACCTAATCAACGTGTAAATTATGAAGGGATTTTTCTGGGCATATCGAGATCTGATTATGCTCGCTGGGAAATTTTACGCCTTGTTTATAGGCCAATATTTTGCTGCACTAACTATTATTTTTTGGGATGAAATTGTGCGATGCTTCAGCCCCCAATCTGCTCAGCTGCATTTTCGAAATTGAAATTAAGACATTATGCCATCGCTGTTAATTGAGTTTGGCGTGTGAACACAATGTAAACCCGCGCACGTATTTTTTTATCAACTGAAATTATGCTCGAGCAATTTTGAGGTTTTCCGAATGATCTTGCCGAAGAACTGCTTTTGCTCGTTTTATTGACTCTTGAGTCGAGGTTATTTGCGCGTCTGTTCGGTCCTGCGGGGACCCATTTCGGCGCATCTCATTTAGATATAACTTATTATGTTAGCTTTCCCAATTTGCAGCCGCCGGTAGATGCACTGCTCGGATTTTTCCATTAATTTAATCAGACAAAATGTTGAAGGGATTTTGATTTTTATGGAAATGAGTGTGTGCGATCGAGTGCACCGAATAAGTTTCATTAGGCCCCTGGCCTTTTCACCAAGATTCATTCATCAGTACGAGGATTTTCTGATTTCTCCAGACTGTTTGTCCATTGGTCTGTGATGAAGATGGCTGAGCACCTATTGTTGCCACGATGCGTGTGGGTGGTCCATATGTTATCCAGTCGTCAGAAATGCTTAATGTTTGCATGTGCTCCACTGAGGTGTGCCAAATGCACTTTTGATGTTTTCATACCAAGCAGAAAACGTAGACTTTGGGAAGAATCATGGCGATACTTAATAAAACTCAACAAGATTATGAATTTCGTTTGTAGAGCTAAGACCATCTGCTATTTAATAAAATATATGATGTCAATTCTAATAACTAGCAGATAATTGCAATAAGTTTAAACTTCTTGCAATCATTTTAGGTACTTTAAATTGGCAACCATGATTAAAATTCTAATATATTATTTTTCAAATCCCTTTCCGAAGTTCCTTCTCAAAACAAATAACTTGAGTTCATTGTTCATCGAGAATGTGTAATTTAAATTATCATCAACTCCATTATTATTCACATAAATTTAAAGCATTTGCTACAAAGGAAATCGTCCATATGTTTTGAAAACTAGCATAAAAATAAATTTATTTATAATCTAATAGTTGATGGAAAGTTTAGAGTCAAATTTTAGGCTCCTGTTTTGACTTAAAATAAACGTATTATGGAATTCAGACACTTAACATTGTTTGATAACTTTACTCATAACTGAAGTGGTTCATATAAATTCCTTGGTAAATGATAAATTGTATGCATGTAATATTCCAAGGTATGTAAATATTTCAGGTGTAGTTTTTCTTTGTAGCATTTCTTGTCCTGTGGTATAGTTGAAGCGTTCTTTTCCCTTTTCTTCTGTCTCTTTTTTTTCTTACATTTATACTTCATCAACTATCAATTAACAAACACTAAAAGTTACCCTTTCCTATAAAATTCGCCTCCTGTGCAGCTGGCGAAATTGGTAAGTACTGTCTACCGTCAACCGAGCGTATTTGAAAACCTTCATTCAATCTGCACAATTTTTTCTTGTATCAGTTCATTTTTTCTGTTTCTGTACTCACATTATTTCATATTTTTATATTTCACCTTCGCTAATTAGATGTTAGTTGTATTTTCCGCACACTAAACGCAATATTTTGCTCTACATTAGGCTTGGCAATATGTAGTTATAGTGTTGCAGTTAGATCGTTGATTAACTGTAAACGGGCTTTCAATTTCTACCGTTACAATTTTTATTTCAGAAGCAATATTAGAGGTCTACTATTAAAAATGTGTATTTTTGATAACGTCGAAAATACCTCAAATATTTTTCTCAAATGGTCAAGTGACGCCATTTTGTTGAAAAAGTTAATGGGCATTAGTGTTTGAAGAAAAATTCAGAAATATGCTTGGAAAAAAATAATTGACAGCAACATATGACAATTTATTCTGTTTTTAATAATGTGTGCTAGTTAGTACGCTTGTGTCATGCTATTGTTACTTCCAGAGCTTTTTTTTCCATCTTGAAATGCCATAAGGGGTTATCTATAAATGAACCAAAGAGTTTGTATTATATTCTTTGTTAACGTCCTATCAAGAAGTTATAGGAGAATTTGCATAGAAATTACGTTCTTCATTTATGGTTGGTCCCTTGGATGTACCCTATGAAACAGTAATATGTTGTTATATAGAAAATCTAATCTGCCGTTGATAGGTTTTGCTTTCGCTAAATATTTGTAACATGCTGACACTATGTTTTCCGTACATAGAATGTAGTAATGAAACTAATTAAGTTTCGTTTTCATGCACCTTGTTCTTCTTGGCATGTATGTGAATATGGTTTCATGTGTAAATTTAATTACGCCTATTATCAAGTGCAGCTCTATCGACCTATTTGTAGTGCATTCCTTATGGATTTTAAGTTGCAATGCAAGTGTGGAGCTACTTTATTCAAAATTAAGCTAGAGTTGATGGAAGTGAGAGCCTCTTAGGAAATTATTCGATCGCCTTTTCTACCAATTACATTTAAGGTTACTTTGATACAGTGATCCTTTCCTTTAATTGTTTTAACTGTTTGAATCACGTTAAAGGTAAATGTTATTTAAAAACAGTGGTATGGTGGATGTTTTTAGTCCAATTTGAGCCTAGTTCCACAAGTCTTGACTTGATATTGCTACTACACTTCCCAATTCTCATTTATTTTAGCCTTAATTAGTTGTATGTAACTAATTAAAGATTACATATTTGTGGCTTTTTTAATTCCTTAGCTATTTTTTTAATAACTTTTAAAAGCTGTGCACTTTTTTAATAATTGCATTATTCGCTCTTTCCAGTTACTGCAGCAGACAGCAGCGACAACGGGGAATCCAAATACGTTCACAAATATGGGACAGATACCAGGAATGCATACAGGTATACAAATTTTGGGCGATTTTTACAAGAGCATTATAAAAAAAATTCTCGAAACCTTTACTCATATTTCAATATTTTGAAATGAAGCATGTGAGGAAAATTAGGAAAATAGTTGTCACAAAACTGGGTTTCTAGTATGAATATTTGAAAATTCACCACTTTTTTTTGTATTGTAGGTGTTAATACGATAAACATGCAGCAGTTAGCAGCAATTGCAGCAGCACAATCCGCTGTTGCCAATAGTAGTGCCCAAGGTGAACTTTCTTAGTAAATCCATAGCGTTTGCTTGTTTCTTTGTAATCATATATGGCCAAGCAAGAAGGTAGATTTAATCAATATGGTTTTAATTTTTTTTAGGAATCCAGGGTCTTGCTGGTCAAAGTTTGGGTGGTCTGACTCATGTATCCAACTCTATGAACAGTGCAACAGGTAACAAGAATGCTACCATTGTCTATATATTGACAAAGTCCTGGCTTTTGTTAGGCATATAGAGAAACATTTTTCCACTATCTATACTAAAACTAAGTATTCAGGTACTCCTTTTGGATATGTAGATTTCAATGCAGCAAACCTTCAGGGGCTTGCTGTATTAGCAAATATGGCTGCTGGGAATTCTGGTGCGGAGTATAGCAATATTCTTCCATCAACAAATTTCACAGGTTTGGACTCATTTTTTCTTCTTTATTGGTTTTGAATCGTTGAGTATTTCTTTTTTTTTTTTACTGAGGCAAAACGAGATCCAATTAATGAACGTTTAGTCAAAAGCAGGTATCACGGAGCTTTGGGTGTATTTAAAGAGTTCTTTGCCAATTAGTCAATGATGATATTTTGCTATGGCTTATATGGAATTATTTAATATTTATACAATAGTGTTAAAAGTTAAAATTAGTTGAACATCAAGTATAAGTTTACTGTTTATAGGACAAAATACTAACTTTTAAATATTTCGTTATAAAACTGAAACGCTGAATCTGTGTCTAAAGAAACAGAAAGAGGTCATTTGGGAAAGTGGGTTATTTTATATTTTTTGGGAACTACCATAAACTACATTTTGTGTAACTTATTTAGGATTAAATCCAATGAGCATGCAGAACTTGGCGGCTCTGGCAGCAGCGTCCAGCAGCAATAGTTCGAGTTTATCGAGCATGTCTGCATCTGGTAGGCATAGCTTTTTAGCCCTTACGAGAGCACTTGCTGCTTTGAATTGGCAAAATGCAATATTTATGGAGTTTTGCAATTTCAGGCAGCCTTCCCGTCACGTCATCTGCTGGGAGCCATTTGAGTGGATTGAGCGGGGTCAGTCCAGTCAATTCCATGGCCCTTGGTATGACTACAAGCAGCTTGTCGAATATGGCTGCAGGAGTTGCTGGAGTCAACGGATTAGGGTCCACGAATATGGCTGCCAACAATGGACCGAGTATAGAGGCTCTGACCCAAGCTTACTCTGGCATTCAGCAGTATGCAGGTAACCTCGGTAATATTCGTGATTCTCATTATGTCGCTTTTCGTTCTGTTCACAAATTGTCCTTCAGAATTGATTGAAAGCGTTTCGTTGTCTTTTTTAGCAGCTTTTCCAAATGCATTTGCACAGACCAATCTTCAACAAGCATCTTCCCCAGCTGGAAAGCAGATAGAAGGTAATTTACACATCTTTCTTGATTTTCATTTGCTCCGCTCTCACCCTCCTTCTGAATTTCCCCTTTTTTATTATTATTTATTGATGATATTTACCCCTTTTAAACGTCCTCTACTCGCTAACTGATTGCTATTGAATTTTCTTGCATGCTAGTATTCACCTGTATGGCTAATAGTAAACATGCTCACTTTAACATTATAGTTTTACAACAAACATTAGGTCCTGATGGAGCGAATTTGTTTATATATCATTTACCTCAAGAGTTTGGAGACAATGATCTTGCCCAAACGTTTATGCCATTTGGAAATGTCATCTCCGCCAAAGTCTTTATTGATAAACAAACAAATTTGAGTAAATGTTTTGGTAAGCATACATTTTCATATTTACTTTGGAAATATTAACCTTTTGGGTTAGTTCATGTTTATCTTTGCATGGATTTTCTCTTTCTTTACATTGGGTCATATGAATAAAATTTATTATTGTTAGTAGTTGTAATCGTGCCATTGGAACAAAATGCTTTAAAAGTGCTGCACAAGGTTTTGGTCAAATGCAGGGAATGAAGTGGTTGGCATTGTCATTTGGGATCTTGTTATATAACACTGGCAGTCTTTTGAAGCATTTGCTCCAAGGGCCTGATGTGTTATATTTGTATATTACCATATCTAATATGCATGGCGTTTTTTTTTCTGCTAGGCTTTGTTAGTTATGACAACCCAATGTCTGCCCAAGCAGCTATCCAATCTATGAATGGATTTCAGATTGGAATGAAGAGGCTCAAAGTACAGCTGAAGCGCTCCAAAGATAAGCCTTATTGAAGTAAGTATGTCTCTATCAACTCCAATAAAAACTGCCAGTGTGAAAACAAACCACCTTGCCCTATTACACTCAGGTGTGAGTGTCAGTATATTTTCGTGAAAAATATCAACGAGAAGCTACGTGTGGGAGGTAAGTGGCTCCAGCTTGAATGCTACAATGAACCACTCCTACTTCTTCTTATATTATTATTTATAATCGTATCTTTATTACCAGGGATATTATCGTTGTATATCTAGTTTTATACTGGTGAAAATGAATTTTATGTAAATGCTCGCCAATCTCTAACTATGGTAGCTGAATTTTAGTTGAAAAAAGGGTTATTTTCGGATGTCCTTTAATTGTGTCGTTGCATTATGCGCTGTTGAGTGCTATGATTATGCCTGAGCTCTAGCTTAGACTTGCCTTTATTCCAGATGAAGTCCAGAATTTGAATGCTCTTTAATTGACCACTGATATCACTGAAAAAGTGGAAATCTTGATAGCATAACAGTGTGATTGTTACTATGTTGTGCGAACGAGCTGGCTCTATTCATAGAAAAGCTTGGCTCAGGACAAATATTTGTTTTCACATTTTTTTTTTTTTTTGCAAGACTATTCTCAGTTTTATTCATATCACTCATTTGCCTCATCGTTTGCCTTTTGAAAGTTAGTTGATTTATGTTCCATCAAAAATGTTATAAAATTTGTGATTTCGTTTTCTTCTGTTAGAAAGTAGGGGTTTTTTAAGCATGGTTATTGTTATCATGCGTATGGATATGTTAGACATTATACATTCAGGCAATTATGAAAACACTTGATTGTAATGCGACATGTCCTTAACGGGCCTTTTAGGCTTCAACAGGGTAATTTTGGCAATTATTTATAAGGTGCCTGCTCTTAATTAGGGTCCAAAGACGAATTATGTGAAATGTCAAAATAATCGCTCATTGACGTACACCAGCCGATAAAAAAAAACATCGTTGTCAATAAGTATTTTTATACAATTCTTATTTTTTCCTGATCTCTACATGGGAAGTTTTTGTGTCGAGGGCGTTGCCACGGAGCTTACCATAGTTAAGCTTGGAGAGCAGATTGTTTTACATTATTTTTTCACGATCATTTATTAGGGCTGTTAATTGCGAACCTTCCACACATTTTTCACTAACAAGCATCGTCTTCCCTGATTCTGCATTTTAAAATTTCTAAGCATCCAGTAGCATGGCTAAAAAAGATGCGACCAAAGAATATTTTCTCGTAATTTGTTCAATATGAAATTGCGTTAACCGGTAACCAGAAAAGAAAGCTAATAACCGCGTCATTAACAGTCCTAGCTAGTCCGAAGTGAACTAGTCCATTGAATTTTTGGATATTGTTAACAGCTATTAATTCCATTTATAATATTCTCATCAATTGTCACAGTTACGTTGTTGACAATCATGTTCTTTTGCAGTTCAGGTCTCAAAATAAGTGCCTTCGTGACTACCTACTTGGTCCTTGATGTAAACAGAACTTAATAGTTGTGAACCATTTGACGCGATCGATTGTCATTTTTTAAAAACTTTAGGCTCGGTATTTTTGCGCGAGTTTTGTCAATTTATAAGTTTTATGTTTAGTTTAATTTGTTTCTCTCACTTATTTCGAGTCCTGAGTCTGTATTGCAAATAATTGCTTACTTAGTCACAAGCTGGAAATGTCGCGTTTCCAGATAAAACCGTCTCTGCTGGATATACTGAAGACCCATTTAAGGCCTTAGAAAAACAAGGGACCAAAGTTGTTTTTTTCCGTTTATGTTGTGCTTTTATTGCATTTATGAAGTGTTTTTTGCGCAAATTGTGTTTGTTAAGTTCTTCTGTTAAAAGCCCTGCGCTCGCCCTTCTGTATTGGCATCGGTTTACTGCGCTAATGCCATATTTTTTGTGAAACATTTTGCTAAAGAATTTAAATTTATATTTCGCTAATAGGTTATAGGTCACTTTCAACATCTGGTACTATTTTTTTTTTTTTGAATTTCGATCACTTCATATTTTCCGATTATGGGTGAAGATATTATCAAATCTTAGCCAATTATTCCACTGTTTACTTGGGTTTAACTTTATCAGAGATCGCAAAATTTATCTATTGTATACGATAATCCATTATTCATTTAAATGGTGACATTTTTTTTATATGTAATTTTTTTTTTTGCATCTGTTTACAAATAGGTGGGACAGTATTACAATATTTTGTGGATTTATGCTAGAGATATAAATTTCATAGGATATTTTTAATTGGTGGCCTTTAATCTGGATTTCGTTACTGTTTTATAGTTTTCAAAATTTCAGTTAGTATTTGGACGTGTAATTTTTTTTTGATAATTTTCAGTGGTGGTTGAGTGCCAGAGACAGCAGTTTTTGTCTTCTTTCATTACGGTGGTCCTTTTATTCTGGTAGAAGTAATGCCTATGACCCCGATTGTGACGAAAGATAAGTTTTTCGATACAAGGTTTGGTATACTTAAAGTAATCTTGCCAATTTATTCAACTATTTTCTATTTGATAACTATGGCTTCGAGGTATTTTAAATGAAACCTGCGTTTTGCGGTTTGTTGCCATTGTAAATTTTTCGTCTGTGTATCATGTTTGCGACAATGTTGTGATATATTCTTTGTATTTTCGTGTTGATTTTATGCTTAATATCATTGCGCTGAACAAAAAATGTGCCATTCATTCATTGCTCATGTATAATAGACTTTGAATTTGAAGTAGTACAAACTGCACACGTGTAGGTACTGAACAGAAATGCAGAATTTCAGCATATAATATCAGACATTAACTTGAAACAAGCCCTTTCAATTTCAAGATTATTAACTTTAAATGTGACCAAATGTATGACTATATAGATAACTGCTATAGGTTTGTACGCCTGAGGGAGATTTGTTGAAAATATTGCAGTTATAATGTCAGTATTTTAATGTTTTTCAATTTATCAATTATTTTAAGGGCTTGTAAATCACTTTTTTTTATAAAGTTTTCCATGTCATACCTCTGATTATCTAAGCTGAAATTGATCATTGTTCAGTGTGTAATGTTGATGGAAATATGTCGATGGATATACTCATCTGTTTTAGTCTCAGAGTAGTAGTTAATCATAAAAGGTTGTGCTTATTTAGTGTTGTTTCTGAATAATGTATTCGCCATTCTGAGAGAAATGTCATGCTAGTCATTTTTTAAAATGATGTTGTATTGTCGGAATTGCTAAATGAGGCGTTTCATTGTGTGTGATTGTGTGTTCAAGGCCTAGGTCTCCCATTTTTATACGAGTTTTGTAAAGCTGTTTCCGGATTGATAATCCCAATATGTGTATGCCTCTGTTAATCAAACTTCATGGAAATAGTAGATTTTTTTTAAAATTTTGTTAAATTTCTCGTTGCATGTTTGCAGTGGCAAGCACTGTATTGACGTGCCTTATTTAAACTATCAATGACAGCGTCGTACACATTTTAATAGCTGAAATTCTTGTAAGAAAAACTTCTGGAGATCCTTCAAAATTTAGATTTTCTTAAATAACATTAAAATCTATTTAATAATTAGCACGTGCAAATATTAATTTGAGAGCTGTTCTAATTCCCTAATCAGGACTAGATAATTTTTTGGATGACTTCACCAAAAATTGCATTATTAATAGTTGTCTATAAAATTTGGCAATTTAACGCACAATGGTGATGAAACTCGCAGGTATTTATTAATTTAGGGACTAAATGGGAAATTTTATCCCTTGCCAAAAGTATTATGTAAACATTTATTACGAGCTCCCATGACTTTAAATATAATCGTTTGTTATTATCACGAATTGTTTTGAGGGACCCGATAATATTTAATCCATTAGTCACTCGGAAAGATGTATCAAAAATTTATATATTTTTGATTAACATACTAAGTCAAATCAGTATTTAACCAACAGCTGGCATCAACTTGTTCCAGCATCTCTTAATTAATGTATATCTTTCTACATTTATCAATGCAATCTAATTTTGTAGCGCATTTTGATGCACCAAAGATTTAGAAATAATGTTCAATGCAGGCATTTTTTTTTTAAATGTAAATGCTCTGTTATAATTGGATATGGGTACAAATATCTTTAAAAAAAGTTTTGATAATTTTCTCCACTTATATACCTAGTCTTTAGCTAAACTGGATTTCGTTAAAATTGGTTAAGATTTGCTGAAATAATTCTGTTGCAAAACAAAGTATGTACATTTGTTTAAAAAAGAAGAAAAAAATGAAAAACGGAATCATAGTAAATTATTTTCTTGTTATTTTTAATAATCATTAGTCGAATGTAAAAACTTGTTGTAATTTTAGAATATACTTGTAGAGTATTATTTTGCTATAAATAAAATTATTTTAAATTAATGCATGTAGCTAATTAATGTCACGCAGCCTGCCATCCTACCAGCGTGGCCGTTGTAAACAACTTTTGAAGATGATTGACAACGGTGTTGTCACTAGGGTCATCGCCATTGTGGAATTCATCCTGAAGCCCGTCACTCCTATGTATGACCTATAAGTTCTTACGTGTTAAACAGTGTTCATTTCTGTGAGGTTTCGTTTTCATGTCTACTTGTACCTGTATAAGTTTGGGTTAACAGTTTCCACTAATGTCGTGCAAATGGTGTTTCATTCCATTTACAAATTCTGTGCTGTTGTCGTTTATGTATCAAATTTGTTTTGAATTTGCAATTTTCAGCCTGTTCTGACAGGTGCCACATGGTCAAATGTACATCACAACTTAGTAGTTTTGATATTAGAAATTGAACAGTGTTTGATCATCGTGGATTTTCAGATAACTCAAACACTAGTTTTTTATCCTTTGAATAAGTTGTGATTCATTTCCACCATCTGGCTTCTTCGACAAATGCTTTTGTGTAACTCATTCCATCGCTGTCCATACAAGAAAGCATTTTCTGTGCTCCATCACGTGAATAGCATTTAGTCCCTTAATGTCATTGGCAACATCTTCCATTACCCAAAAGACATTTAAGAGATACTTGCAAGTTGTGTTAAGTAGGTGAAGAAAATGCCTTTTTGTATGGCCCATTGCCTCCCCCCGCACCTGTTTTTATGTCCCTTAATGAAATATCCACCTGGCATAGCTCACTAATAAGGCATTTCTTGAGCAACAATGCCATGTTGATATTTAATGGCTTCGTGAACGTCAATGAGCTGTTTATTTTGAAGCGCGGGTTGAATGGGTATAGAGATAAGGGATTCAATGGGCTATTTGTCGAGTGTCTGCCTTCTGGTACTTGTATACTAATTCGTTTTTCATGTACACATCCGTTTTCTGTCATCCAGTGTCCTAATTGTGTCTCGTGTCATTGTCCGTTAATGTGCTCGTTTTAATTGTGCTTACAGAGTTGAGCACGCCATTTTTTTCTTTCCATACATAAAGCCTGTAGAGTTTCTAAAGGCTCTTAGCTCTACAGATATTGCTCTACTTGGATAAAAAAAAAAAACACAAGCTGGCTGCATCAATTTATCCTAACTTTATTTTCTCTCTTCTAGTCATTTTTCCTAGAACTTATGTTTTTTTTTCCACTTCCTTAATATGAAGCACCACTTTACATTATGATGGTTCTTGTTTTGTTTGCAATGTTGACCACCTCCTCGAGGTTTTCCTTTCTTATCCAATATCGACTTTGGTGTATCTTTCAAGTTTTTATTGCAAGTATTATTTGTTGCTTATTTGTGCGTTTCAACCGTGTTTGTGGCTGCACAATTTTGTCGTTACTTGAAGAGCAAATGATCCTTGACATCCAATGGCTGCATGGTCATTGTTTGTTTATTTTTTTTTTTTTAAATAACACAATTTATAACGGTTTTTGCTTGCTTATTTAAATCCCGCCCAATTTCCACATCTGTAATTGCATGACTCACTTGGTTAATATTGTTGTAACACCTGCTTAACTAAACGCCGCGCATTAACATATATAATGGGCCTTATGCAGTGTTACGTTATGGATGGCATCACGTGGCTTTGGTTTCATTGTAATAATGGAGAAATGATGTCGTTTATAACGACGTCAGCACAAGGTCCGTTATCCTTTTACGGGTATTGAGACTTATTGTCCAGCATCTCCATGTCAGCTATTTTGGAGATGTGATTAGCATATTTCATTTCAAATTTCTTATTGTATGGTAAATTCAGCTTTTTTGTTTTGAATATTTGTGCTCGAAATTTTATCATAATTTTGGCTGCTTTATTAATCAAATCATTCAGGCTAATTAATAAAACAAAAAGGATGTCGTTTGTGGAAAGTTTGTTTCTCTGATCTTGTGATTTGGGTTGGTAACAAGATTGGCTCTGTTTTTTATATTATTTTATTATTTGTACCCGTCCTCTGTGCCATTGCAAGAATTATTTTGGTTGTTTGCAGGTATTGCTTTTTCTGGTTTGCCTTGACTAGTAGCAAATTTTCCAGCCCAAAAACCCTAGCATTTGTTTTGATTGCTGGCTGGATTTTTGTGGCTAACTGATTTGCTTTATGTCTTAATTTTCATTTCATGCATTGCCAAAAAAAAACCAGCTTTGGATGCTTTCGTATTTTGTTAGCCTGTTTCAGATCCGCATGAAATTTCTTCCATCATGGTTTCCTTCACAATTAATTCGCTTCTCGTTGTAGGATATAATCATACTGCAAATACCATACTAATGATTACATTTGCTTTTTTATTTCGTTTTATAAGGTGATAGTTATTTTGCAGGCTGTTTTATTTGCATTTAATTACTGAATATCTGCTTAATCCCTGGCCGATTCCACAAAAAAAAAGTTTCTTTTGTTTTTAACTACAGACCCCTTTGTTTTATCTTCTCTTTCCTAGATACCACTTGGCGTGGCCGTTTGTTTAACCCGTTACCGTGGCGTCCATGTAAAACACAAAACTGTCTCTTGACCTATTGACCTCCATGTCACGTGACGTCGTGTCGTAAGTGTGAGCTGATTTTTTTTCTGATTTTTTTCCACTTATAACAAAAATTCATTTTTTTTTATACATGGTCATATGGCTGCGGTATTTGGTTTGTTCACTGGTTGATTGGTTTTCCTTGCCTATTTTTTTTTTCCCTACCTTTTTTCCTTTTATCTTAATTTCTCATTTGTCACACTGCTCTTTTCATGTTGCTACTCCTATCAATTGTGATCCAATGTTTACTATAATTTGACAAGCTTTGTTTTCGGCTATTTGCAAATCGGTAGTTTTTCGTTGAAGGCTTTTTGCGAATTCTGTATAAAATCCAAATGTGTGGAGGTTATTTCATTTTTTAGTTCTGTTGCTCCTTGAAGTTATTATTTTACTGTTGTTCTATGACAAGTGCTTGTATCGTGAACTGTTTGCTATAAAACTGAATGGCGAAGTTTACTTTGAGCAAATTTCCCTATTCAGATTTGAAAACGTTCAAATTAATAGTCAATATCTTGTTAGTTTTTATCAGTATTCGACAGCCGTATTTTCTATACCAAATGAAGGAGTTTTTACTAGTGTTTCTTCCTTATTATTTTTATTTTAAAGGGTGTCAGAATATGATAAAGCCTTCAAGAAAACTCCCGTTTTCATTCAAAGATTTTTTTTTTCGAAATTCGCTAACCAGTGTGCTTTTTAATGTTTTGTCATTTGTGTTGAAATTGTGTGATTGGATTGTGACATTTTGAAGCCGCCTATTATTAACGTCCTGAAGATGAGAAAAAAACGCTCGAATTTTTGATTTGTTGAAGAAAACAAACAAATGAACGTGTACGTGACCTGTGTGCCGCAGTAATTGTGGGTAAATTAACTCCCTAATACACTGTACCGAGTTCAATTAATTATTTTCCTTTTTTATTTTGTTGCTTTAATTCGTGTGGTAGTAGATTGTCATTTTTTTTCGTAATGCCTTTAGCTGGCATGCCAAAAAGTCATGATGATGTGTTCAATGTATGACCATTGACCAAAATATATATATATATATATATACATATATATATATTATATTATTATTATATATATATAAGTTTTCTATTTAATTTCAAAACAGTGCCTGAAATGCATGATGTCGAATTTATTATGTACTATTTACCTGTTGCGACTGTATTCTTCGTTCGACATCACAATGTTTTCTTTCGTGTTGATTAACCACTTTTCGACTCCGTGTTGTTAGTGTTGTAAGTATACATCGAATCAACCTTGATACGATAACGATTTGTTGCCACACGTCAATTATATTTCACGAGTTATTATGTTTTGTACTTCGTGTAGAAAATTGGCCATTGCAAACTAAAAATACAGAATTTCGTAATCTGTGTCTAAAAAAAACGGGATAGTATGTATAGAGAGATATTTTCTCAACATATAGCTTCAGCATGTTCCTATCCTAAAATTATTTCATATTATTTCATCTGTCTTCTATTCTTAATCTTGTTTTCAACTTTGTGTTTGTGATGGACCTTCTTGTATGTTCTGTTTCAAACTCTCAAAAAACGTCTGATGTTATATAAGTACTCTCGTCCTCATTTGCCATAACAATAAGGCTTCATTCCATCTACGTTGTGTTCAAAATTGTAGATCTTATTAGTTTGCAATGGTCGTGTTCAGGTGTTATTGTATTTAGAAGCAAAAAATCGCCCTTTGTGATTAGTCTTGAAGGTGTCCTGTTATGTAGGAGACGCACATGTGGTCAAAATAGTGTGTGCCCAAATAGAAAATTTTGAACTATCCTACCCACTTATTATTATTGAGAATTTTTCTTCCCATCTGATTAATTTGCCAGTTTTATTACATTATTTTAGAGTGCGGTTTTTCATCATCTTAGCCTCTGAAAAATGAATTCTTGTTAGGGCAGCTGGTTTTAGGCATCAAACAATGGTTAGGCCAACCATTATGTGACGTTGTAAATTTCAGATGAAATTTGCTCTACTAGCTCGTATTTGTCCCATCTATCCCCATTATTAATCACTCCTGTAGTCAGTTACACATAGTTAATTTAAAACGGTAATTAAACGTTTTTTTTAAACTTATGGTTTTTGAAAAAACTACACCAGTCTTATTTAGGAAAGGGCTAGCTATGAATACTAGTTCCTATTGAAGCAGGCTATGTATGCATTCTGTCATTTTTCAAAAACTTTTACTGCAGGGTGTTGTGAACATCCTTTATAGTCGCATTTGTGAAAACTAAAAATTAATTTTATAATGAATTACCATAAATCGATTTGAAACGTATAGTACTCATCTGGAAATGTTCGAAAATTTTGAAAATCTGGTTGTTTAAGAATATTTTTAACAACAAGATGTTTATAAATTTAAAATATTCTAATACTTTCAAATCGAGTTTAACCATTTGGAAAATTGATATTACTGACCCTGTGTTTTTGTTTTTTTGGGGAATTTGTTTCAAAATTCTCTATTTTGTATGTCGTCTAACAAAATGGCCAGTTGCTCATTTTCCGTATTGTTGAATTTATTATACAAAAAAGTAGAATTTGTGCCATTGCTTGCTGCTCTTTTTTCTGTTAGCCCTTTTCTCAGTCTTTTTTTGTATCAATCCGATACATTTATTGGTGTTTGTTTTATTCAGGAATGTTATATCGTATTATCCTTTTATTTTCTCTAGTTAGTACATTTAGTTTTCTTCAGTATTTTTTTTGTTTGTCAGTTTTTGTTTTTTTGCAAAAATGGTAGCTATGATTAGGAAGGCGAGACTAGCATTAATTAGCAGATAGTTGGTAATTATTCAAAGAAAGGTAATATAGGTTAGAGAGGTGTTTGCATTCCCAAATGATAGTTACATTCATTAGTTTTGCAACAAGGAAAATCCATCAATACCTTTATATAATAAGTTTAATTTACATGCAATGCTTCTACGGTTGCCATAGATTAGTACTTAAAGCAGGTGTAAATCCTAATGTCATTAAAAATTCTCACTTTTCATCTTGTAAAGATGTTGGTGGATTTTTCGTGTACATACAGTGTATTGGTGATACCGATTATGTTTTAACAGGCAATGCGATTTAATTTTTTCTGGCACGATATATTATTTTAATTATAAAATACCTTTGGGAGAGTCTTCATTAGGCCGCAAAGCCCTTGGTTAAGAAAGGAAAAAAATACAGTATTAGTTTGTTTATTATACTTTGTTCTTTTGTGGGACGTGGCTCAACTGTGTAGGTGTCCTTTTTTATGTGTTGATCGCTTATTATACACGATCATAACATTCTAGTCCCATCATGAAAACCTTATTGACTAAATCAGTTTATCCATCATGATAAGTTTGGTAATGCGAGGGAGTAGGTGGGATGGGGAAATCCCCCGTTGGAAGCTCCGAGCCAAATTAATTTCGTTTACTATTTCATTGGGTATTTTTTCCTCTCTTTCATCAAACGTGTATGCACTCATGTCTCAATAATTTCGCACTTTGTCCGTTTATTTTTTTTTGCATCAGTAACTATTGCAATATGTTGTTTACCTGTGCTTTTTCGGTGCTTATTGAGTAACGCTTAATGCACTTTATTTAATCCTATAATGGGTGTTCGTGAAGTATGGAATCCGTTGGGAAAATAAATAATTCCATCTTTGCACCAAGATGTTCAGCGGGTAACTAATGGTAAACTGTATGAACACCTGTTCATGGGATTGATCCTTTTGAATCATTTACCTGAGCTATTCTCGGCTCATTATGTCCACTTCTTGTAAATGGTGCTTCAAGGAATTTTTATCAACGTCAGGGATTTAAATTTGTGTGGCAAAATCCTCAAAAGTGAAATTACGCTATGGAATTACACATTTAGTAGAGCAAATGTGAAATTGTATCAATTCTGCTATATTTTCATTTCTACAAAAAAATGACGAATACTTTCCCCTAAAAGAGTTTTAGTTGAGGAGGTACAATGAGCTTTAAAAATTTGACAAAATTGTTTTCTCTTTGTTCCCTGGTCAAAATTTTCTGTTTCAGTGTTTTAGAAAAACATCTGTGATATCAATGTTACTAATTTTAAAAGTTGTTGGTCGTAGCTTGCTTGTGTCAGTCATTTTTGTGTTGTTTAGTGGAACTTACAATGCTAGGTGTTCCACAATTTGGGAATTTTTTTATACAGCAAGGAATTTCATTCTGGCTTTAATGAATCTTGCATATATCTACCTCCCATAATTAACATTACACACTTTCGTAGGTATACAATTATATAAATCATGTACTTAATTTGCATAACCCTTTTCCGAACCTAGAATGCAATGTTTTAAGTCAATTCAGGGACGATTCGCAGGATTCTTTAAAAGTGCATTAAGCAGAAAATAAGCCCTAAATAGCTAAGAAAATCGAGTATGAATTGGTTCGATTAGCGAACGAACCCTGCTAAGTATAAAAATTTTTGACTTTTTGTCTGACGTGCAATCAACACCATCCACAATTGCCTGCTTCGAACTTGTGTTTTTCGTGTGTGTTTTCTTTTCCTTTTTTGTTCAGATTTCAAAACTGGGGATGTTAAAAAAAGACTCGCAGCTTCAAGTCAGTTTTAATAGCGATGGTGTCTTTGTGAATTGGTTGGTTTTTTTTCCGTTATTCTGTCACGAACCCCCTTAAATTTAAGCCTACGCATTGTACTTCTTGTACCCGTCTGTCTTCATTGAAACGCTCTTTTGTAATCTGTTAAAAAGACGTATGTTTATGTATAAGACAGTTGGTACGATCATTATTTGTAACGTTTAGTATATGGTACTTAACAAGGTTTACCTGCCAATAAATTATGCCTGATTCACAAAAACCTTGTTTATATATATATTCACTTCTAATCACTCAGATTTTGCTTTGGTTTTAGATGGCCGCTTTTCTCTCAGTATAGATATCATTTGGATTCGATGTCTTCAACGTCTGAGAACTCAGGTGATGTTAATATTTATCTTTATCATGACATAACATCTAGTATTATGAATTTAGGGAAATTTAAGTAGCTATATGATAAACATATTTGAGGATTATTTAATTATATTAGGTTTGAATGTTGTCACATCCTTGTAAATACAATTATGCTTGAAATACTTTCTTAGAAATAAAGATCGCTACATTTTACATATTAGTAACATGTTTTCTAATTCCAAGCTTAATTGTTTTCAAGAATAGTAATTGATTATGATAATGAATGAAAGTTTGGTATGAAACGTGTTTAAGTATTTTGATTTTTAAGATGTATACCCTCCAGTACAGTCAGAAAGCAAATGCATATGATATGGGAAGACGCCATGCTAATAATCATTATTAAAATATTTGCATTATACAAAAAATAAGTGTTAAGCAGTGGATTTTGGTTATTTTAAATTTACTAAACTGCAGGAGCTGATTGACATAAAATGTCGAATCATTACTGAACGTTATTTTTTAACATATTTAAAAATATTCATAATCCCGCTGACAATGGCAGGTCAATGATCTGCGACTTGTTAAGTTCCCCACGTAGTTGTCAATGAATGACTTTATGATCGAAATAGAGGAGGGATTTGATTCGGGTAAATTGCATCTTTGCAATCATTAATTTCCAATTTGTGAATTTAAATAATAAGCTTCGTTTGAAAACCTGAGGAGGAATTAGGCTGGTATTAATAACAAATAACTAGGCTACCGTGTGTGTGTGGGGGGGAAATTGAAAAACGCTTCTGACATTCTATATCTGGAAACCCAGCTGCTGATCAATTTTAAAAATGGCTGTTGTACCCAAGCGAAAAAGACCGATTGAATGGACAGCGAATGAAACTGAGGTTCTTATTTATGTGTGGGGTGAAAATATCAGCGATTTGAGACGGGCCAAACGCAATAGGCACGTCTATGAGAAAATTAGGAACGAACTGGAAGCCGAACACAAGATATATCGCACAGCTGCAGAAGTGAAAACAAAGATTGACAATCTCAGTAAATTCTACAGGTAAGTTACCATTTTATTAATTGTTCTTTCGTTGGAAACTGCTCACAAATCATCTCGATCGAGAGGGAATTTCTTGGGCATTTAAGGGGATGATGAATTGGAAATTGTCAGTTTGTATAAATGTCAGTTAATTTATTTTTATATAACATGACCCGGCCGGGTAATACATTTGGATCATGAGCATGTTGGTCGCAGTCCATGACATTATAGGTATTAAATTAAAATTAGGGACTTCAAATTATTGTTCAATTCCTGTACATAATTTTTCCTTAATTGTCAATTCATCAAAATTTACCTAATGATCAATATAAAAAATTACGTTATTATACCCATTCAAACTTGCATACTATGAAGCATCTGAATCTATGGTCAATTTTTTGAAAGATATAATGTGAAATTGTGAACGGGATATTGCCAAAGTTATATGACTTAATTGAAAGCCTGATAATTAAGATATTTTAACCGTGTAGTAAAATTCTAAAAGATCCTCTCAAGGTTCTCACATTTATCTTTCAAGAAATGGCATAAGCTTTAGGAGGACCCCATAAACATCTGAAATTTTAACTTCAATCTGTTTTGGATTAAAATTTTGAAATGCACAGTTAATTGCCAGACATTTGAAGTTAGTAATTGTGTGTTAATTAGCTTTTCCTTATGGGGTTAATTAACGAGTCAGCCATAAGTGTTCCTTTAACATTTTTTAGTTAACAGTTCAATGAGTATTGTTTGCAGAATGCAATAGAAAATTATGTATATGATGCTATAAGGTGAAGCCCAAAATTTGTTATCAACATGGAATATTTCCAAAAATGTTACTTTCAAGTTCAAGATGTAAACATTGCTAAAAGTAGCATATGCTGCTAGGGGGAGATGAATTCGAATAAGTTTAATTCCAGTATGTATGTATTTAATTAATATTCTTTTATAGGAAGGAGAAGAAGCTTAAGCAATCTCCCAATTGCAGCCAGTCAGAATGGAAATTTTTTTCTCCCATCAATGCATTTTTGGGTAACTGTTCTAGTCAGGAGGATGATGAGAGGCTTTCGGGTATTACTCAGGTATGATGCTGTAATTCTTGATAAAATTTCATTGAGGATTACACGTACATACGTGAACGAAATAGATTATAATTGTCCGTTTTGAATACTAGGACGTCGCTGTTGTTCTGAATTCTGCTAACAACTGTGGCGAAACTATTTATGATATCACGCCCACGACATCAACGTGTGGAGAGAGCACATCAGCCAGTGAAAATAGTACGCTAACCACGTCACATCCCCAAAGAAATTGTGCAAAAATAACACCGATGACGAATCGAACTCAAATACCTGGGAAAAAACGGCGAAAACGTTTTGCTGAAGAAGTTCTGTCCACTATTCAGTCGATTTTGCAACGCCAGATGCAAGTGGAGGACGATCTTCGAAAAAGCGATGATGCTGCACTAAAACTTTTGCAGCGGCAGACAGAACTTCAAGAGCAGAGTGTAGAAATAAGTAAGCAGATGGTAGAGTTACTTTCTAAGTTTATTCAAAAATAATTTATTCAATACATTCATTTTTTATTCATCATGCTAAGTAACCAATGTGATCAACAAATAGTCTGCATTCTATAAAATGATCTAGATGCACCCATTTTCCATTGATTTTATAGCCAAGGTAATTTTGGAAAGTTGTTGCACTGTATCATTGATGCGATTTCAATAGCTGATGTCTTATATAATTTTGCTTCAAGATTTGCAAATATTTGGCATTATAGATTATTAATTATATCTTCATATCTAAGACTTGTCACAAAAGATTATTTGAATTACAGTCATGTAAAACCAGAAACATTCGTTTTATGTTAAAACAAAAAGTAGGAATTACGTATTTTATGATATTTACACTTTTTTTAATGTATTTTTTTTTTTTTAACGAATTGCATAAGTATATTATAAGCAAACAAATGTCGTGATGTACATTAAAGTTTGCTGTTTTTGTAAATTGGTTTGTAATTGGATTTCTCTATTCAATGACACGATAACAATAGAATCACTTAAGGTTTTTCAGATTTTTTCTAAACATAGATATACCCTTAGGATGAGTGTTCTGTTGTTTTCATCGTTACCTAAAAAAAATTTCCACATACCCAGTGTCATTTTTGGTACAATCGAAGCCCACCAACCGCATGCTTTTGGGACATACTGTAAATGAAGGTCTTGAGGCGCTTCATCTTACGGCCCGTTATGAGCAGACCAATTGGATTTTTAAAGAGGGCGCGCCAGTAGACAAACTGAATCGAATGTTTGTGGTTGACCTTGGTTGCTATCCGCTTTTTGCGTTTATTTTAATGCTTTTTATTGTTAATTAATGCGGTTTTCGCGATTTTTCCGATTTTTATTCACATAAGGAATCCATAAAGGTAAATTGTTCATAAAATTGAAAAGTATGGCATTTCATTCTGTTCAAATAGTCCTTCACATAATTGCAAAGATTTCACGTTTGCATAATAAATGTTATTTGTCATTTGAAATGCGATAACTTTTGGTAATTTAAAATGTATAAATGTATTTATCGTTCCATCCCATACCTCTATTTTTTAAGCCAAATTAAAGTAACTTTGCAGTTTTTGCTAACACTGATCTGTCAACGCCTTGGGAGGGTTGTCATGGCGACCGCGTAAACATTATGAAATTTGAAATTCTTCCTGCATCATATTTCTCAACACCTTGCATTTTAGTATGTTAATGACATATTGATGATCATTGACAGTATATTTTAAACAAGGAAAATGGGACGAAAGGTCACGCTTGCTGCAACTTGTTTGAATCAGTGGGCATTGGATTTCACTGGAAATTACACAAGGATTCTTGAAAGTATGTCAACAATTAATCGAGATATTTTGAAGGCTGTTTTATCTTTGTCCGTTGCTGTCAATTTTGCATTTTGTTTACATATTAGGCATTAAAGAAGCAAAGGCATTAGGGGCAAAGTATCGCACTGGACCAGAATTAGAAATTTGGTATAAACTAGTGTTTTTTCTTGGATAATCATTATGACTGCTTATAGACTAATTGAATTGTTCGTTTTAGTGGTTATGACTGTGAAGACCATTTCTATGAAAGCGATACATTATTACACTGTTGGGAAGTGCTTGCAGAACTGTTGAAAAATCCAATCTGTCAAGACATTTTAATTGATGTTGGAATGTGAGTTAACTAAAACATGATCTGGGTTTTGTTTAACTTGTAGGTTAAATTCAATTCACATTTTTTTTTTCTCCACGCAGGGTTGTCATGCACAAAAACATAACATATAATGTCCGTGTGGCATTTCTGAATAAGTGAGTTCTTTAATAAATAGTTGACGGCATTATTTAGCTTACCCGATACCTGCTCATAATTTAAGTTCGTTGTCTTTGATTTAGGAAAATCCTTTTAATTAGACCAAAAATGGTCCTCTGTGATGGTGGCAATTATAGAGAATCTCGATGGTTTACACCATGGCAGAAACCTCGTGAGCTTGAAGATCATTTTTTGCCTCGAATGATTTCCAACATAACATCGCAGGCAAATATTTTATGCTATAATTATTTCTTTTATGCTCAAAATAAGTGGTTTTTTTATATAAAAACTGAGCTATTGTAAAATGTACCAAACTGACAGTATTTAATTTTAGAAAATTGTTCCATTTGGTGATGCTGTTCTTGCAACTTACGATACATGCATTGGCTATGAAATTTGTGAAGAGTTGTGGAATCCAGATAGGTAGCCAAATGATATTTTAAAGTTTATTATTTACGAGAAACCGAATCCTGCAAAATATTCCAATTTGTGCAATGTTTTAGCAACCATGTCAATATGGGTTTTGATGGTGTCGAAATTTTTGTCAATGGAAGTGGAAGCCATGTTGAATTGCGAAAATCTTACATTACAGATGATTTAATCAAATCTGCTACATATAAAGTTTGTAATATTATATTTAGTTTGCTTGCGTTTATTGTGAGTTATTAACAATTGAATGTTTGCTTTATGAAATGAATTTTAGTCAGGGGGAGTTTACATGTTTTCAAATCTACGTGGATGCGATGGCGAGAGAACATACTTCAACGGATGTTCATCAATTGCCCTTAATGGAGATATTGTAGCTAAGGGAATCTCATTTAGTCTCAAGGAAGTGGTAAGAAAATATATTTCTTGAAATCGTATTTAAATTTGAATATAAAGCTCTCATGGTAAGACTATTTTTCAGGAAGTAGTAACTGCTACAATTGATCTAGAGGATATTAGAATGTATAAGAATAATATAAGGAGTAGGAACTTTAGGGTATGTGCATTCTTATATTTTAGGAGGCTTAAATAGTTTTCATTTTATGAATTTGTATTGCAATTTCGTCTTATTCAGGCTTCCACAGCGCCAAAATACGACAGAATTATGGTCGATTTTTCCCTGTCACAAGAAGGAGATATTGCTGCTCCTTCTTGCAGTCCGATTGAAGTTAAATATCCAACGCCAGAAGAAGAAATTAGGTTAGTTTAGTTAATAAAGATAATTGTAAGGATTGGATTTTCGGTGCTTTTATTGTTTAGGATGAAATTAATATTTTTTCGTTAAAACAGTCTGGGCCCGGCTTGTTGGTTATGGGATTACTTGCGACGTAGCGGACAAGGTGGTTTCTTTCTTCCATTAAGTGGTGGTGTCGATTCTTCAAGCACTGCTTGTATTGTATCATCAATGTGCAATCAGGTGGTCAAAGCCATCAAATCGGGAGGTAAGTGGTCCTTAATTTCCTTGTTTGGATTTGTATTCCGAAATGATGCTTACTTTTTTTTTAATACTTGTAGATCATCAAGTTTTAGATGATGTTCAAAGGATAGTTGGGGATCCATCATATCTTCCAGTTGATCCAAAGGAATTGTGTAACAGAATATTTTTTACTTGCTACATGGGATCGGAAAATTCATCTGTGGAAACAAAATCAAATGCAAATGAATTATCACAACAGATTGGAAGGTAATATCTCAGGAATATTGGATTGATAGATAGTTTATTTCAGTTTATATTCCTAACTCGTTATTGATTGTTTTCAGCTATCATCTCAATATTGGTATCGATATTGCCGTTTCAGCAGTACTTGGAATATTTACTGCCGCTACCGGTCTTGTGCCCAAATATAAATCAAATGGCGGTAGCCTAAGAGAAAGTCTAGCGATGCAGAACATTCAGGTTGGTAAATTCAAAAGTGTTTTTTTTGGAATTTTTATATATTTTATTGCTTACTAAATAACTTCATTATTAGGCTCGTTTGCGCATGGTTTTGGCATACATGTTTGCTCAGTTAATGCTCTGGGTGCAAGGACGGTCAGGAGGACTCTTAGTATTAGGGTCAGCAAACGTGGATGAAAGGTATGATAAATATTGCTGCTGTGACGTATTTAGAAAGAATACATTAATTTGATTTTATAAATTTACAGCCTCAGAGGATATTTTACGAAATATGATTGTTCAAGTGCTGATCTAAATCCTATCGGCGGCATTTGCAAGTCGGATTTGAAAAAGTTTTTACGATATATGATGGAAAAGTACAACTACAGTGTTATTAAAAAGTAAGTGAGTAAAAGGTTATTATAATAAATATGTATTAAGTATCAAATCTTGTGATTATATTCTTGTTTTAACAATTTTATTTTATTTTGACTTACTTTTAAATTATTTTATTGTCACAATAAAACTGGAGAAGTTCAAATTATTGCAATATTAGCTTATGTAGAAATTTTTAACTTTATAATTTAGAATTCTCGATGCACCTCCAACTGCCGAATTGGAGCCGTTAGTCGATGGGGCAATTGCTCAACGAGATGAGGTTATTTAGGAATAAGATATTCATCTCTTCGGTGTGAGCCTATGTGTATTGGTTTTGAAAATATGGTTTGAAAATGTTTTAGGATGACATGGGAATGACATATGACGAGTTGAATATTTATGGGAGACTGAGAAAGCAGAATTGCTGTGGGCCTTACTCCATGTTTTGTAAGCTCATACATACATGGAGAGACAAATGCACTGTGACTGAGGTAAGCATTACATTAATATGCGTGAGTCATTAATATTTATTATAGATATATTTTTATAAAAAATTGACTTTTTTTTTTGTCTTTCTAAGGTCGCAGATAAAGTGAAGCATTTTTTTCGCTGTTACGCTGTTAATCGTCACAAGATGACTACGCTTACTCCATCTTATCATGCTGAAAGTTACAGTCCTGATGACAACCGTTTTGACTTAAGACCGTTCCTCTACAATGCCAAGTGGGATTGGCAGTTTAGGGCGATTGATTATCAGGTAATAAACATTTACAGCAGTGCATTAAACGATTCAATGATTGATTCACGATTGAGGATGATATTATTAGTTACAGGTTTACGGGTAATTTTTAGCTTATCTATTCTAGTTGGCGAATATGAAGATGCCGCAGTTGTCCGACATTGACAAATTCAAGAAATTTACAAATGTCGATTCCAATGTGATGCAGAGTTTCAACGACTCTGGTTCAGCCAAACTAGGAAATGTTACCAATGCGAAGCTTAGTAACTTGACAATAGCAAAGGGTGGGTAATATTATAAAATTTCAATTTTTTCCCTTGGAAGTTCTAGCTAATTCAAATGAAATCCTTGTTAAAAACTTTTAGACGAACTAAGGACCGGTGTTTATGTTTCGTTGTTGGAAAAAATGGACACTAAAGAGAAACTTTCCGATGCAATTGTAACGACGGCAAGGATTGGTGAAAACGAAAACTTAAATTCGGAGAGGAAATGTAAGCGCCAGATGGAAAGTCACGCTGCTCCCGATTCAGGTGAAAATAAGTGTTGTAAAGTTGAAACTAGCGACGTCTATCCAGTAAGTACAAATAAACCCTTTGAAACTGGCAAGCCTGCCTCACATCCCAACCCTGATGCCAATCCAAATTTTGCGGCGTGTAATCGATTAACTCCAAAGTTAAAATTATTGGCAGTTTAAGCTGCTGTTTTTATGCCCTGAATCTCGTTTTATTAGTGTTAAGAATATGGTCTTAGACTTTTTATTTTTGTTATTTTCATATATAGCAATTTATGCCCTGCAATTCTTCGAACACCTCTATATTTCAGATTATAATTAGTGTTTAAATGTTTTAAAATGTGAATACGATACGAAATTGCACATCAAAATACAAAAATACAATATCAACATCAGAAAAATTTATTTTACAATATAATACATGTACAGTAGAACCCATTTATAAAGTCCCCGCTTAAGAAGTCTGGGTTCTACTGTATATGTTAAACTAATTTACATTTTTTGCTTTCTGACAATTCAGTTAAATTATCCTTGGAATTTGTTTTGCGACGTTTTAACTTTTTAGTTTCTTTGGTTGCACTCTCCTTATCATTTTTTTTCACTAGTTCAAGTTTGTGAGCTTCTTGCAATTCGAGATGCTTCCTTTCTTGTTCTTTTAACCTTTGCAGTTTACCACTTAGCTTATGTCCATGTCTAGCAGCTCTAGAAATCAGAAAAAAGTATTTTAATTAAATCATTTTATTTTGACCTCTGTATACTTAGAAATGTATGTTGGCATACTTGTGTGCAGTGAAACCTCCGCATGCTTTGAATATTTCCTCAGCAGAAAGCCTGAAACATGAATAAATGAGGCATTAAGTGAATATGATCATATATTTATGTGAAAGAATGATAGGATTTTGCGTAATAACCTGGAAGACAAATCAATCTCTGCATCTTCAGCCTCATCAGCGACATCCGCTTGTTTATTATCAGTTTTCTCCTCATTCAAGATGCCCGTCTAATAAAAAATAAATTAGAACCAATTCAAAAGGGTGGGGATTAAAGAGGTAATTTGATTACATACTTGAACAAATGCCCCGTATTGTGACTTCTTTGGTTTCTTACATGGTTTCTTTGTTGACACCTCAAAAGGAGTATTCGTGGCAGCTTTTACTTCAACTCCATTCTATGGATATGGTTTTAATGAGTTTGTTTTTGATGGTTATGCACTTAAAATGTAAAAATCGAACATTTATAAAGGCATACCTGTGAATTTTCTACTGTTATACTCTTTGCAGCAGAATTAAAGGCGTGTTCCCACCACTGAAACGAATAGTCATGTCCAGGATCATAGCCAACCTAATTGAAATTTGGAAAAACGAACAAGTTATTAATTTCACAATTAATTGTCAACCAATTAGCCAGCTGCACATTGTGGATTTTGTCAGTAAGTATTACTTGTTTACCCCTGTTTTATCGAACTTCAGCGACGCCTTAACAGGCTTAGCGATGCCATCTTCATGTTTACCAAGTCCTTTACCTAGTATAAAAAGGTGTAAAATAGATTTGTAGTCATATGCGTATGTCAAGCAATGCTTGGCAACGTATTAATTTGAATTTACTTTGAATAATTACCTTCTTTCCAGCCGTATTTCGAGAGTAAATTTCTCGCAAAGTTGTTCCTGTTACCTTTATCTTCCATTTAAATTTGAATTATTAATTAAAAACCTATTTTCTATTTGGTTACCTCGTGGTCAACCCATTACCACAAACACCAGGTTTAGGTAAATAGCAGACAGCAGCTTACTTGCTACGGCGCTCCTGCTGAGGTGTTTTTCACAAATTTTGCTGCGTATTCGTTACCTAGTTAGGATTTGTTAAATTGGTGATTGCTGGAAAGGTCAGCTGGAGTGAGTAGATTATGTTTGAGTTTTTCGTATTTTTCAGAATAATAAATTAGGTTTGCGACTAATTTCTCAATACTCAACTGCTTCTTATTCTAGTAATGAGCTCCAATTTAATTGGGGATATATTTAAGCACTGCAAATAAAGGTTTCAACTGCTCAAGTTTAGGACTTGGGTTTAGAACAGCCAGAATGGCAAATCTGCCTCGACTTTTTGTGTTCAATAAGCTAAATTTAGGTAATGTTCTAATATAAGTTTGCAGGGATTTAAGATTATACATTTTCACTAATTCTGATTTCGTTGCAGCATTTGCGAATTCTCATTTATCTTCTGCTGTTTGTGCTATACACACTGGGCAACACAGTTCTCAGCAGCAGCAGCAGCAAGCTGCTAAGCCTCAGAAGGTTATTAAGCTCTCCATTATCATGTCCAATTGAATCGATATTTTCACATTCGTTCTTAATTTGAATTCTATTTTTAGACTAAGTTTGGACCACTTAAAGATGAAGATCGTATTTTTACAAATTTGTATGGTCGGCATGACTGGAAACTAAAAGGAGCTTTAAGCAGGGTAAAGTTTAAGTCTTTATGTTAAATCCAAAGTAGATGTAAATATCACATTTATGACATGGTGGTTTATTTGGCAGGGAGATTGGTACAAAACTAAGGAGATTTTGCTGAAAGGTACAGAGTGGGTCATCCAAGAAATAACTAAATCGGGGTTACGCGGTCGTGGCGGAGCAGGTTTTCCAACTGGATTGAAATGGAGTTTCATGAACAAACCATCGGATGGAAGGTATGCATAAGGCTTATATTAATCTTCTTTTCAGTTACTACAATGGGTTATTTAAAGGGAAACATTATTTTTCCCATTATATATTTGGACAGTAACTATAGGTTTTTTTCTCCTTATGCAGGCCAAAGTATTTAGTTGTAAATGCTGACGAAGGTGAGCCGGGAACTTGCAAGGATCGCGAAATTCTTCGGCATGATCCACACAAGTTAATTGAAGGTTGTTTGGTTGCTGGAAAAACAATGGGCGCTAGAGCAGGTGTGTTTTAATGGCATACTTTTTATTTAAAGTTAAAAATAGCTGTTATTTTAAATATTCTATGTTCGTCGATATCTTTTCAGCCTATATTTACATTAGAGGAGAATTCTACAATGAAGCCTCCAACATGCAGGTTGCTATCAAGGAGGCATATGACGCTGGCCTGATTGGAAAAAATGCATGCGGGTCTGGCTACGATTTTGATGTTTTCATGCACAGAGGTGCAGGAGCATATATCTGTGGGGAAGAAACAGTAAGTCTTAAGAGTTACGAAAATGAATGATAAAGTCCTAAGATAAAATGAATGCTAGCAATATAATTATTGTGGATGGTTACTTATTTCAGGCGTTAATCGAATCGCTGGAAGGGAAACAGGGAAAGCCAAGACTGAAGCCACCTTTTCCGGCTGACGTTGGCGTATTTGGTTGTCCGACGACCGTATCCAACGTCGAAACTGTGGCTGTTGCTCCGGTAATGCCAGTTTTATAAATGTCAAGCTTTTCAATGCTTTAACTGGCTATATTTACTGAACAAATTTTGTGTGTCCAGACAATCTGCCGACGTGGTGGTGATTGGTTTGTTTCGTTTGGCCGGACAAGAAATTCTGGTACCAAGGTAAGCGTCACCATATATTTGATATTCGAAAAAATATTTGGTTTAACACATTGAGTGTTGCTGTACATGTTTACTGCATAGTTCGCAACTACAAGTTTGTCATGGTCAATAGGCTGTTTTAATAAGGGAATCCCATTTTTGTGTTTAATTACAAGCCGAGACTAAATTAAGGTCGTTCAATATTTCCCTAAACTAATAGCATTTGTATGTTTCTTCTAATTAGTTTTTTAAAACCAACTATTATTGCAAAATTCTCTCATCCACTTAAAATTCAGTGTCGTTTGTAAAATTAGCCACAAATATTAAACAATCAATCTCAACTCTGGGTATTTCTCACCTCAACAGCTTTTTAACATCTCTGGACAAGTAAACAATCCTTGCACCGTAGAAGAAGAAATGTCAATTCCGTTGAAGGAGCTCATTGAACGTCATTCAGGCGGCGTTATTGGTGGATGGGATAACTTGATGGGTGTTATTCCTGGGGGATCATCAACTCCACTCATACCAAAAAAGTATGCTACACGAATTCTTGCATCGCATTGTTGTGTAGAGTCGCTTAACTGAGCATTTCTCTTCATCAGGGTTTGCGATGATGTCATGATGGACTTTGATGGCTTAATTGCTGCTCAAACAGGCCTTGGCACTGCGGCTGTTATTGTTATAAACAAGCAAGCTGATATAATTAAGGCCATTGCCAGGCTCATTGATTTTTATAAACATGAAAGTTGCGGGCAGGTGAGTGTTCTTATTTGTGGTTTTCACAATTAACTTAAATTTACTTGCTGTTTCGATCTATTAATTGGTGCTCATCTAATATTGTGGTTACATGGTTATGTTGCAATAAATCACTTCTCAATTATTTCAGTGTACACCATGTCGTGAAGGTACTGGATGGATGATGAAAGTCATGAATAGATTTGGTGAGTTTACTATGAAAAAGTTTGTTTTTTTAAATGTAGCATTTTCTGTTTTCTATTCGTGAGCTTTGGATTTAGAATTTGTGCGGTAAAATTGTTTTCTTATTTGTTGTCTGTAAAAGTTGAAGGCAATGCCAGGCCAGAAGAAATCGATATGATTTATGAAATAAGTAAACAAATAGAAGGACATACTATTTGTGCTTTGGGCGATGGTGCAGCTTGGCCTGTACAGGTAATTTATGTGTGTTTGATATTCGATCAAGAAGGAAATTTAAGTTTTGGTACGATATTAACGTTAGATGCCAATATTTTAAAGGGTCTAATAAGACATTTCCGCCCCGAGATAGAAGAACGTATGAGGAAATTTCATGGCGAACATGGAAAGCAAGCGGCAAGTATTTAAGTACACGCAACAATAATAATTACGTAGATTTTAGCGAGGTTAGTTGATATATTCGAGAGTGTTTAGACTCGATCCATCTTGACATGTAGACCTCTTGTTCAGAATCATGCATTTGATGTCTGCTCATTAGAGGCGAGTTTGTAAATAAAATGGCTTTTTCGGTTCATTAACAATCTCACATGGCTTGTTTTAGATTTGGCTGGAAACTGATCCCCCATCTGATATGCATCTGTAATTGTATAATTGATGCATTGGATTATTTATATAGTATGTGTGGTTTGTTATTTGAAAATACAATGTTAATGAACACAACAGCACATTTATCTTTACTGCTTATTTTTCCAATTACCGGCACGATGTACGGTAGAACCACGTACATTCGTTCCTTGATTATCCAAGCGTATTATTATTAATTACAAAATGTTTTGCAATTGTGCAAAATGTTGCCACACCTTGAAATTATTTCATTATGATAAAACGTGTCCTTGACAATACCTTATTCCAAGCAGTTCAAATTTAAAATATGGGTTTCAAATAGCCTCTGTGTCATAAAGATGACTGGATGCTGAGTGTAACATGGAGCAATTGCAGATTCACCTTTAATAACTCCTTTGTTCTGTAAGTAATTTAAACATAGTCAACGAAATTCATAGTTTTAATTCTTTATGTTGATGACATGCAGAAAGATAGGGCATTACAACCTCACTCTCTAAACATGCGATTATCAATTTGGCATTTTATGGTCAATTCTACATATGCTTACAGCTTTCACCGACAAGCATTTATTGTCCTAAGTTTTGTGTTTTATATGCACAATATCTAAAGAAAGATAATAAAATGCTTATAAAATAGTTAACTAAGAAAATGGTTGAGAATGGAAGTTTTAACAGATTTATAGAGATGCTAGAAGGGCTATAGAAATACAAAGAATATCTAACTTACTTCCTAATAAACTTCTGTCCACTCTATCAAAAATTTCCTGTCTGGATATTCGAATAGTTCTCAATAAAACATCAAGAAAATGTCAATTTTTTAAGCATTTATTGCTGTATTTTCTCATAACGAATTTATTAATAATCGAATAAGTTAAAACTTAATGATTCATAAACCACAAATATATGGAGAATAATGAAATTAAATTTCTAATAATGCTATATATTTTGATTTACATGGATTGAATCTTAGCGTTTATATGTTTGGCCCTTACTAGGAATCAAACATAAAGATAATTCGGAATAATGTTTTTCCAATAATAATTTTATTGCTTTATAATTATTTGTTTGTCCGACATCCCAGCTCGTCATAAATTTCAGAAAGATCCGAGCTTACATTTACTCAAATTTATATCTAAAACCAAAACATGAGGGTGGAAAAACCTGTTCTGTTTTTTCATAAATAAAAGGGTGCAAGTTCATAACATTTATGTTTTTTTGGGATAGGTTTAATGTAGCCTTTAAAGGGAAATTCCACAGAAAATTCCGCGCCATCTTCTGAACTGACACACCACATGAAGGTAAGATCCAAATTTGTAGATGGCTTCTGACTAACCAGTTGTAAAAATAGGTCTTGGCGTCACCATCCTGCCGTTTTAATAATAAACAAATAACTGAGATAAGTGTACTTGGCTGGGTATAATGTTTTCCTGGTATATGTATTCGAGAAATAGGAGGCGGTTAACAGCTACGTATTGTTAAATATATTATATATCGCCTGAAACGTCAAAAGATGTGACCCTGTCCTAATATTACAGAAAGTTTAAAAAGGTTTTTTAACCCATGGTGACGTCACTATCTCACCATGTTTTTGCTCTCACCCCTTTTGGCTTTCATTCATCCATTTACTTCTGGTTTCTTTTCCTAAATCATACAGCCAACTTCCTCTTAACGATGAACGTTTTTCTATTGTCAAGTCTCCTGAATCATAATAATAATTATGTCCTAGGTTGATGTCCTAATATTTGTTGTTGCGTGCAGTTGGCATTTCGAAATCAAGAAAATTATGAAATTTATAGCAAAGCATATTAGCATTAATTTTGTTTTTGTTAATTTGCGAATTTTTAAAAGGGAAATCTGTTAATCAAGCAGCATCTTAGACATAAAGTTACCGTAATCCTAAAAAACATAATTAGAAAAAACAACTAAAACTTACTAAAATACAAATAAGTACATGACAATAATTTCAATAACTTGTATTGAATTTTAATTTCTAACTTCTACAATGTTTTATACATAGAGTATAAAGCTGAGGGGGTGGAGTTATTTCTTAAGAACTGCTTCTGGGACAGTGCCATCCTTGGGGATGGTAACTGATGAACTCCCTGTTTTAAAAAAAAAAAAAATCCAAATATTAATAATAGATATATTGTCAGTAAAAGCAAATTAGGTTCCTGTACTACTTTATTACCTTTGGCCCCGGCACTTTGCAATTTTGAAAACGAACTGTTGTCTGGCACATTCCCAAGCGTCGACTGAAAACTGGATGCTGGGGTGCTCCTCACAATTCCTGGATTTTGAAATCCAGCACCTCGAATAGCGCCTTGGTCTAGTTACAAAGATTATGTGAATTTCATGTAGCGGCACCCAAAGCCAACTTAACTTTAATATTTTCAGTAATTTTAAAAGATTTTAGAAAACTTACTTATGTTAACTTGTTGTTTGTCAGACATGTTTGTTTTGTTAACTTCTTAAAATCTGTGGAAAAAATCAACACCTTTAATTTTTAATTGGTATAAAAACAAGTTTAATCTCTTGTATGTTAATCATTTAATGATTGTACACGAATGCCACGCATTTTAATAATAGCATACGATTAAAGATGATGTTGCACCCATTTTGGTATAAATCTCAGAAAATAAGTTTTGAATTTTTCTTAACATTTCTTATGACTGAAACGCTGTAATTTAAATTTTTTCAACTGACATTTTGAAAGCTTTGGCTACATTCTTAAAACCGTTAAAGAATTGTCATTATACTACTGTTCTATAAGAAAATAACGCTACTACAGAATTAATGTAGATTACTAAGCTAGATTAATTTTACAATGGCTTTATCGATACTATTACGAAAAAGGGGTTTAATGTTTTAGTAATTATTGAAATTTTTTCTTAAAAAATGTAAAACTGAACTCACATGAAATCAGCAGAACTTGTTTGGTCGTCTATGAATGAGCTTACCAGCATCAGCCTTTATATACTGTTACCATCAGGCCCTGATCAGGGAATTTCCCCGTTTTCGAAGCTTGTGATCTAAGCGTCATATTTGATTACAATGTTGTATATCATGTCGAGAAATTATAATCCAGGCCCTTGCGTATCAAGAGCTTGAACAATGATTTATACCCATTTCTGTTTGTTTACATAAATAACTACAGCATATATGTACAAATTTTATATTATTTTTTTAAACTTCCCCATACATTAGAGAAAAAAACAAAAAAAGAAACAGTCTATTTTATTAAATTCTTTTAAAAAAAGCGTACAAAAGAACATTTAATACGGTTTTTGAAATATTGAAACGCAAAAATAGCACAAATTGCTGATTTGATAAATTTATGAGCATTCTGACTGTATATTGTTGAGAAATTGTCGAGCAGGTGAATTTTCATGATAACTTTTTAATTTTGTATCAATTGCGTATTTGTTTTGTATGCCACTTGATAATACAGCACATGCTATACACTTTACATAAGCCAATGTTTGCTTTATCATAATCCTGGTATACGTATGTCATTGTGAATTGTTGAGATGACGTGTTGTATTGTCGATTGCATCATTCGTAATACTAGATAGCGAGTGTTGCATTCTCGATGATTCTTGAATGTTTTTTGTCTGAGCACCATTTATCAATCACCGTGTATCTATATAGGACTGGTTGGCGCAATTCCCGACCGCCATATTTAAATAGGACTATCTGCGTCATTTCGTTTCGGAACAACATATCAGGGTGTACGAATTTCATTGATAATATCTAAAAATTAAGAAATGAAACTGTGGATCACAATTTGACATTTGCGAAATGATAATAAAAGTCCAGTTGTCCAATCTATAGGCGGTTGCTATTATGACACAGAGACCAAAAGGCACAAACTTTATTTTAATGACATCTTTACGAAATACGAGAATATTGCGAGACATTCTTAGAAATTATAAGAACTAAAATGTTAAAAATATTTGTTAGTTTCACATAAAATTTAAAGGGCCAAACTTGGTAGCCCATCCAATCATTTTCTTATTGACATAAAGAGAAGATTTTCGTCAAGTTTTTAAATGTCTTCTTGATTTTATGTTTAGAAGTTGGGCGTTTATAAGTTTTGAAACCACTCTTCCTTTTTTTTCTCCAGTAAAAGTGTTTTTGTAGCATTCTTCCAGCTATCTTTTCCAATAAGCTCTATAAAAACAATCCCTTAAAGCCCATCGCTTTTTCAGGTTTTATTTAACACATTTCTTCCATGATAATGCTAAATGTTCAAATAATCCTCCCACCTAATTTAATCATTTGATTTTGCTACATTGGTCTGGATTTGTTCCACTAGATATAAAAAACGGTCCAATTTAATCAAAGGGTTAAAACGAGAGCTGAGATCACGTGACATAACAACACGAGTGTACCAGTGATATTTTAAGTGTATATTCGACAATGACATATGGATCTGCTACAGGTGTTTACATTATTTTGTGTACCCCTTTGTGCATCAAGTGGGAATAAAGTATCTATCATCCCACGGCATATACACAGGTATATACAGGCTATAGTGTTGCGCAATATTTCGTTATTAGTAAATTTGCAAAGTTCTTGGAGCTTTAATCATATTCCACGTAATCCCGTTAAGCTTGACGGCCATTTTAAAAGCCGAATATAATTAATCGGAAGTTTTTCTCATCGCATATTTCCGAGAGGCGCTCAGTACTCCGTTTTACGCAAGGTGTGGACGAGGTTGCGTAGTGGCGTCGTCATGATGATGATGATGAGGGCGATTGACGTCATCCGAGCGAAGGCAGCGAGAGGGATACGTGCGTTCGGTTGCTCGCTCTGCCTCTGGTTGCACAATGGCGAGTGGACGCGAATTCGCTGCTTGTTTGTGAGCGGACGAGGCCGGCAAGTGGCCAGTCCTGGCTCCGAGGTGCGCTGACCATTCGAGATTCACCTCGTGGGAACAAGGAGAAAAAGCTGGACGAGGGTGAGTAAAAACCACACATTTTCTTCCTCTTGTCAAAAATTCCTGAACCCGTGGGGTTTATCGGGTTTAGGCTTACGTGGAAGTACGCTTCCTGCGCACAAAGGACGTACGTTCGCTGTCTTCCTACAAATGGCTCCCCTCCTCAACATATGCTATTTCAATATAACGATCCTCAACCGCGCTTTGTTCACGCTGATTAAATCCTGGCTAACAAATTGGTTTCCGTGTATGATATATACTTAATCGCCCGTTACGCTTAATAATGGGAACGTTGGTACAACCGACGATTTAAATACGCGGTTGCTGACGTATTTGGTTTTATAAAGAAGTGCAGTGCAGTGCAGGTATGATCATGGTATGTGATTACTAGATCGATCCTTTTTGGCACCGTGCTTTGTGTGGATACGTGCGATTCCGTGCGAATGTGTCAGTTACGTCGTACTTTTAAAATTTCGTTTGTGCTTTGAACGTGGATTTTGAAACTTGTGTTTGAGAGGTTATGGTGTTTTATCACGAGGAAGTATAAGCAGCTTGCGTGGCAATTACCTACGCGAGTTAGATAATGGAAGGGAAATGTTGAAAGTTAACGTTCGTTAAAGGTACGTAATTCAAAATTAAACAATGCTCGTAATATATCATAAGTATCTTGACGCTTTGTTCTCCCTCTTGATTTACATTTCATTTATTTGTAAACGAATCGCTGCTTTCTTTAAATTATAACGAAGTCAGGTAGTGACCTGGCCAGTTTAAACATTAACATATTAATCTGGTTTATTTGCATGTGTAACCGGAAAACAGACGCCGCTTAATTATATCCAACCTTTGTTATTACCATAATATCTGCACTTTAGTTAATGTATTTCCTATTTGTATTCGCACTTGTCGGTCAAGCTGTTTTGTCTCATAACGCCTGTTTTGGCCTACATTAACGAGTTTAGTATTCGAAATCCTTAATTTCCAGGGCAGTTTTCGCGTTCAGTCACACCTGAAAGAACCTTTCTTAGGGCCTGGGTCATTGTGTTGAAACTGTTGGAACAGGCACAAAGGTGGGAACATTGTTGGTGTGTTGTGTGTAAGTTGCATCATTACTTGACACTTTGATGGGTTTAAGTTCAGTTTCATCTTATTTCGTCATTCAGGGGTAGGAAGTAGAGTGTGGAGGGGTGAGATGTATAGGGGGAACAGTTTTAAGAGGTACCATTGTCTTATACTGGATCAATTAGTCACTCATGATGGTGGAAATTAAGGTCATCATCCGTTTCAACAAATTTCATCATCCAAATCGAGAAATTTAGGTGCTATTGTGTGCTTTTATTTTTAGAATATGGTCGCATAAATGCTGCCGAAAAGATCTAGATTTGTGTAATTGGGTTATCTATTTCATCCCAGAGAAGAATCTGTCTTGCCAAATTTCAAGTTGCAGTCGACAAGTTCTTAAAGATGATAGTTTGTGTTTAAGGGAGCAGAACTAGACCGTGAAAACGCTTAAGACTATGCTGAGAATGTTCTATGGTATGTAGATTCAACAAGTTATCCATGAGGTAATCTGAGCCATAAGTCTTTAAGAATACGTAGTTAATTTTGCAAATGTCATCAGTTATAAATTTCTTTTTATGCTGTCAATATGACACGTGCATGTAGTTCACTAAATTGAGATTAGTCGTGTTGGAAGTGATTTCCTTACAGAGCCATTCCAGAGTCCTAAGTTGATAATTGCTCAACACTCGTAGAAAAAAAAAAGTTGGCTGGGTTTAGGAACGAACCGCTTGCAAAAGCAATTGGTTCACGGAGATGCAAAAAAAAGAGACGTTGTTATAGTTGAAAATTAAAAGGACGTTGGCCTAGTTGTGATGCATGAAAAGGGGGAGACGTATATACAATGCGAACATTTTGTTCATTTGAGGTTATTCGCACATACACGTAGCCAGTAGTAATGGAACACGCATCGTTCATTCATTTTATCCCGAGGTAGGCCCACTTCAATAATATTTCAGCTTGCTAACCCTCACACGGGCAGTCTTAATTGTTTAGGAAAATTATGACTAATTTATGACAGTGCACACACTGACTCGTGAAAAAATGTATAATGAGGGGTTCGCCAATAAAATTCGGTCGAAGGACTAGTATGAGTCAACGCCAATCATGTCCTCTACCGGTTGTTGTGATTATTTCCACCAATATTACCTTCCTTCATATTTTGGTCATGCAAAAAAATGGCCTTAAATGACGTCACATTTGAAGGAAAATGTTGGTTTGGTGACGTGTTAAAAATTTCCACAAAAATTTTCCACTGCTTACTTAAAATTTAAAAATCCAATTATAACATTCTGTGTTATATATATTTAATATTCAGTTCGTTTGAAAAACGTTATTTATTTCTCATAAAAATTAAATGATAGACTTTTAATATGGGTGGGTAACCTTTGTCTCCTAGCTGGCTGCCAATATGATTAGACCCAGTCCACTACTGCAGATTCCATGTAGGACCTAACAAAAAAAAAACCAACTACATTATTGCGGTTTTTTATTAGCTTGTGCCCTGTCTGATATTTTCACGAAAAAGCATTGTCAGAATACTGGGTTCAATTCCCATATGACGTCTTTCAATTTAAACCCGCAATAAAATTGTTCTGGTTCCAAAGCTAGCACGTTGAATTGTTGTTCCCACAAGATTTGACTACATAGCATGCAAACATAGCGCGTTTCACCGAGTATTTATTTTTAATGGCGAAATAAATTGCACCTAGCCTTGTAATGCGGGATTGCACCACAAGTATTACAGTTTCATTGTAAGCCTACTGGATTATTACATGGTTGCCGGAGATTGCGCCAGGGAGATTGCATTCCCAATGTGTCTACAATCTCTAGTTTATACTGTATGCATGCATGGGAACAGAAATTCTTACTAGTCTACATTCCAGATGGCCTAATCGTATTTATAACTCTGCGGTTTTGTTTTTATCTTCTTCTTTTTCCATGTAGACTGTGATTGTTGTGCAGTGGACCAACCGATTGAAGCCTCGAAATAACGAAGCCGAAACCCTATTCGAAGGACCAACGATTAGCCAATCGACTAGGCTTATTTTATTTTTCTTACATCACATTGCTAACTTCTGCTGGAAATTGTGGAAATCGTCGCGTACGGTGACTTTATTACAACGAAAAGTCCTCTACTGTGTTTAATACCATGCATACGTTACGAAAGGAATAAGCCGGTGGAGATAGAACGACGAATTATTTTTGTATATCAGTTATTTTTCATCGATTTCTCACACCTCGTGGAAGTGCAAGAAAGCTGTTCTTGGGACCTTTCATTCTCGAAGGGTTCTCTTCGTCCATCTTCTGCTTTTCGCCATTGTGATCGTGTCTTCTTCGAAAGTTTTATTTTGCTAATAATATTTTTCCAAACCCCCGACCACCCTTCGTTGAATATATTATTTTTGTTTCCGAACCTTATCGACTGTTCATCATGAACTGCATCACGCGCCCCCCTCGATTGGACCTGCGCCGGGCCAGGCTAAAACAGCAACGCGAGTGCGTCCAGACTACGGAGGTGGTCAAGGAGGTGACTGAGGACAATGGTGGTTGCACCGACAAGACGCAAGAGTGCAACCGCACTGCCGGGAATCTTACGCCCGATCTCCAACCCACCAGCCCGTCAAGTTTTCCTAAAAGATGCGGACTTTTTCCACCTTGCACCGTGGGTCGCTACATCCTGTTAAACCAACTCGACGAAAGGCCGCTGTACAAATGTGTAAATATCGACACTCAGCAAGAGTTCAACTGTAAAGTAAGTTCTCGTTCCTATTTTTCTTGGGAAAGGTGTTGGAAGACGATCACGTTGAATTTTCCAGAAATACTCGTGTGACCATGACGTGCCTCGGCTGTGTATTCCGGTTCGGCACCCCACTGATGGCGTGTGAGCCTCTGACGTAGCAGCGAGCTAAAGGTTTGTACGCCACAGGGGGATGCTGGATCTGGAATAATGCTGATGGATGGGGTTTCTCGCAATTTCTTTGCCATACTTTACTTTTCCTGTTTATTTCTTTGGGAAGTTGTGTAAACATTCTTTGTCTCTGAGAGTTTTTGGTCCTATGCATTATTTCTAAATGCCAAAGGAAATCCAGTTGCGTAAACCTTTTATGTTGTTGTGGTGGGCTTGGGAGCGATCAAAGGTGACTACTTAGGAATGTTTCCAGTGTACTGTGATTACAAACATGGTTTTACATCAACTTTTCGGTCATCTTTAATCCAATGCGTCTCTGATGCAAGCGATGCTGCAAGTGTTGCCGGGCATTTAAGCACAAGGTGCTTTTGATTATGTACCCAGTGTAGTTTGCGGACGTCATCATTTAAGCTAGTTAGTCCTAACAGACAAGTTTATAGGCAAGGTTGATTTTCAGAGAGGCTAGTCAGAGGATGACAAATAAATCAACGTGCCCTGCATTCCTATGCTTGTAATTTCCCAAGAGTTTGTCTACGTAGGAATTCACGATGGCATCACCCATTTCTTGCTAGCAACGAATGTTAGACATAATAGACGACATCTTGCTCAACACAATATTTGCTTTATCTACTCTATTAAGCTATGTGATGTAACTCTGCTTGATCTTCATTTACATGGAAACATGTGCCAATGAGCATATTTTCCTGTAACCCATAAGTTCTTGCAGGCTTTGGCTACGCAGTTGATCATTATCTGGTAGCCACAAATTCTTGAAACTCTCGAAGGAGAATTGTTCGCAAATTTTGCACGGGTCACGAAATGCATTGTTCTGAACTGGTAAAGTGTTTCCCTTGACCATGCTATTACTTAGGGTTATCTGACATTTGTGGACTAGAAAATGCGACAATCGAGCTACTATCTTGATTTTCAGTATGAAGGCACATGAGGTGAGCTTACATTGAATTACTGATACGTTATCAAACAAAGCATCATACTTCAATTGGTGCATGAAACTTCCTGGTTAACGATAAGAAAATGAGTCAGTTACTTGACTAGTTTTAAGTGCCAGAAGGTTTGCTTATCATTCCTCCCTCTTTTCCAAAATAGGACATCCATTGACATTTAGCAGTTTTTAAATGAAAGAACTTGGTATTTCGATAAATTTTTTCTGCGTATCTTGACTTTTTGTGCATATGACGTGCCAATACAATTAACTCAAATTATAATCGTTGCCAGGTAACTGCGTACTAATTGCCCCACCCTTCGATTACGTCGAAGTCCGTGTTGAGTTTGGTTCAATTATTTATTGAATAGTTATCTTAGAGAAACACAACCGTCGTTATTTATTAATCGTCAATTAATCAATGGCTGGTTGATTTAGTGCGTGAGGACTGAAAGGGTTTTGAAATACATTTTTTTTCTTAATTTTACGCTGAAAATTATACCCAGGAAGTTGCGTGGAAACCAAAAATCAAGCGGAACTGGCCAAATAATCCAATAAGGGGGGGCGATTGACTCGTGATGGCTCACAGTACACACGCAAATGTGATGCATTCTTTGGATAGTAAGAGGGAGGGGGAGGAGTTTGAGGGTGAGGGGGCCATGGCCTACATTTACATTTTGGTGCAGTTTGCGAAGGCTTCTCTGAGGAATTAATATTTATTTTTGCGAAATTGATGCTGATCAATAAATTCAGCTGCACCCTGCTGCAGACCCTCGATAGGGAAATAAAAGGAAGGGGTTGTTCGCCTTGATTTGTTTGTACTATGAGAAAATGTGAAGTATTCCACCCTGAAGGTCGTTTGAAGTCCATTGAAAACCTTGAAAACGTGATTTTGTTAGTGTTCTCGGTCTGGTGAGTCGCCAAATATAAATAGGGGTGAGATTAATTTGAAATTCCGCTAAGGTATATGAGCCAAGTCCCAAACGTTTTTGTCGGGTGTAATTAACAATTAGTTCGAAATTATTTTAATTTGCTTAAAGTTCTGCTAATAGTCAATCTGTTGTTTGGGGAATAGGTATTGTAGGTGGGGATAGGTACTAAAGTAGCCAGGTAACCGTCCTTAAAATGTACAGGGTGAGCCAACTCGTGTCAATCAATTTATATAGAGGCTTTGGTGACATGGAAATAAACTGCCTCGTTCCCATCCTGTAAAGACCTACTTCCGCGAGGGATAGGCCGACACGCCTTATCTGCCCACCATCTGCTTTTGCGCATTGTATGGCTTTTTTCATGTTTTTTTTGTTGTTGTCCCCGAGAGGAAGTGTGGTGAGGCAATGCAGCCATGTGTTTCCAGGGTCAGACAGCGGGACCATTTGGCAAATAAACAGTTTTGCATGTAATTACAATACGTGTTGTACATGTGCATAAAATGCCAGACGCTGCGCAGTTGTAAGGCTGTAACCAGGCCGGGGACAGCAGTGTTTTATAGTGAAGTACAGGGTGGACAGTAATTGCGCAGTTATTTTTGAGGTACACATATGTATACGCATATACAAACGCGGTATAAATTATCCTCTATATCAGTCAGTCTTAAGTTTGTCGTAGCTGGAAGATGACCACGACCATAATTTTTCTGACATCATTGCATCTACCCTAAACTTGTAAACGTTAGGCAGATGATCCCATACAGACAGTGTATTTTATCTTGACTAGTATAATTGCAGCATGATTCACTATTTATTTCGGTGAGCTTGTCTCGTTTAATGCGGCTCTTGGGAGTTTCTTAACCTTAAGCAACACACGAAATACTGAGGAAATATTTTTTCGGTGGTTCAGCTTTTGAGTCATATCTAAAGAACGAAGCTATAAGGAGTTGTATTTTTCAGCTGAGATGGTTAGTTGAAGATTGTATCCAGTTTCCATTAATCCATTTTCAAATTAAATACAGAGACTACTACTTGGGATGTAGCATGGGGATCTTCCGTGTTCAATTTGCCATGAAATGCTGGTACGCTGGACAATGGCCTATGGGGTTGCGAATTTGAACCATCCTTGGATCAGTATTCGGACTGCAATCCGCAACAATTGATTGTCCTTGTTATTGGAAATCGATTGACGTGGCTGTCCTCCAGCGAACAATGAGGAAACCTTTGATGGCGTCATGTCCTTTCGCCGCTCCGGCTAATCACCCTTCAGAAATGTGCGCAGTAGGCGATTGCCAATGCGCATTGACTGGACAAAGTACGCCTCGCTGAGAATAGTCTCAAGGTTGGATCTTGTGTTGTGCAAGATGCTTTTTACAAAGCAGAAATTTATTGGGTGGGGAGATCAGCGAAGCAGGAGCAAGAAAAAAAAAACGTTTCAGGAGCGTATACATACGCTTAGGCCTGAACCTATTTCTGCTTTCGCAATCACTCGGTCATGCCAAATATAATGAAAATACCATGCCTATTCGATATCACAAGGGTGCACGAGTGACGCACACTCACTCATCTTGCTCAGAAGCAGTGTTGCATTTCATTCATGTCGCTTTTTGTTTATGAAATAACCCCGCGACCTGCTCATTTTGTTTCCCCTGTCTGTGAAGATCACAAATCCCATCAGATCTCAATACCCGAAGACACGTATGCGAATTGGCTTCAAACCTTTATGGGATGTGGACAGTGCTGTACAAGTTTGAGTCATTACTCATTAGCACGAGCATTTAGAGAAAAACTCGTTCTTTCGTTGTTATGTTAAATTGCAAATTCAATTAATTTGGAAGGGATACTAAAGGAATAACTGCTAATGCAAAGTTCAGTTTCGGTATTGACTAGTTAACAGTTTAGAAAAATGGAAGATTACAATTTATTTTAAGTTGCTTCCAGGGTTATTGGTGATTAACATCCGTTTGCAGATTAAACTAACGGCCGTGAAGCTGTTTACTACCAACTAGTCTACAAGTCGTTCTCCGTTATGTTTTTATATTGAACAAAACATAAATATAAACTTGCACCGAGTGAAGTGACATCAAATGGACTTTTGGATCGGTGATCTCTGATCAAAACTTGTATTATCACATAATGGCGCAACTCGCGATACATCTTCTAAGATGTCCTCTGTCGAAAGCATGTTTAATGGGTGGATGCTGAACACCCTTAGAAGATTCGTAATTCTCTCGTGTTTGTAAATTGCCGCATTTAACAACAACAACAATAACATCAACATTCTTATGTGAAATCAATGCACTCTGGACGACTTCCTGTTGTTGTTTTTCCCTGTCCTCGAATCACATTTGTTGTCTATCAGCTTTAAGTCTGGTTTTGTCCTGACGTAGGCTGAGAAAAGATGTCAAAGCATATAGTCGAGGTGATGGTGGGTTGACCCCTTTTTCTGAAAACACTTATCATCGCAGTTCAGCCATTTCTGATTGAAGCCTGTAACTGCTTGTTATACTAAAATCACTACTTTGTGGCACTATGAATTCAGTGCTGAACTTGTCTTATATTCTTTAAAATGTAGCATAATCCGCGATTAATTTCTGTTATAACCAGACGCGACGATGACTAGAGTATCTGGAAAAGTCTTTGAAAAAAATAAATCCAGGGATTGAGGTGATTGTGTGTAAATAATGAGGCAAATACAAAGTATAGATAAAAGGCGTTAAATTGCGAAATGGAAATTAGGCCTACACATTGTATATTTAGCGATTGCGCTGATGATTAGGCGTGCAGTTTAATATACACAGGCAATTGCGAAACTGCACTTGAGTGGGCGTGTGTATTTGGAGAAGAAGAAAATGAATTTAATCAGGATACGCTTCCAACCAGCGTGGCACGTTTAAATGCCAACATTTAATATCAAAACCTTGATTACACTGACAGGCCGTAATGCACAATGGTGTATAGGCCGTTTGTATAAAGTCTTGTCCTTCGTACGATCGACTAATCACCCATATGTAACACATTGTTGCGCAAAAGTGCACTCTAAACTGAACCGCAATTGAACGCTAAAAAATAGGGCTAGGTTATAGCCTATATATACTAACCAGCACTTTTTTGATGGTGCATTAATTGCGGTGAAGTAGTTTTCCAACGATAAACGAGTGCCCGATGCTTCTACAACTTAATAACACTTTTTTTTTTTTGGTATTGCTCAAACCGAATGAGTGCATTGATGGAAGGTCGAAGAATTGCAACTCCTGTATACTAGGTTTTTTTCATTGGCCAGTTGTGGTTATTGAGTATAATTGAGTAGGTGACGATGTATTTATTTACTGCGCATCATTCTGAATTAATAAATTCTTGCTGATATATGGACTGATTTAGAAGTATGGAGATTGTGACACTAGACAGTTTGAGCATGCCAACGTCTTTATACTTACCTTAACATTAATGGCGGAAAGGGAGGAACATTGCATCGAACTACCCAATGAACTAACTGAACGTAATGGGTGTGCATGCGTGGTTCTGCCCTTCTCGCCATTAATGTTAAGGTCAGTATAAATTAGACGTTGGCATGCTCAAACTGTCTACTGTCCTCCATGCATGAACTAATGGTCTATAGGTCTACGTTGACGGTGTCATTCGCTTTCATTGTGCATGTGTTTGTTGGGTGGTTTCATGAGATGGTTTCTTCATTGCCAGGGCGGATTCGCAGACATTAAAATGGTGTCTAGAGATGATTTTTGGGTTGTATACAATAACCGCACTGCATAGACCTATAGCCGTGGCCGTTTTCATCCTACGCTTTATTTTATTATCTTTTGGCCTCGGCAACAAGCCAATATGAAGTGGTTTCATGCAGATCACATTTCGTGCATTTGCAGGGTATCAGTGTCTCATAGACTGGCAATACGATGCTATATATAGACACTGTTGCAAGCCGATTATTCTGCAAAAATTGAACGTTAGGTTTCGTGACGTTATTCTGTACATGTCCGCAGCAATGGCTAGAATATTAATTGAGGCTGGGTAAAGCTATGTAACAACATAGGAATGAACACTTGGTTATGAGTCTCATAATGCATTTTTTTTAATCAAGATTGCTGCTTTTTAATTAAGAAAAGTACGTATGTTCCAGTAGGAACCATCTTGAAAAAACAGCTAGCTACGCTAATGGCATCACATTCAGATAAAAATGCTAAGGCATTTTAGTTTATGGTTTTTACATATATTTAATTGCTGTAGACGAGATGTAAACTTTCTCTTGAGAGGCTGATAGCTCCAGCCGAATTTCGGCGGATGTGAATGTGCGCATGCGCGAGGAACGTTTCAGGCTGGAGCTATAAACATCTCACATACATAAGGTTCAAATGCAAATCCATGTTGTTGTGAACACGTGAAATAGACGATAAGACGAGAGATTTGTCGCCACAAAGTAGGCCGATGGCAATGCCTTTATAAATCGCACGTAGACGGGATATTTCTTAATTTTATTTTCTTAAACAAGTAGGGTGTTAAATGATTGCGGTGGGTGACCTTTTATTAGGTTAATCATGTTTTCATTGAATGTGTTTTTTTTTTATTAGCGTCTACTTCTCAAAAGTATTGAGGAATATCATTGACAAATGTTTACAAAACGAAAATGTAAATAACTTGGTCCGTATTTCTAATCGCGATTGCGCAGGCACTCGTTCTGCAAAAAAAAAAAAATAAAAAAAATAATAATTTATTCTAAACGATGCCAAGCTTTATAGTGGTGTATAAATCCCAAAAGAGTAAAGAGGGGTCAAGGGTTTAATGTAGCGACTTTAGCAGAGCGGTCAATCAGTCAGTCTTTCATATACAGTGCACACCTGGAATAAAAATAAAAATAGGCCAAATAGATAACTTCGTTACATCACCGTTTTATAAATCGCTGAGTTGCACCACTCTTCGGTTAGTGTATAACCGACGTTCGATACAGATTTCAGTCGAGGGAAGGACCGGTTCTAATCGCCATTTCATGTTAATTGAAACTTTGGTGCAACCCTTGTTGCGCTAATGATAACCAGCTAATTCTTCTCTTCCTGGATTTGTAATTTTTGAAATGCTTGGCAATAAAGGACTTGTGTGGCATTCATCCAAGAAAAACAAGGCGAAATTATTTTTCTGGAAGAGGGCACTTAAAAAGAAGAATTAGATAAGTGTATCGTCTGATGTAACTTTTGCACCCGTTGATGACGAAATTGTTAAGCTTGGCCTAATCGCTGTTACATTTGGATGAATGCATGCATATGCATGGACAGATGCCAAATTAGCTCGTTTCCTATCTGTAATCTGCTTAAGAGGAGAACTGAAAATACGAAACGACTATCTATGCAAAACTACGTATTTGCCAAGTCTTGTCTTTTCGAAGGACTAATGCTCTGTTAATCACTGAAGTCCACATCAGTTTTATTTTTTTTTTAAAAAACCAAGTGTATACTTTCAAAAACTTTCAAAGTCACTTTAATGTGTTTTGACAGTTTTGGAGTTTTCTCCTTTCAACGAGCCTGTCAAATTTCATGGACATGGTTCTGGAATTCGCTTATGGACAATTTTATCGCTTTCTCCGTTACCCAACAACCAAGCATAAATGAGTTATAAACCATCCGTTGACGGTTGCAGTAAACGCCAGTACGGAAAATCGGAATTTGTTACGTGTTTTAAAGGCGTGTGGTTTTTAACCACTCCATAAATGTCTTCTCGATGCAGGATATGCTTTATTTAAACCTGTGGCCCACATTTGCCAGTGAAAGGGGCCATACGGAAGTTGACGCAACTTCTGCATGGGAAATTCAAGGCCAATGAGGAAATGAAAACTAATGGCCTCTGTGCAAATTTATTATTATGCAAGCTGGGTGGATGCGTGGCAGATATAGGTGTTTGCACGTTAACTTCTTTAAACCGTCCGCTGTGAAATAAGAGGGTCTCTATCTTTTCGGGCCTGTATATATGACTATATAGGCAAATTTATCCATTTCATTTTCATCATGCTTTACCCAGATACTGGGTTTAGTTAATATTATATTGCTCCTTGACAGTTTTTGTGTACTCGAAATTGTTCTTTGGTAGCTAGCAGATCTTTGGTTTTGTTTTTTTCATGACCGAACCATACTTTTATCAATAAAAATGGCATTGCAGATATATTAGAAATCCAAAACATATACAAAATTGCACGTGGGAATTTAGACACGTGTCATATTTTATTTGTATTTGCCATAAGCAGTCTCTTTAGCAATTAGCCATATTTCGGTTCCACAAACTCTGGTGGTGTATGGACCTTATTCGTGGCATTTTAATGAAAGCGAGCTTAACCACGCATGCGCACTAATGACGTTCAGTTAGTTTATTGGGTAGTTCAGTCCGTGGCTCCGCCTTTAACGTTAAGGCGTTGGGTGGCTCAAACTCTCAAAAGCGATCCCAGCATAATTATGCTGGGATCGATTTTTGCGTACAGTGCTCAAACAATTCCAATGCCAATTCCTTGACAGTGCCGTCAATCTCGTTATCGTTAACGTTGACTGGCTCAATAGAGAGATTGCGCCAGCCAGCGCCTTAACGTTAAAGGCGGGAAGGGAGGAGCCACGTACTGAACTACCCAATGAATTAACTGAACGTCATGAGTGCTCATGTGTAGTTCTTCCCTTCCCGCCTTTAACGTTAAGGACTTAAGATTAACGTTAAGGCGCTGGCTGGCTCAAACTCTCGATTTGCTCTATTGATTTTAGCCAGACATTTTACAGTGCTCAAACGCTGCATGCAATATGGTTAAAATTCGCACCTGTAGGGGATTTTGTGTGCTTGCGTAGAAGGCTTAGAAGCCTTGAGAATGCAATGGCACTGACCACGTCGCTACGAAATCGTTGGTCAGGCCTCTGCAGCCTTCAATTTCCCAAGAACAAGACTGGCTTCCTAAGCCGAGATTTCGAAACACTCGTTTGACGCCACTGATGAAACCGGAAAATCGAGGAGCATTTCAGGCTGTTGCGAAACACCAACTGCACGGTGCGCCAAGTGCTCAGGTTATTTTTCGTGCTATGTCGCAACAGCCGACTTTTAATTTTGAAAACACGCGTATGTATGTTTTTTTTTGTTTTTTTTATGCGGCGGAATTACACGTAGCTGATCCACTTCTCTGAAATGCGTGATATCCGGGTTTTCGCGTTCAAATGTCAGCCCTTATTTTAGGGTGGGGAACACTCCTTGCTTCACTTTGGGGGTAACCTTCTTGTTGAATTAATTCAATTGTGTCAGGTTTTTAGCGTTTACCATCCTTGTTCGTAAAGACTTGTCCCCGCATGAAAGGAATTCAGGCAGTTGCCCTAACTGGGTGTGATTTACCAAGACCTATTTCACAATCTGGCGAGACGTGGTTGGACCGAGCTGTCGAAATCCTTGTCTACGTTGACATTGTTATATTATCATTGTGCACTTGGAACATTGCGGATAGTGTTGTTGGTAATAACACGTATGCTGCTGGTGTACTTCCAACCTTGCCTGTCTAGTTGCCATCCGCCCATACTCTTTTTGGTAGATCCTGTTATAAACACTCCTTGATTTTTATGCCCAGATGTCAGTTTTTCACTCCAATAAAGCTCAATCTAACTAAATTGTCATGAAACCTGTGTGTATTTTTCTATACATAAAACTTTAGTGTAGGGTGCGATTAGGTAGCGAGACTTATTCAGCCTGTCAAGTCATGCAATTAGCTAACAAGTTGATTGTTAAAGTTCTCTATAAACTCCGAAATACTAGTTTGTCGTTGTTGCTATGACGGCTCAACATGACATTAAATTCTTCAAAGTCTTCAATTGAAATTTTGCAATACTTTTTATTTTAGAGTTCAGTTTCCAGTTAAAACAATGGACATGGTTATCATATTTATCTGTATAATGTGCTTGCATAACAGTTGTTGATTATTTGAGAAATGTTATCAAATCATGATTAAATAAATGTGCCAACTCGTGCAAACAGTATACGACATACCACAAAAACCAATGTGGTATACAACTTTTACGATTAAAGTTACGTAATGTACGTGTATGTAATGTACGTTGTTTTTATAACACCGATGGCAATTTACATAGACTTCCTTCTGGAAGTTTATCTCGATCTGTAGATAACTATGTCAGTCTTCCAAGCCCTATTCCAATTGTTTTGCATGGAAACGCATTGTCAAGTTTCTGAAAAAAAAATGTGGTCCGATATTAATTAGTTGCTCTTTTATTTTACAGATTGTAAATAACGAAAACCAGCAAACCTTAGCAGCACACTACCGAGTGGACTCTCACGAGCACATCAATGAAATAGTGGAAGTGCTGGTGGCTGAGCGCCACACTTACTTGTTCTTCGAGCGCAGTTTTGGAGATCTCCATTCTTACGTTCGTTCTCGCAGGAGGCTCAAAGAAACGGAAGCAGCAAACCTTTTTCGTCAAGTGGTGTCCGCCGTGCAGCATTGCCATGAGAACAGAATTGTTTTGCGAGATCTCAAACTACGTAAATTTGTATTCAAGGATCCTCAGAGGTTGGTTGTGGCACTTGTGTAACTCTTTCCCATTCTTGTTCAGTCAGGAATTTATATATCAACAGTCCTTGGCAGAATTTGTTTCATTAGTTCATCACTGGACTTGGACCCACACTGGCACAAATTTTTTGCCCATCGAGAATTTCTCGACATTTTATAGGAAGTTCCCATATAAATTCTTAGAAAATTCCATTCATTTGTGGAAATTTCCAATTGACTATCAAGACGTTTCACAGTTGCAAGTTGTTGAAAAGTTGAGGTTTTTCTTTAACGAGATTTTCTTTTCTGCAGGACGCAGTTAAAGCTGGAGACGTTGGAGGATGCAATGATAATCAACGACGATGACGACACTCTTGACGACAAACACGGCTGCCCTGCATACGTTAGTCCAGAAATTCTCACGACCAATGGCGGTTATTCTGGCAAGGCTGCCGACGTGTGGAGCATGGGAGTCATGCTGTATGCCATGCTGTTAGGAAGATACCCCTTCCACGACGCCGAGCATAACACCCTGTTCAACAAGATCCGAGGTGGACAGTACTCGATCCCGGACACAATCTCCTCTAAAGCCAAATGTCTCATTCGCAACATTCTGAGGCAGAACCCGAGCGAAAGGTTAGATGCGGATGATATCCTCGCGCATCCGTGGTTCCGATGTATGGCCGCTAAAAGCGCAGAGGCCAGATCGCTGGTAGATCAGCTTGTGCCACAGAGTGTTGCGAGACCACTGCTTACCATCAAGTGGGATTAGGCTCGGGTGCAGAGATATTGTGGCCACTGCATTCAAAAACTCCTTTCTTTTGAGGGATGGGATTTTTGGCAAGTGTCATTGAGATGGTTTCGGCACCATTCGTGTTTCTAAAGTACAAAGTGGCAACGCATTTAAAACGGTATGGGTTGGTTGTGCATGCTGGTATGCATCCAGGGAAGCTAACCTCTTCTCTTCAAACGCATTTTCATTTCAAGAAGAGAGAAACGAGAGCCTAATTGTTTCACGTTTTTATATTGCAGACATGCTTTTTTCGAGCCATTCAGAAATTAACAGCTAATGTCATCTAGATTCTAAGCTAACCTGTGTACGTACAGAGTTCCATGTTTTTATTTTTGGTATTTATTTCGTCGCACCTCTATTAAACAATACAGCACTATTACAGCTTAAATTAATTTTGTAAAGAAATTTTTTTGTTTTGGATAAACTTTTTGATCAACAATAGTGGATCGTAAACGTACTTTCTTATTCAATCATTTTTAATGTAGCGATACAAACTTAGTTTTAAGAAAATTGCACGTTATATTCAATAGGCGGATTCAGTCAGAGATGTTATTTGATCAATACTTGGAGAAAATATGGAAGGCTAAGAAATTTGGTTTTCGTTTAGACTCATAGGTGAACTGTAGAGTCCCTTTTAATTATTTGGGATTGGCTTTCTGATTATGGCTCGTTAAAGTATGACATTCGGTGTGTAAGTTATGTTTTATCTATTATGGATCATTCATTCGGATAAAGATGTTTGCAGTGGACTTGTTAGGCTCAGTGATTCCTGTTTGTCTTGATCTTACCGGTTTCTGGGATATGAATAAAATGTCTCGTTTAAGTCAATTATGAATGAACATTTCCATTGGGTAAAATGGGGTTAATCATCATCATCATCATCGTAGACCAATGGGCTCAACACCCATCGGTGTCTGATGGTGATGAGGTTATTTGGGTCTTTGAATTTAGTGCTCTTACTGATGTGCTCCTTTGTGACGTTGGATTCACAATTTTTAGCTCTGGCTGACTTTCCCCACCAATGACCCCTTCATTTCCAGCTTTTTTTTTGTCCTTCGATGCAGGGGGTATTTGGGGGTTAAGGTGGGAAATGTCTGAACTTTGGAGTTTACCTGAATTAATCACCTGTTTTGGATGAGGCTGATGGGACAATGGGGCAGTGGTAATTCCCAAATTCAACCATGATTCGTTTTTCACAGTACATTGAGTAAAAGCTATTAGATGTTGGACCATTTAAAGAAAAATATTTTTTTTTTAGTTTTTCTTTCGCTTAACTAGCGTTTAATAATTTCCACTGAGTGCATAATGTATGCTATTAAGCTGCCACAGTGGATTAACTTTTCCCGGTGACATACGCTCGTTATGGAAGCGTGCCGATTTGAGTTTTAATTTTTCCATTGTCGTTTCCAACTCGTCATTGAAATTTTTACATACATCGCGTGTAAACAAATCGATCTCAATGCTCTGAAAGTGCTAAAGATATTCTGTGAAGCTCGAGTGTCAAAGTCTTAAGTTTTGGAAAAAGCATATAGAGTACATACAATTCTGACCACGGCGTCAGTTTTTCGCAGATTGTCCACAAGGAATTCTAAAAAACCTGTCATAATTGTTAATTTACTCACCAAGATGAAACATCAAAATTGTCATAAAAATATTCGAGAGTTAGCCAAATGAAATGTGGAGAAACCTGTAATGAGAAAAATAATACTTTCTCATCATTCGTAATACAATGGATGGCGTGACGTGCAAAAGGCTGTGTCAGCACCTGATGTCATCTGTTTTCTGCAAGCCATGAATTCATGTAACACGGTGACTAAAATTTAGCAATCGTTTTTATCTGTTAAGTGTGTTGACTTATCAGGCTTGCCGCGTTGCTGCTGCAATATGCGACTAACAGCAATTCGATTGCTAGCTTGAAATACAATTCTCACAATCTTCCCAAGCCCTGCAGTGGACGTTACATTAATGAGTCGTATTCGTTTTTGGAATAATTAGGGAATGGGAAAGTGGGGGAATTAAGTGGATTCAGTCGATTCATCTCTCGCTTGTTCAGGCTTCCTGCATTTAGGCTGAATTGACCAGTGTTCGATTCGGTTGTTATCCGTTGTTCCTGTTAACGATTGAATTTAATCCCGTTGCCAAACAGATAATGCCGGCTTACTTTTTATTACAAAAATGGCAGCATTGCAGCGCAAGAATGTTGCTTTTGTTTTATTGTTGTCACCATTTGTGTGCATGCAGTTAATTGTGCGTGTGTGTGTGTGCTCGTCCAAGTAAAGCAATTGCAGCAGTATCACTCAAAATATCTCTACTTGAAATCAACTTTTGGATTGCTCAAACGAATTTTTTTAAAAAGCATGATGTAAAGTCGAGGCGGTTTCAAGGTCTAGACCTCAGCACACCTCACATCTAGTCACACCTTTAAATTAAAACGAGGCCTTGGAATTATAATTGTATCCTTGCTATTTTTTGTAAGCCAAATTTCATCTTTTTCTCAAATTTTGATGCCATTTTCAAGCATTCAAAAATAGCAGTTCCCTTCATCAAAATTCAACCAAAAGTTATTAAATTCACCGCAAATGTACTGTATTTTAATGATTATGAATGAGTAGCACTTGGAACTGAGTTTAAGACTGGTTCTTGAATCTTTCTAATCCCGAGTTTACATTATATGCTTTTAACTTTCAACACGCTTACCATAAAACTGAACATTTTATGTTGAACAGTAGCCATTAAATTTAGAAAGACTTTAGTCGAACTTTATGGTTTTACATCTTAATTGAGCCGAAAATGCACTCTTTATCTTTACAAAAACCTTGCATACAAGTATGGCAAAATACGTTTGTGAATGAAGTGATTGTAGACATAAAATTAAGCATTTAATAACCCTTTGCAAGAAAGGTTTTCCAAAACGTATTTTTATTGACAATTTTCTAGCAAACTATTGACCACATTATTGAACACGTTTTGTATGTAGATGTACAGTTTTTTTCTAATTCTGGCAGGTTTGGCGAGCAAATTCAACTAGTATTGCTGCACACTTAGTGCAGTCATATTGGCATGGGTTAGCACGCTTATTCTATTAGGTAATTAATTCTAAATGACAATATAACGTATATTAACGTTTATATTTTTTGTTTACTAGATTTATCATCTTTACACTCTGCTTTTAACTTTGTTGTGAAATGGTCATGCTAAAATTTATTACCTGTTGTACTAAATCCCAGGATACGACACCAGTTAAACTGTGAACTTGTTGATGCATTGGAGAGAAGTTTTATGTAAAATGTCTCATTCTTTTCAACCCCTGGCCATGTTTTTTTTTTGTATTTCATTGCTGTTTATATGTGACACAGGCTTATAGCATTGTTGGATTATTACTAAATTTATTCATTTTCATTCATAGAAATTCTCAATTAAGTCAGTTGTTTCATGAAAGGTAAAACTGCATGTAAGCGCAATGTTGTTTAACTGCTATCTTGTGATATTTTAGGGTAAACGCTTATAAAATAGAGCTATGGAATTTGTCAAGTGTTAGTTGGTCAGTGAAAATCATTGAGTATTCAAGAAAGGAGTTTTCATCAGTGAATTCACATGAAACAAAAAATGCACCTTTGGTGTAAATGTCATTTACAATTTAAAACATTGAAGAAGCTACTAATCGTGCAGCTTATTTCTTGATAGGATAAGAACAACTGACATCTTCGCAAAACACGTTTTTACTGATGCAAACTCGCCTTTTAAAATATCACTCCTCTGGCGCTTGTGAATCTATTTTTCAGCACTTTCTCTCTCATTCATCTTTATTGTGAACGTTTTCAAATGCTGGCATTTGAAATACTTGTCTGTTATTTCCATGCAGCTGTCTGATTATCTGATATTGAATGTTATTGTTGTGACAAAATCCCTAGTCAGGGAATGTTTTACCTTCATCCCAACAATAAAATGTTACCTTAATGAATTTCATATTTCATCTGATTTATTTTGTTGCCAACCGAGCTAGGTGGGGTAACCTGAGTAAATTGTTAAGCCAAGTTTTAAACTATATTAGTTGCTCAGCTTAGGTGGGCTACTGCAGTGATAGATGATGTAGACCTGGTACACATCTTGAAGCGTGTAAGACTCCATTGGAGTCCTCTTTGTGGGGGGCATCGACGGCCTCTCACACCTGGGCGTGGGTATCCAGTGAAACTGCTTTGGCAGTGTGGAGGGTATTCCATCAACGACCTCCGTGGGCTTCTTTTTTCCGTCACAGGTTCGTTTCCCACCTAACACATTATTTTTTTAAAATTGTAATTGTTGACTCTTTCCAACCAGTGCCTATTAAGAAAAAGAAGTGTTTTTCCGCCAAAAAAATCGTTTTTTCAACAAAATCATTATTTAGCCAAAAAAAAAAAAAACATTTTTCCGACCAAAAAAAAATCATTTTTCCGACGAAAAAAAATGAAATTTGCGACGAAAAAAAATGATTTTTCCGACGAAAAAAAATGAAATTTGCGACGAAAAAAAATCATTTTTCCGACGAAAAAAAATGAAATTTGCGACGAATTTTCAATTTTGCTTTTACTTTAGTTTTTAGACAAAACGATTACATTTTTTACGATTATTTATAAACATTTACAATAGGGATTTTGTGATTAAATATGGCGCAAAACGTGGTTATTCGAAGGATCAATACGATCCATATTCATGCAGTACATGATTATACATGTATATGACACATTAGATGTCCATAAAACATGTTTTACTAACACAAATGTCTGTAATTTATTTAAGGAAGAAGATTTAGATGGTGAAGTGCGCAGGCCTAGGAAACGAACCCTTTCCATGTCTTCAAGAAAATCTAGTATAACCAGTCATACGTCTACGGCTCGTCCACTGACCACTCCAACCACATCTTACCATTCAACGTTGACCAGTGGAGGTCACGTGGACGGGGGGGACATTTCCTCACCGGAGAAAAATAGAGAATATATTCCCATTCAAGATTCCGTATGATGTAAAGTGTCGAAGTAAATGCCCAATGTTTTTTAGTTTTTTTTTTCTAAAAAACGAAAATTATACACAATCAGGTATATTAATCTTTCTTCAAAACCTAACCTAGATGTAGTGAAAACTAACATTTACAACTCTCATTGGAAGAATTTAAAATACTTTATTTTATGAAAAAAAAATTCTTTCATAATTATTCTTGATGGATATTTTCGATTTAAGAAAAGACATAATTTACTTTAGTTTTTAAATAACTTTTTTTTACAGAATTCATAATCGCTGTTCGAGTCGCAAGTTACAAAATTTCAAAATGTGTCATTCAAAAAGGACGTCTCCGAAATTCCTGCGAAAATTGACCCTTTCTTTCCTACCCCCTGTCCACGCAGTGTCCATTTTCATTCAGACCCCATCCTCCCCCCTCCCCAATCCCTCATAGATGTACTTAATTTATTTATTATTTTAAAGTTGGGTGTCCAGAAATTTGTAAAATTGGTGTTTAACACAAATTTAGGCATAATACCCGACTTTCCAAAGGTTTTTAAAATTCAAATACATTTGTGACTGGAGGCACATTTCTTCTGGTTTCCCTTTCCCATTTCACTGACCTTTAAACACAAACAGAAAAGCATCAAACTAAAAGTTAACATCATTAGTGGACGTCCATAATGGCTTCCCCCTCATTCTCTCTGTCCACATAGTGTCCACATATCAGCAGACTTCCCCCATCCCCCTCTTGAGAACGTCCTTTTTGAATGACCATTAACTTTTATTTATTTTTGATTAAA